>JARHVA010000022.1:7062500-7417500 GCA_037957365.1 Torreya grandis | reverse complement strand
TAAATTCATCATACCTGTCAAAGTTTTAAAGAAAATTTTAGTGAAATTTTAATAATTCAGTATCAACATACAAAAAATCTATAATCAAAATTTTGAAATGTTTTGACAAGTTTTGTGTAAGTTATTTGTATTTTATTATTTTTCATAGATTCACTCTACAAGCCAAATTTTTTAGCATTTGTCTACCAAATTTAATTAAAGTTACAATATCATACATGGAAGATACAATTAAAATTTTTGGACTTTTTGGATTAGTTTCACATGAGTTATTTAAATTTTAGGGTTTTTTCATTAACCCTATATTTTTATGGATCATGAAGTTACATGTATTTGCAAGGGAGGATGATATTGATGCTAGAAAATGATAGCTTCTTTTTAATGAGTGTAATGTTTAATTTTTTTTATGATAATAATGTTTATCACATTTTTTAATGGTCCTGCAACACTTTGGTGGGATGAGCTGGGAGTAAAATGATGGAAGTTTTCATGGGAAGAAATTGAACATGATTTCCTATATCAATGGGACAAAGAAGCTTTATATGATGAAAATGAAGAAAAGGATGAAAATGATGATGATGATAATGAAAAATATACTGTAAATAATGAAAATGAAAAAAAATATGAAGGAACTAATAAAAATGATGGCAATGAGGAAGAACATGCAAATGATGATGAAGAAACAAAAATATAATATAATGATGATGAAGAGGGTACAAATGGTGAAAAATGAGAGGTAAAGGATATCAAAGAATAAGAAGAATAATTGGATGATAAGAGTACAAATAATTTGGATCCAAAAAAATTAGAGTCAAATTTTTAGTTTCGTAGATGCATTTAATAGATTAAGGTCATTGTGTCTATAAACTCTAGCAACTAATATAACTTCATCACTATTGAAGTTGCTCAAAATCTACATGTTCAATCAAAAAATATAAAATAATTTTAAGTAAATGGTAAGAATATTCAATTTTTTAAATATTTGAATCTCACTATGGATACTTATGCTTTGCATTTAGATTTTTATGCTTTGGATATGGATGGTGTGGATATGATTCTTAGATATCCTTGGTTAGAGACATTTGGAACAATACATATTAATGTGCAAAAACATTTCATGAAGTTTTGGTATAAGAAAAAGAAGGTTACTTTACAATAGATCATAGTTGGAAAGGCACAAAAAATAGTCAAGGTAGAGCATGAGGATGAGACTGAAGCAGGTGACGAAGAGCATCAGGAAGATTTAGATGATGACATAGATGAAGAAAAAGTACAAGTAGAAAATAACACTTCATCTAATTAAGAGGCAAATGAACCACCAAAATAAAAGGTGGAAGAGATATTACAAAAGGTTGACAAGGTCAACATCAGAAAACATTGAGGTATATAGACACCCACAACATCATGAGTGACAAAAATCATGGAACCATGTGAGGGAGTGTCATAACAACAATCACTTTAGCTATACAGGAAATCAAAGTACCAATCACTATGGATACATAAGGATCAATGGATCAATCACTATGGCTATGTATGAAAGCCAAATAAGAAATACTATGGTCAGTTATGAAATCAAAATAACGTAGCAACATATGGAACATGGAATCAATGGGGAAATCACTATGACTATACATGGAAGAATAACTAATATGGTTATTAGAGTGGCATAAAAGAATATGGTATATGAAATCAAAGGAGGCTTAATTATGTATGGAGACTAAGGTGATACAATTATGATCATGAATGGAATCAAAGTATCATAATTGAATTTGGAACAAGGTCAGAGAGTTATCACCTACCAAGATCACATATGAGTGGTTGGATGATTGAGCTTGGAGACAAGTGTGCAATGATTTAAAGCACATTCATTATTTGGTTTCTTTTTATGTTTTAGGGATGAAACATGTCAAAGAGGGAAGGAATTTATGTACTTAGGGATATGATATATTAATGTTATGGGTTGATGGAGATGCCAACTTGTGGCACACACCCCCCCTTAGTTAGTTATATGGGTCCAATATTTTAGGATAAATGAGTAACTTGTGGAATTAGTGCATTGGGTAATGGTTGGCCTACATTGGGATTATGAGGTTACCCATCCATTTTTAGTTATATAAGGGTCTATATAAAGGAGGTGAATATAATTGAAAGGATATCAATCGAGTGAGTGTTGAGTCTTCTATTTAATAAAAGGATATTGGAGGTTGTTCACTCGAAGAGACATTGTGAAGTTATGCCTTACTAAAGGAGTATTGTATGGTGTTTCCCTACCATAAAAATATTATTCTATTTATGCATATATTGAATATTTGGGCATATTGGCCCACCAATATCTATTGTGTTATGTTGATCTACATTATATTTTGCATATTCTAATTATTACAAGTGTGGATCATAACCAGTGGTATTAAAGCATTGATTTCAGTAAATATTATGGGAGAAACCGTGACTTTGGAGAATCGATTATATCTTACAATTAGTTGTAAAATTTTCTATAATTATTTTCTCACATTGAAGAATATTTGAAGAAAGTCACAATAAACAAATTGAGGTTTTATGATTAGTTTTGAGGGAGTTATTATTATTTTAGGGATTGTAATAAATTTGTCATATCTATCAAAACTTCAAGAATTTTCTAGTGATTTTTTGACTGATTTAGTATTAACATAAAAAAAATATACATTCAAAATTTTGGAATGTTTTAACAAGTTTTGTGTGATTTATAGTTATTTTATTATTTTTTATAGATTCATTCTACATGTCAAAATAATTTGCATTTATTTATCAAATTTTCACTGAAGTTGTAATATCATATGTGAAAAAGTCCTAAAGTGGAAGAGGAAGCCATTGAAGGATAACGATCACAATTTTATGCCAATTAAAATTAGTTTTGCCACAAGCTAAGAAAACATGTCGTGGTATTGTTCACTTAGAGGATGGAAGGAATTTGAGGAGAAGGTTTAATGGTGAGGTAAGGAAAGGAGACAATAGGCCTTTGCACTACCATGCTCGATAGTGTTTAGCTAGGCCTACTTTGAGATCAGAGGAAGTTGTAAATCTACCTGGTTATAGGTAGAGGTTGAAGAGCCTAGAAAGGGTACTTAACTTCTATCCCTAATGGTGTTGCCCCATCCTTTAAGGGTAATCCAAGTATAATGGTGAGTAAGGTGGCTCACTGACAATGGTAATCACCTAGATGAAGTACACACATCAAGATCTAAGGAACATGGCCTTTAGAGGCATGAAGAAGCTACTGAGTAGTAAAGGCTCTTTTAGATCTACCAGGAGGAACATAAAAAGTCACAAAGGTGCTAGAAAAACTATGCAAAAGGCATACGGTGAGATGGTGGAAGGGCCTTTAGGTGAATGGGGCCTATAGATGGTAGGCATGCTTCCTAAAAAAAGAGGCTAGTGTCATATTGTAAGAGACTTAATAATAAAGCAAAGGTGGTGAGCATGTCCTCCATAATGCAAGAGATAAAGACTAGTTGAACCCAAGTTGTTCCACATGGGAGGGTGTGAGTTCGACTAGCCAAATTTAAAGGTAGGAGAACTAAGGAAGGGCACACAAGTTTTTGATTGATTCCAATTATAATGAAAAACATCTCATGAAGATTCACACATCATGAGCTTGCAGACAAATGTAAATCTAGACAAAGTAGTTTCTTATGGTAAAACTTTGTAGGTAGATGGATTACACAAGAAAAACAAGTAAGAGATGGACTAGTTGTCTGAGGATGAACAACTGGTTTAGTGTGGGGTGATGTTGACCCCCAAAAATTGGCTATGTCCTAAAATACTAACTCATATAAACATGCATCAAATGAAAACCAACATCATGAGTAGCCAAGAAATGACATATGTAACTTGTGTGTACACCCAAAATAGAATGCCAACATGATAAGTTTAAACTATTAGAAACTATGTTGACATGCACTAAATGATAAAATAGTAGGACCCAAACATGAAATTGTCAGGGCCCATGAACCATAATGGAGATCATAGGGGATTTACAATTGGAGTTAAGTCTGATAATGGATTTTGATAGATAGTTATGAAGTGATGCTTGTAGATGACATTGAATAATAAATGCATTAACTTCCAAGTGGGCAAATGACACAATATCTACATGGTAGTTACATTTTATGGTAAAAAGGCTCTAAGGAGCCTACAAAAGGCAAAATTTGAGGAGTGTTTGATGAGATGATGCCATAGAACTGCTAATTAGCTAGCACATTGGTAAAATTTAATAGATATAGAGAAGAAGAATAGATATATATAGGTTATCAAGTTGTAAAGAGATAGAGGGAATATTATGTCATTAACTTAGGCTAGAGTCAGGACTAATACTAAGAGAAAATAGCATTGTAAGTGCCTAAGCACATTTCAAAGCATTAATGGTTATTTAATGTTGATAAATTAATCAATAAATCCACATGATTAACTGTATGATGATTTTATAAGTCCATTATGATGTTGTTGCTTTATTAGGCTTAATTATAGAATTGTTCATGTTTTGTTGAACATTAACAAGATTTTTATCAAAAAAGTGCACCTAAACTAATATTAAGTATGACACAAGAGTAGCACAAATATGCTAAAATGTGTTCAAATTGTGCATCAACCCACTCACTATTACATGCAACTAACTCTAACCTACCTTGATTTCCTCTCTCTATTCCTTGAGTGAGTGCAAAAGGTCTCTCTTACATGATATGTTGGTGTCAGAGTCAACTCATTAAATGTTGAAGGGCATTCATGATGACTAGAGCACTGGTGGACACTATACCTATAGTTCAAAATAATTTTTGGAGGAATAGGAGTAGGTTTTAGATGCATATGTATTACAAACTATTAACTTTTTAAGAAGATGCTTGATTGGGAAAACCAACTTCAAGATGCATGAAGTAAATTATGTTTTATATATACTAAGTATACAAATCAAAGGTGGTAATGGAGAGACAATATCACCAACTAAAACTATCAATGATTTGTAAGAATCTCTCGCATTGAGAGATAATGTCATGGCCAAAATATGCACTTGGGAGCTGTAAATGCTATACATCACATTTGAAAGCATTCAAATGGAAAGATATGCCAATAATATCATAATATTTAGCATGGTTAATGACATCTTGGTAGATTGAAAACCTTATAATCAAGATTTGACCAATCTAGACAATTCCATCTAAGAAATTGTATATGAACTACAATATATTCCACCTATTGAGCTCATAAAGCTTATCCATGTGAATAAGGATTCTCAAGTAATGCATTCTCCTCCTTATAAATTTCTTAGTACAACATTAATTTTTGCATCCTCATCAACAACTTTATTATTAGTTACTCAATCTTCTCAAGTTGATCTTTTTATATCCTCACAAACTATGTCTCCTTTGCCATAGTAACGTATCATAACCTTATAATTTTGATCAATTTTGAAAGAAATATTTGTATAAGTAAAAAAATTTGAGATCAAGGCCAAGAATGTTGAAAACCATAAATCATAGCCTTCTGGCTATGCCAACCTATTAAAAATATAAAAATGTTGGTAGGTTGGTACACTACTTAGTTATAAACCTAAAAGGGCAGTTAAGTAGTTTATAAGAAGTCAAAATTGACAAATGGCACTTCAATTGAAACTGTGACCATTACTTCTTGACTAACACATCAACTCAACTTAGATCAAATCCCACTAGCTCTAGTCAGATATACTTTGCTAACATCTTTATCTTGGGATAAGTCAACACTTTAAGTCAAGGAAAGTGTTATTAGGGAAATTCTAAGCATATTTCATCACCATTATTTTTAAATATGTGACAAGTGTACAACATTGTGTATTTTATATTAAAAAACATTTCATGTAGGATATTAAAGCACATGGAAGTTGAATGGTTCCTTTAAATACTTAAATTCAAAGAGCCATAGTCTCTTTGAAACATATTTATACTTTGGTTTTATAAAGGGAAGGTTAGAATATAATAGAGATAAATATATGTTATTATTCAAATCAGTAACTTATTGTTACATTTCACCTACATGTATATAAGTATTATTTAAATTCAACATATCTTCCTATGAATGAATGTATTCTTACATCTTGTTTACTACTAAACTATGTAAAATGGTAAACTACTGAGAAGTATATATACATTAATAATGAGAAATAATAAAGTTTTGCACAATAATATTCATTGTGTTTAGTCTCAGCCTTGTCTATAATTCCTTGTAATAAATCAAAGTTCTATTGAAATGTTATCAAACTAAAACACCTAACATGTCTTGATGAGTGATTTCATTCCATGTATCAACCTTAAATCCTACATATTTACCACTTATTTTAATCATGACACTCATCTCCTTGTGGATGATTCTCATTATTATTGTATACATCTAAAATTTATTGCTTCGTCACCCACTCGTAATCCTATACCGATTCCAATCATTAATCACTTTTATATCATTACCAATACTTTATTCTAATATACCATCCTAACATCCCCCTTATTAATTTACCACACCATACTAGCCTTATAACATCCCTTGCATCAATTAATTCTTCTATTAATAATTCATTTGTCCTTAATCACCACATGCAAAATATATTTGGAAATTTAAATTCCTCCTCACCTACCACCAACTACCTCCACTATGTCTCATAAAAATCACATCCTTAATCACTCTTTAATCATCATTAACTAATACTAATGGATTCTAGAAGGCTCTAATATTCATATAGCCCCTCATTCATTCCTCTCTAGAGAATTATAGAAATTATTAATTCTTATTATCAACTACCAAATCGTCACACTAATTCCTATACATTGGTATTCTTCTAATATGGTTGAATCCTAGCCCTCCATTATCCCATAAACCTCCTATAAATCCAACTACACCCCCATACAAAATTAAATCTTGGAATCCTTTAGAAAATCTTACCATCACCTTGCCAATTAAACATCCATTACTCTCATGTTGTTGCAATATTGAGCATTGTAAGAGTGATTAAACATCCATTATCAATCTTCAATCATGTCCAAGTCATTTTGAGCATATCCAACCTTGTCAAAGAGGAAAAATTCAGTTGCACTTGAGGTATAAATTGTTGCTTATATTTCATTCTAAATTTGCATGTGAATCGTTTGTTCCTTCAACTCAAATAGAGGTGCTTGTGAATGGGTTTGGAGTAGGGATTTTGAGTTTATTTCATTGTATTTTTATCTAACAATCATTTTCACATCACATTTTGGTGACTATGGTGGGATTAATCCCTTAAATTTTGCTTGTGAAGGTTTTATTGTGCTCTAACAAACTTGTTGGTTATATGAAGAGAAGAGTTGGTTAAAAATTCAAAATTTTGTGAAATTTTCATTTTCAGACTATTTGTAGTTTCAAATTATGTAGACATGATTTCATACTATAAAAAAAATGACTTTGATTTAGACACTACTGACTTCATATTTGATTGTTAGATTTAACCACTATGATGTACTTAAACGTTTGACCTTTTGAGTGTTTTATGTAAAGTTGCTTTTATCAAACTTGTAATTTCATTTAATCACAAACAATTTCATGGTATTTTTAATGGTTTACACTTTCCATTTATGTTTGTACATAGGTAGTGAAGCCCTATTTTATAAATGCAATTTCGACTTTAACATTAGTGGCATTGATAAAATAAAATGTAGCTTTGAGGTATACCTTCTATTTTTTGTCAACTTTGATTTGTTTAATTTTTGACATTAGCAGCTTTGATAAAATAAAATGTAACTTTGAGGCATATCATTTATTTTTTTTTCAATTTTTTATTTTTAAAGCAAATTTGCTTATGTGCTTTAATGGCTTCATATTCACATATAAAAAATTTATTATTCCACTAGCGACTTCATCATTTTGATGAATGCTTAGATTTTCTAAGTATTTTTGTTTGTTTTATGTATTAATAGATTTATACTAGTATTAATGGCTTTGTTGATAATAAACATGGTTTTGCTTCTTGATCACTTTCTATTTTTATGGATAACCTATTATGTGTAGTAACTTCATTATGTGTAGACATGCATTCACCCTATAAATTAATGACTTCAATCTATGAAGACACAAGTTTATTCTTAACTATTTTTAAAATTTCTAGCTAACCTATTTTATCTAATGATTTTCATTACGTACGAAAGTGGCTTCATATTTTAGATCAGTAACTTTGCTATTAGTAGTCATGGTTTTAATTTATAACCATGTTTTTATAAGTTGCCCCTCAATAGCTAAAATCAAATTGCTAACTCATGGTTTTCAAGCCTGCTCATCAAAGAAACAATAAAAATTCAAACCTATCATAAGCGATTTTTGATCATAATTTAATTAATTAACACTTTATTTTTGTGTGTTAATAATCTCATATTATTTTTTGTTGCTTTCTTATCATACCTGAGGCTAAGGCTGTGTAAGTTCTCCCCTCACATTTATAGGGCAACCCTGGGGATTAAGAAAAGTTGATAAACCTCTTTTAATTTTTTTCTTTTCTAGGGGAAATGTGATGTGGAATTAATCCCCACACACTTATCATTATCTTTAGGTAGGTTGTGATATGGATTTCATCACCACACACTAATCCAAACTTTATGTTTCGACAAAGTATAAATATCAATGACATTTATCATAAAGCTAAGTAAATTTCCCCATAAAGGTTTCTATGAAGTGAGGAGGCTACATTCCAATATAGAGTGTCAAACACCATCATTATACATGATTAAGATCCACTATACCACATGGAATATAGGGAACACACCTAGAGAGCATGTACAACCTAAAGTAAGACCTTTCAATGACAAACAACCTCCAATGTACTCACCACATAAAAATTTAGGATGAGGGTTGGGAGACCAACCTATTCACCACTCTATGTGAGTATATTGGTGGGCTGGTTATTACATTTCACACCCTTAATTTACTACTATAGGCTTATCATATTACGTGATTTTATTTGTGGTTTTCAATACCAGTGTTATTTGTAGACTAATTCCCTACACTAAACATATCACCCTATCACATTTCACACAAGGTCCACATATTAATATTATCATCCAATCCTTACATCAATTAGCCTTTATATCATCACCATCTCACTACATCCCTTTTATCCCATCTCTTACACATATTCTCTCATGAAATATAACCCTATCCAAAATCACCCCTATTACTTATCCATTATCAAACCTCCTTAAGCTTACTTGAAATTTATCTACTCACTTGTGTGAATCCCATCTAAACACTTTATTGAGCTATTCCTAATCTAATCAAGTTAAATTTGGCTAAGGTCAACCACAACCTAGTCAACCCATCACATTTTTAGCTAGTCTAAACCTAACACTCGTAAAACTAAGCCAAATCATGAGCTTGATTTAGCTCATCATCCAAGTCAAATCCATGGATATTATACCATAACCCATATCAATCAAACTAACCCATGTTCAAAAATCAAATTTACTCAAGTACACCTTATTAAAAATCTAATCATATAACATGGTCCCATATCACATCCTCTAATCACATATGACAACAAAAAATTGATTAAATCAAGCTTAGTCTCTCCTCTCATATCTTCTAGAACTCACCTTATCTCATTCACACTTCAACACCATTCCTTACCAAACTCATCAACACCTTAAGATTGGATAATCAAGCCATACCAATAACCTTGACACCCTTTTATGGGGTGGGAAACATCATGATAATGATGAATAAAACCTTATTGGTATGGAATCACACAACCAAGATTTGCAATATGACTTGTTGAATTTTGATTAGGGTAAATTCAAACTATAACAATATATATATATATATATATATATATATATGAGAAAAAGGTGAATTATTACTTAAGCTTCTTGAGGAAGGAGTTAAACTCCATCTCGATTTTGATCAATATAATATAAATCATATTATTTAAAGCCTAGAATGAGAAAGGCCTATGTAGACACTATTTGTTAATTATATAGCACCTCAATCTTATACACTTGGCAAATGCATATCATGGATGTACCTTCAAATTTTAGACCTTCCCACTATTGAAAGGCTCACATACACTATCTCTATGTGCCAAATTGATTATCTCTTAGTCTGACCAATGATATTCTAATGACTTAGACCTTCCATCATGCTCAAAATGTTATAAACTTGTTTATCTTCTATCTCTACAAGTTTTGGAATTGTGCTTACTTTTTAGCTGCCTGAACACTTACATCCCAGTTAGATGCCTACATCGATGCTAGTGTCCTATCTCAATAAAATATTCTAGTACCCTAAAGTCATCCAATTTACAAATGAAGTGTATTTTTATGGTCAGCCTAAGTGATTTAATGCAAGATATTCTCCAAAAATATGGGTATAAATACATGATCAATACTCATCCATTCTTCACCTAGCATAGACCAAATAAATCATAAGACAACTTACCAAAAGTATTTAATCAAGCATTAAAGTGAGAAAAGATTCCCTATATTTTGATATTTCCATATTAGTCATAGGGACAACACATATATAAGTCTGAAGTACTAAAATAACATCCCATTGGCCACATTTTCCAAATTAAAAGCTAGGTCACTCTTTGAACTTATCACACATTTCATTCTTATGCACACATAAGCCAACACATATGGGATAACTACATAAGTCTAAGGCCCTTTTTGGAGTATTGGCTTTGTAGGTAGTGCTCATTAACAAAGGGGTATTTGGAGTAACTCGACATCATGTTCTCACTAACCCATTTTTACCACATCCACTATGAAGATGAAGAACCAAGGTTTTACTATTTAATAAGGAGTGATAGCCCATGATCTAGATCTGAACACACTAGAGTGAAAGTGATGCAGAACCCAAAATTGTCTAGGTGGTCACACCTATGGTCACACCTAGATTTAACAGATATTCCATATAAGATACTTGTGTCTAGGTTAGACAGAAGCATCAACACAATCATTTAAGATTTCTACTAATGTTTAAAGCCACAAATGTATAATTTATATAATCAAATAACTGATCCAAAATCCACTTTCAGTCTTATTACATATCTAAATCTATATTAACATCAACATCAACTATGTATCTTATCTTCATTATCAGTGTAATATATTACATAGTTGTAGTTTCTATTTTTAGTATATCTTAACATAATAAATTTAGTATATGTTTATCTAAATTTGTAAATTAATTGGCCTACTTTAGAGATAGTCTACCATCCTTGTGACCTAGGCTATCTTTACCCCTTTAACCCTAGATTCCCCAATATAGATTTTAGGGTTAAACATTTGGTGAACCTGACCTATGATATTCACCTTTTTTGCCCTAATTTTTATTTACTTTATTTCTTTCATCATGGATGATATAGATTGTTTTGATGACTATGATTATGAAACTTTACAACTCTTTATTAAGAAAGGAGTAAAATTTATTATTGTTGCCTTTTACCCAATGACTAAACACATCATCTCAGATATTAAAATGGTTGTAGATACCATCCCTCTAACTAGGTCCATGCCACTATCATCCCAAGATATGAGTTGAACAATATTAAGGGAGATAAAAAACCTTTTCAATTACCTTTTACAACCAAATTGACTATGCATGAAGAAAATGATCCTTCATTCGATCATGCTAGATTTTGTTAAATACATAAGGATATCATGGATAATTTACAAACTAGTAAAAAAATGAGACTTTATTTCAAGCACATTGATTCAAACTCCTATCATGATCACAATTCAAAACAATATCCCTCTTATTGAGGGTGACGATTCATTTTGTCCTTCATTTGATATTGAAATACTTTGAAAGGTAAATAAAGACATCATGGACTCTTTGCCTGATAACCTTAAACTACCACAAATAAGAGTGCATTACAAACCTAAAGTGGAAAAAACTCCCAATTTTCCAAAATAAGTTCTTTTACCAAACCTACCTCAAATTCCATGTGCTATGTCATTACCAAAGGTAGATGAACCTTCAAACAATATGCAAAGATCAAATATTCCAAAACTTCCAAAATAAATATCGAAGTTTCCAATATTCAAAGATAATCAATGTACATTTATTCTTCATGGAGATGTTAATATGCGTATATGTCATGTGGAAAAAAAAAAAAAGCCCATGAGCAAATTTTTAACCTCCTTACCAACCTTTTTGAACATCAATCTATCCATGATGAATACCATAAATGATCTTCAAAAATAAATGGTTACTATAAAATTGAAAATTTCCTCACATGAGGTTACCTTTCATGATGATATATTGACGGACCAATCCCTTACTAAAAGTATCTTTGAACATTTATATCCCTTTGAATTTATTATGCCTTTATTTCTTATCTTTGATGGCAAGGAGATCCTGCAAATCATTTAAAACAATGTATACACTCTTTTGGCCATTGGGCAAAGGATGGATATTTGTTATTAAAATATTTTCATAGGAGCTTAATTAAATAAGGTCTCAATTGGTTCCATATCCTCCTTGATGCATATTTATCTTTTTAAAAAAAACTCGAGGATGTATTTTAAATGCATTTTCATAAGCACATGAATCTCAAGCTATCCTTAAAACATTTACAAGCGTTAAATCAACATGAGGATGAAAATATTTAGGACTATGTTATAATATTTAAAGGTATTTTGTATTTTTTACATTACATCCCCTCAGATTTGGAACTATAGTTTATATTTAGTAGGGGTCTTCTCTCTCCACTTAGAGAAAGAACATTACATTAGCCCTTTGTTTTGTTTGATTTATTATATTGGTATATGTATAGATATGCGTGTTCATTTATAAACAATCATGATACTAATATTTCAAAAAATGAGGAAGGTCATCAAGTTAAAAGAGTTCAAAAGCATTTGTGTCATCCATGTCTTACAATTACATTATTTATGGGTGGTGCTTACTTTTGACATAATCATATTGATCCTACATAAATAAAAACTAATTGTAACGCAATACATTTTCAATAGCTTGGATTTGATCTAAAAGACATACAAAATAAAGGAGGTTGGAAAAATTCCTTGGGAAACATCACACTACAAATTTCTTGTGTTCATCAAGAAGTTAAAACATGAATTTGGGTTATGCCACAAAAATCTCCACATGCATTTACATTGGGTATTCTTTGGATATATAAAATGGAAGCAAAAATTGACCAAAATCAACAAGGTACATCTTTTTCTCATGAAATCAAATGGATCCATATTCCAAATGATAACATTAGTTCCTCTACTACACATGAAAATCATGAGGAGGAATATGCTATGCACTATTTACACTTATCCAACTATGATTCAAACAATGTAAAGGATCCAACTTAGTTTTTTAAGGTGCCATATTCTTAAAATAAAGAAAAAAAATTCAAAAATCCAAAAATATTTGTAGCATTTACATGTTATATTAACTCCTTGGCATATATGTTGTTGGTTCCATGTTAGTATATAACATATACTTTCTTTCTATATACACATGTTTCACACATATTTTGAGTGTGATTTAGGTATACACATATACATGATCTATGCACTTTTAGATGTTGGGCCTTCCCTATACTCATGTCATGTGGAAATTGGGGGTATCTACTTCTTTGAACATGATATACCTGATTATATAATTTTATAGTCAATTTAATTTATCATGTTTTAGTTTGTGTACTTACACATGCCTTTATCCATGCTTATATCTTTCACTATCTACTTGATATGTTATACACTTAACATTTTTTGCTAACACATGATTGATGGCTTATTATGTTATGTTATGCTAGTTGCTTATTTTATATGTTTTTCTTTATGCACTTACTTGAGTGTACTCCTTTCTTGATATTATCATGCACAATATTACTTGTTATAGCATTTGAATATGATCCATTGATTATGGCCCCATACCTATGTTTGCCTATTGTGACATTTGTGTATGTCATTGTTTGTTATATGTTGACATATGACTATGTCATTTCTTGCTTTTTGGGCATTTTACTAAGTTATGTCCCTTAGAATGTGTAGTATTTGAACATGCCCCTTGTTTTCTATCTCCTTGGACCATTGTCTTTTGATTTGATTTTGAGTGCTCTTTTGTGTATGCTTGATTATTTATTGAGCTTATACTATTAATATCTATATGTTTCCATGATTTACATGTTGGAAGCATAATAATTGAGAGGATGGGGTGAATAAATGTTTAAAACTTTCATTCACATGTAATTTAACATTACTTGAACCATCAAATCAATATAATGATATAGTAATGCATAAAGAACCAGTCACATGAACATGAAATAAGAGCATAACACATATAACACATATATGAGTGGGAAACCATAAAGGGGAAGAAAACACACTATGATCCTTACAAATGGAATAATTTACTATAATAAAAAAGATCAAATTCTATTGAGCATCAACTTAACTTGGAACACCAACTCCAAACAATCACTAAGCTTTAACAAGTACCCACTTGCAAGGAAGCACCAACTCCCTAAGTGACTCAGCACCAACTCAACCACCTCATCATAATTTTATCTACTATTATTGTCTCATTTAAAGACATCCTTATATTCTCCAAGCAATATTTTATTCTCTTCAATTGACTACATCCAAATCAGCCTAAACTACCTTGTATATATACAAGTCTCATGATCACACACCACTTGGTCAGCTACACACCTTCAACCTCTTAGTTCAGCCATAAAATAGGTCTTATAACATATTTTATACATGATTCAAATGATATTTTGACTCTTTTTGGTCTACAATAACTCAATTAGGCCTCATTTCTCTTTTAGGCCTCATGGAGACCTAATTGCATTAGGTTTGTCCTCTTAACACCAAATATTGATATTCTTGGGCCCAAATGACTTTATTAAAAACTTAAAAACCATTCAAACACTTATTAAAGGAAATAATATGACCTCCTCCATGATTTTTTAGATCTATGTCCTTTATTCATACATTGAAACCTTCTTTAAGACAAACTACCCTATTAGGCCTGTGTACAATCAAAAATATGTCTTGCAAGAATGAAGCTAAAAAAAACTTAAAAAACTTACTCATGAAAAATGAAACATGTAGAAACATACAACATGAACTCAAGATTATCTAAAAATTATTAAAACACTTTGACTTAGGAAATAAAGGCTCAAGAACATTGTTGCAACTTACTCACTCAAAACTACCAATTTACCTCAAAGACTAGTCATGGTGACTTGGACCTCCAACACATGTGTAGACACTTTTCATGAATTTTTATGCATGTATATGGTCCTATAAGATATTAAAACCATCCTAATATATAAATATTATATGGTCTAATGGAAAATATTGGTCTTATAGACTACTTTCTTGACCTTATATCAAACATTCTTATCTGAATAAGATAGGTCAACTTATGAGCAACATTTTCACTAACCTCCAAAACCTTTTGAAAGCATGAAATGACATAAAAGTCATAAGTAAACTATTTATGTACTTGGTTGCATCAATATAACATGTTTAGACCCTCAAATCCATCTTCTCATCTATGCTTGGGTTTTTCACTATTCACATCATTAGGTCTGTCTGCGACTGGCTAACTTGGATGACCAACTTAGAACACTTAAAGGCTAGAACCTGTCTATAAACCATCATGGCAATGTAGTATGAGTATCTATCTTCTTATTTTATTCATTCTATTTTCTTTACCAATGCAAATTTTGAGAGCTACAATAACTTCTTGATAAATAAGCTTGTATCTATGTATTTTCTCTCTCATGTGACTAACCACCACTACCTGGAGGTACCTGGGAGAGTTGAATACATGTTCCAATAGCTCTTATAGGAATTTGAGTCCATTTTGAGATGATTTGAATAAGATATTTCACATCAGGTCCTTATTAGGGTTTTAGGGAAGTTTAACATAGGTTTTGGTGTTAACGATTATTCATAAAGGACTACCCCTTAAATCCAAAACCAATGCTTGGAGATCTTATCTAGGACCCTTACCCATATATACTTAATATCTTAGGTTCCCATATAGAGGTTACACATGCCAAAAAATGTTTGAAAGTGATTCTCGGGTCTTGAGACCTTATTATATGAACTTGAGAAGGCCTAAAACAATGTTTCTTGAAATTTCCTTCAAACCATGGCCTCAAACTTTGTGAACATGCATAAAAAAACATATCTTAATGCTATGCATTCTCACATATGCATACTTGACTTGAAATTTGATCTTCATACCTCAGTAGGCTAGGCAGGGTCTAAAAGAGGTTTAGGTGTAGGCTTAGTTTGAAGGTCCTACCCTTATAAGTTCACCTTAAAAATTTCATGAGTGCTCCAATGCCTCACATACATATTGAAATGGTGCCAAAAAACCTTCACATGCCTATGTTTATTAATTTTCATGAACATACCTCTTCATGTCATAACTAAGCTCATGACTAGGCTTCATATGCAACTTTGTCATCAATGACCTGTGACTTCATGCAAACATAAGACATCAATTGACTTAAAATTATCTCTCTTACCTTCAATTTCTATTTCATGAAAACATCCTTCAACATATTTTAATGACAACTCTCTCTCAATTCCCCTTGTCACATCAACACTACCAACTAGGTTTACTCTCTTAATGACATCAAGCTCATACAAGATGCACCTTTGACATCAATGAAAATACTCAAAAATATCCCCCTTTGTCATTGATGGAAACCACTCTAAAAAAAAATAAATTTCTCCCTCATTCTTAACTTTCTCCCCTTTTGACATAAGTGATAAAAGCACTATGATTTTATGATGCACTATACAAACATGCTCCCCTATCTCCATGCATACCTTCTTAACACTACTAACCTATTCTTGGAGATAACGAACCACCTGATTAGTTCCACATAAGCACTTGAATTCATTAGTGACTACTAGGGGCAATAAATACACCTTATTCCTATCTTAGGTGTTTAAATGTTTCCTTTTGAAGTGGCTTGGTCAAAATGCTTACAATCTGATCATGTGTAGAAACATATTCAAGTTTGACACTTTGTTCGCTTACCTTATCTCTTAAGAAATGATTCTTGGTAGGTATGTGATTAGCCCTTAAGTGTTTGACAAGATTATTTGAGATGCTTATACCACTTGTATTGTCATAATAGATAGGGATATGACTATCATACTCCACCTTGTAGTCTTTTAATTTTTGTTTCATGCATAGGACGTGAACGTAACATGAAGCTAATGTAATATACTCAACTTCACAAGTGGATAATGATAATGATGGTTTCTTTTTGCTTATATATAAAACAAGGCACCCACTTAAAAATAAATTTCTTCCAGTAGTACTCTTCTTATCATCTAGACTTCTTGCCCAGTTTGCATCTGTATAGGCTATCAAATTGAACTCCTTGCTCCTCGGATACCACAAATAAAAATCCATCGTCCCCTTGAGATACCTGAGTATTATTTTAACTAATTGTAGATGATTTTATTTTGGATTTTCTTGAAACCTTCCCACAATACCTACTGCTTACATGATTTCAGGTCTAAAGGTAATAATATACAACAAGCTTCCAATCATTAACCTGTATGATGTCTGATTGACCTTTGGATACTCATCTTCTTTACTTAACTTAAACCCTATGATCATAGGTGTGTTATTAACCTTGAAATACTCCATCTCAAATTTATTCAACATCTCTCTTATGTACTTGGATTATGAAATGAATATACCTTTTTTAGATTGAATGATTCACAACCCAAGAAAGAATGATAGTTCTCCCAGCATGGACATCTCAAAATCCTTATTTATCACCTCTGTAAAGGCCTTAGTCATGTTCTCATTATTTCTACCAAAGATGATGTCATCTACATAGATAACTACAATCAACTGATGGGCATATTTTTTCTTTATGTACATATTACTATCTAAAACTACTCTTTTGAATCCTTGATCCAATAGATACCTATCTAATCTATCATACCAAGATCTAGGAGATTGATTTAGACCATAAAGAGCCATTTTAAATTTATAAACATAGTCCTTATTACCTAATAGTGAGAAACCCTTAGTTTTCTCTATATATACCTCTTCTTCCAAGTTTCCATTCAAAAAGGTAGATTTGACATCCATCTAGCACACCTTGAACCATTTGAATCCTACATATGATAGAAATAATATGATGGCCTCCAATCTTGCCACTAGTGCAAATTTATCTTCAAAGTCCACCCCTTCAACTTTTGCATATACTTTGCATACTAATCTAGACTTATTCTTAGTGACTTATCCATCTTCATTCAACTTGTTTCTAAACACCCATTTTGTGCCAGTGACATTCTTGTCTTTAGGCCTAGGAACTAGTTCCCAAGTCTCATTCTTCTATATTTGGTCTAATTCCTTATTCATAACACCTATCCAAAACTTGTCTTTACTTGCTTTTACAAGGTTCTTAGGTTCAATATGAGACAATAGAGCAATATTCTCTTGATTTAGGTTACTTATCAGTCTTCTCCTTATTTGCATACTTGCATTTTTGTTGCCAATGAATTATGATTCAAGATGATCTCTTTGAATCTATCTTAATGAGCCTTTTGAGTCTTGTCTTTCCTGAATTTCTTCTTCTTCCTCATCAACCTCTATTATTTCCTCTTCATTCTTTAAGTCCATATTCTCTGATGTATTCTTTGACTATGAGTGTGATTTCCTTGTTTCATCAATCTTCACATTGGTGCTTTCCACTATCTTCCGCAACCTCTTGTTATAACATCTATATGCTAAGCTTACTAATGAGTATCCTAAGAATATGCTTTTATGAGACCTGAAATAAAACTTACCTAAGTCTTCCTCATCTCTTTTAATGAAACATTTACTCCCAAACACTCTAAAGTGTTCCACATTAGTAGTTCTACCTTTCCACAATTCATAAGGGGTCTTATTACCATTAGTCCTTATTTGTCCTCTATTCAAAATGTAGATTGTAGTGCTCAATGCCTCTCTCCAGTATCCATAAAATAATATAGACTCATTTAGCATAGTTCTTTCCATCTCTTGAATTGCCATATTATTCTTTTTATGACCCCATCCTACTGAGGCGTCCTAGCTATTGAAAACTATCTCCTTATTCCATGAAACTCATATAAATCATCAAATTCATTAGACTAAAACTCTCCTCCTTTGTTAGATCTTAGGCACTTGATTTTACCATTCTTCTCATTCTCAATAAGAGCCTTGAATGCCTTGAACTTTTACAAGAGCTTTTGACTTTTATTTCAAGAATGCTACCCAAGTCATTTTTTTTTAGTCATCTATGAGTAACATGAAGTATCCATCTCCTCAAATACTTTGGATTCTTGTAGGCCCAAAAATATCAGTGTGTATTAACTCCAAAGGCCTTGTAGTAGAGTATTCCTTAGACTTGAACCTTCTTTTAGTCTGCTTATCATGTTGACATGCCTTTAAAATTATGTTTATTAGTTTGGTGATCTTAGGCATGTTCTTCATAGACTTCTTAGTGCTTATCTTGACCATATTGTCAAAGTTTAGATGGCCTAATCTTCTATGCCATAGCCAAATTTCATCCATCTTGATAATTAATCATCTCCCCTTATTGATCTCATTCAAGACATATAGATTGTTCCCATTCCTCTTAGCTTTTGCAATTAGCCTTCTTGATTTGGATCTCCTTATATCACACCATCTGTCATGAAATATTAGTGTGTGTCCTTGGTTGCACATTTAACTTAAAATAAGTAGATTATGTTTCAAAAATTTCACATACAACACATTCTTTCCCATTGTCCAAACTCAATATACCCTTGCCCACTATATTGGCAATAGTGTTATCTCTAAATCTCACTATTCCTACAACATTATTTTTCAATGATATGAAATTGAATTTGTCTCTTGTCATGTGGCTTGAGAAACCACTATCTATACACCATTTCATGCCATCATCTTGAATGTGAAAGACAATTTGAGCTAGCATATAGTCTTCATCTTTAGTCTTCTGCTCCTTCTTCACCTTGTCCATAGGGTCTAGCTTCTTGATCTACTTCTCAATGGTATGACCGTATACCCTTTTATCTTGACTGACCTTTTTCATATGCCTCATCTTGAAATATATTGAAAGATGTCCTCTTTTATCACAATTATAACATATTATTTTTATTCTACTATTGTAATGGACATTCACCCTATTCCTCCACAAGGAATTGATTCTTGCATAATGTTTACTATACATAGCTCTATGTCCATATTCATTACATGAGAAACAATAACCATTGAATGAATTTACACACCTTATCTATTTGAGATTGAATGATAAACCTCTACCTTTGTTTTCTCTTAAAGGATTCACGTTCTTCATGACTTGTTGATGATCAACTTGAGTTTCAGATTTAAGAGCGTTTGCATAGGTCTTTGAGGTCTGACTCTCCTTGTTTTCTTTTTGGTTTTATTTGAACCCAAGACCTATATTATCATGTGGAGACCTTTGAATACTCAAAATATCACAAATAACTTCAATAATATTTTCAAATTTATGATGTGTCTTCATCTTGACTATTGTTTGATCCAATTCTATCTTCAAGGACTCCATTTCAACTCCAAACTTGATGCATTCTTCCTCCTTGGTCTTAAGACTTACAGTGACAATTTCAATTTGAGTTTCCAACTATTTGATAATATCTTCATGTTCATTAGTGTTATTACTTAATTTATATTTAAAGATATTGATTTGATCCTCATAACTCTTAACCAATGATCTTAGTTTCTGATTCTACCTTCTTTGGAACTTCAACTCCTCTAGAGCACTCACTAGTTCTGCCTCTAGTTCACTTCAACCTCTTTTTCATCTGATTCTTCATCATCCATAAGGATTTTCACTTTTGAGAAACCATTATTATCAATTTTTATAGCCATTAATAAGGTTTTATTACTATCATGGTCATTACAGCCATCATCACTATCAGATGTACTAGTGTCACTTACATTAGATGAGATATTGTGTTCTTTGGTATAAAAGCTTCTCTTATTCTTGAATGACCCTTTATTGCCTTCATACTTCCTAAAAAACTTTTTTATCTTGTAAGGATTATATACCTTCTTATCATCACCATGATATTCATCATGTTCTCCATCATGCTTAGTTTTATCCTTGTTAGAACATTTAAATGCAAAGTGACCAATCTTACCACAGTTAAAGCATTTGAAAGGCAACTTGCCTTTATACTTACCCAATAATTTCCTTATTTTTTCAACAAACATGGATTCTATCTTATCATAATTAATGTTTATGTCAACATCATCCTTGGTCTTCTTACCTTATGACTTTTTCTCAGCTTTGAATGTAGCTTCCTTCTTAGAAGGTCTTCCATCACTTATTCTCATTTCATAGGCAGACAAGATGCCATGAAACTCATCCATCTATAGTATGTTAAGATATTTGATCTCCTTCACAACATACACCTTTGAATCAAACTTAGATGTTAAGGATATCATTACCTTTTGAACCACTATTGATTCTTTTAACTTCTCTCCTAGACCTCTGATGACATTTACCAGTTCATCTACTCTTAACAGTTAAGATGTAATGTTTTCATCCTCATTTATTCTTAGGATTTCAAACTACCTTCAGTGAGTCTACAATTTTGCTAACTTAACTTTGGTGTCTCCTTCATAGATGGTCTGCAACTTTTCCTAAATATTTTTGGCTATTTTAGACACTAGAAAACTATATTAGATGTTGAAATGCCTTGGGATACCTTAGGAACCATCTAACCCTTCTTGACCTACTGACCAACCTATCAAACCTTAGGTCTAGTTAGATACTTAGCTAACTAAACTCAATAAATTACTAACAAACCTTAACCCACCCATTTTTAACTTACCTTGACCCCTTTGCCTCTAGGCAATCAATTACCAATGGTTAGTTTAACCATCAACAGTTAACCTAACTGTCAATGGTCAGGTCCTCACCCTTCTAACACATTACCAACTGTGTATGAGCTAATGAGGCACAATTAAATATGTTCACCTTAAACAGTGGTAATGAAATCCTAAGCATCAAAATCAATAAGCCAACCTACTAGGGAACCTTCTATCCTCCATCTCTCTTTGCCTATAAAAGGAGGGGAGTAGGAGGTGAAATGGATCATCATAAGCATTCTTGCACACATGTATTCAAACTCTCCAGCCACATTGTATTCTTCTAGCAATTCACAATAATAATATATATCCAAACCTCTACTAAAATTATTGTCAAGGCAAAGTACCATTACTCTACCAAAATTTCTCCAACCATCAACCATTTAGCAAGCAATAGGTATATTTATACTTTAGTCTTGTCATTTTGGTTTTTGACTTCTAGACCTAAGTCAAACTTTTCTATACCTATCTTCCAACCTCTTATTGTTGACCACACCCTTAACCAAACCTCTATCTGATCAATAATCCATTTTGCAACTCTTTTCTGAGTACCTTAAAAAATCCATAGGCAAATATCAATGGTTAGCATAACCGTCGATGATCACCCCCAACTGTTGATGATTATCCAACCATCGATGATCAACTTAACCATTGATGATCAACCCAACCATCGATGGTCATTATGGCATGCAATAACAAAAATTAATTTCTAACCCCTTACCCTCAACCAAATTTTATTTTTTATGTCCCTTCTTATTCACAGACCCTTACCTAATTTTTTAAACCTGATCTGATCTATCTTAGCATTAATATTGACCCAATTTTGCTATATTTAGCTATTTTCTCTATCGAATATCATCTACTTCTTGTATTTCATTTTAGTTACTTTATATTATTTAATGAAAGTATCTTTCCTTTATCATTTTAAATTTAATAATTATCAAAGAGTGGATTGATAGCCTCCTAGCAAGCTCATGCTTCTTGGATCTAGCTCACGCCACGTAGTCCACCTAACTATCTTAGTAACAACCCATTTTATTAGTGCTTTTTTATTTACAGGTTATTCCTTCTAAGATAAAAAGGAGTTCTCCATACTCATCTAGATTATGTGCACATCAACAACCAAATATTTGTACCACACCCTTATTACTAGTTTCTTATCTTCTTCCAAAATTAAGAAATGAGCAAAAATTAAGAGAAACATTTTAGCGTGCCCAGTGGGACCATAGCATCATCTAGGTGCCCCTTTCATCCTTTATTCTTTTCTCATACAATGAAAGCTAAAATTTCTTTTGGGCTTAAAATAAACCTTGCATATATTGATTGCTTGTTTGTTTTAGTTCATCTATTAACTTAAAAGTAAAGTAATTAATCATAGTTTCACTCTTGTTATCACACACTTTACCAAACCACATAATCACATCAACACATCAAAACAAATTTGAGACAAGTCCTAAATAGGATTTTATCACCTAACGGTAACCTTACCCTTTCCTAGTAATCCTACTTGGAGGTCATTAGCAAGGGGAGAACCAACTTAGATCTCTGATTGAGTATAAAATTTAAAATTTAGTATATATTAGCTAAACACCTGACACCCTTATCGTTGCTGTGTGTGAAGTGAGGGGGTAGGCCCGAATATCAAGCCACATACTGACATTCAATATAGATTCTTTTTGAGAGCCTTTAATGCCTAAAACCAACCTTAGATTTCCTCTTTAGTACTTGATCTAAAAACCAAATTTCTTCTTCACACTTTCTAAGGCATAAGCCAAAAGCGATCTAAAAAGAATCTTAAGTTTTAAACACACTTTAGTGTATTTCTGGATTGCCTTGAGATTATTTTTCTTTTGCTTGCTTTGTGTTTGAGTTGTGAGCTTTTCATCATTTCTTTTCTATTCCTCACATGGTCTTTATTAGACAATAGTTGAGGAATCAAACCAAATAAGAACCACCATCTTCTTCTTCCTCTTCTTTCATGGAGTATACTTCAGATGTTGAGAGTTTTCCTCATCTTTCTCCCCTTCCTACCATGCCTTAGATAGTTGTCGAGGATGATGCAAATTTCACTACCTTCCTCGATAACAACCCTATGGACCTCTAACATTACCTCAACACCTTAGCTCACTGCACCCCTATTACTTTGATTCCTCCTATGGATCTACCCTATGCTATGCCTCCCCATGTTATGGTTGGTGCTACCTCTACCCAACCTATGATCACCCAAGCATCTTCTTCTAGCAATATCCCATTCACTACCACTACCCAAACCCAATCTAACATCCCAATCAATAGCCAAACACCCCCTACACCAACCAATACCTCCAACATAAGGGAAAGCTCACCTCTTGATACCCATACCTCATCCACCATGGGGATATCTTCTACCCCTATTTCAACCATTCCCCTTATTATTACCAATCCACTAATTTCTACCCCACTTCAAAATTTGGTGCTTTCTATACCTCCTACCCTTCCACCTATTAGCACAAGAGTTACCACTCAACCCCAACCATCTACCAACCCATCCATACCTCCAAATCAACCCATATCAATCCCTAAACAAATACCCATGACATCTTACCAATATGTTCCTAATCTACAAGGATACATAACACCTTCTACCCAACCTTTTGTGCCCATCAACCCTTATGTGGCACCATCCAAACCTTCAATGACCACATACCAATATGTGGTATCTTCTCAACCCTCTACTTCTTATCCATATATTACTTCCACCCAACCTCAACCAAAATTATCATATAATTATGGATCTTCTCAACCTCAAATGGATTTGGTCAAAATGTTAATGTACAAAATGACCAACCTAGAGTCATCTATTTCTGGGGCTCATAACCTTTTATCTTATGATTAAATCTATAATGAACCTATCCATCCATCTATCCCTATTTTATCCTATCCTCCTCAATGGGAACTACCCAAGTTTTCCAAGTTACAAAGTAATGAGGACCCCCAACAACACTTGAGAGCATTTTTCCATTCTTGCTATTTGATTGCATATGATGATGCTCTTCTCCTTCGTACCTTTTGCATGTCTTTATCTGGACCAACCTTGGATTGGTATAATAATCTCACCAATCACTCCATTTTTTCCTTTTCTCAACTTGCCCAAGTATTTTTAGATCACTTCTCAGTTAATATATCTAAAAGGTCTCTATTACCGACCTCTACTCCATTAGGCAATTTGATGATGAATTAATTGTCAATTGCATAACTAGATGGAGAGGTATTATAAAACAAATTTCTTTCTCCTTACCCCAAATCGAGTTAATTAAAATCTTCTCTTGAGGTTGTGCCAACATATTTCACCTACTCTTCAAATTTAAACTTTCCTAATTTTTGATGAGGCTTTCACCATGGCACAAAAATTGGAAATCAGAGCCATTGATGAGGGAAAATTGAAACTACAAAACAAAAATTCTATAGTTAAATCTAATGACTCTTCCTAAACCCAAACCACCAATCAACCTAACCATCCCAATACCAAACCAAAGGCATCTGCGAACTTGGTTGTCCTTAAAACTGCTCCACTACCAATTGTCAACCAACCCAACCCCACCAATTCCTCTAATTCTTGTAACCAACAAAATTGAAACCAAGTTTCCCCAAAACAATATACTCTGATATGGGAGTCTTATGCTTAAATTTTGGATAAATTACTCAAATAAAACATTATACAACTTCCTCCCAAAAAAACTCCCTAATAATTTGATGTTTCTCTCCTTACGCCAAGTTGGTATAATGAGAACGATCTTTGTTATTTCCACCGTGTCATTAGACATGATGTTAGTAGGTGAAATAGATTTAATACCATTGTAAAAAACATGATTGATAAGGGAAAACTTGTATTTTATTATCCCAATGCATCCCCAAATCAGTCTCTTGACATATTTTGTAAACCTTTCCTTAATCATGCCCCTTTTACCAACTATGATGATAATAAATTGGAATCATCTCATGCTCATGAGGTCCATACAGTTAATACCATTATAAGTGAACCAATCATTGAGGAGACCATTACCTCATCTACCCCTTCTTCCATTCTACTCATTGAAGTAGTGGACTCACCCTCTATTCCTTTGGACACTCAAATAGGGGAAGCAACCACCCCTCTTTCATTGCTCGATGAGACCATGGAATTATCCACATCTCACTTGATAGAAATACCAGAGGAAGCAACCATTGATTCAAACACCTCTTCACCCACTCCACCTATTGAAGAGGTTGAATTACCCTCCATTCCTTTGAAAACCCAAATAAAGGAAACAACCATCTTCATGCCTTTACTTGAGGCCATCAAACCTTCCTCCCTTATCCTAAAACCACCTATTCTCTCTTTAGGAACCATCCCAAAAGAAGAGATCATCATACCTACACCTTCTATGGAGTAAACATCTTCCCAAACCTTTAAAGCCTCCATCAACAATAAAGGTGAAGATACCCTTTCTTCACCTCTACCTATGGGATTAACCTTTGAAACTAATGACCAAGGGATCAAACCCATTTATAATCCTTTTTCTAGATTGGTCCAATGTCTAGAGTTTACTTCTCAACCTAACCTAGATAGAGCCACTTTTTGGCACCATCTTGGGCTCCCTTACAAAAACAAACTTGAACCTTCAACCTCACTTGCATCTACAATCAAACCTATCATTACCTCAACCCCATCCTCAAACCCTTCTCCTTCCAAAACCATAGGAGAACCATCCAACCAGCCTCTATCTAAAATTGCCAAATCACCTTACACCTCCTTAACCCTTGCCATCAAGAATCTAGGAACACTTCCTACACCTAGCCTTGCTCACCCATATTTGAAGTTGGACTTAACCCCTTATATTCCACCAAAGAAAACCCCAACTAAACCAACTAATAATATGGAGCCAACCAAACTCCCATCTTGAACCAAAGCCATACCACCTCCTTCATAATTAACTTCTATCTTAGGATCCCATATTTTACCATCCTATGAGGTCATCCTTCTACCAATAAGGTGAACCCTCCCACAACTACATATTCTTCATCTATTAAACCTTCTCCTTTTACTCTATCTACACCTACCTCCATCAAAACATCAAACTCTTAACCATTATTAATTAGTCTATCCACCTCTACCTTCCCACCTATTGCCAAAACCTCATAATCCACCTATAAATCATCCACCTCCAAACCAACCATGACCAAACAATACCAACCAAAAAAACCTACCAAAACCATTCCACCACCTACAACTTTTGTGGTGAATCTTACTCCTAAGAAGGCTCCCACTCCTAAAACCAAAATCCCAACGCCCTCAACACCTTTACTTGAATCTTATTCGACCATTCTATAAAGGTTGTTGTAAACCTCTTCCTTAACCCTACCAAATATCAAAATTTTTGACCCTTCATGTCCTAAACCATCATGGTTCAATGATAATTTGATTTTCTCATACCATAGGACTCTTGAACATGATACAAAAAACTACAAAGCTCTCCAAACACTTGTCCATAGCTTATGGGATGAGGACGATCTATTATAAAATGAACCTTTCTTGATCCTATTACCAACCTAACCATCAAATCAACCCATCCAGCATTACCTACTCCACTCTCATTTGAAAGTGAGGAGGAATAAAAGCAACCATCTAGCCCAACACCTCCCTTAATCCACACTATCCATATGTTTACCCAATTTTGGGCCCAACAAAAGGATAAGGGAAAAGTAAAAGTGTTGATACCATGGATATACCCTTCTACCCCTCAACCTTATAATTAAACCTAATCACCCTCACCTTTACCTTCACCTTCACCTTCACCAAAACCCAAAATATCTATTTTGGGTACCTCTCCTTCCAATCCTTATGAATCCATCTAGTGAGTGGTGTTAAAACAACTTCACCAGACACTAGTGAAGATGAGACTTTATGAATTAATGAACACCTCACCCCATCACTGACAAGCATTGATAAAAACCCTGTAATTGATAGAGGTTCAACTATAAGATCCTCAAATTCTTATATCCTTTATTGGATCCCTTTAACTTTCTACCTTTGTTACCTTCCAGGATTCAGAAATACCATGTATTCATTCTGAAGATCTCAATCCTCCCATCTTCATCATGACATACATCAATCAAACCCACATCAAAAGGGTGATGACTAATGGAGGAGATAACATTAACATTATATCCTCCCATGCTTATGACCAAATTCAATTGCCTAAGAATATCATGTCAAAAACTACAATGATCTTTTGCTCCTTTAATGATACTATGGCCACTACCTTGGGGATAGTCATCTTCCACATCTACTTAAGACCTCGCATAATTCCAAAACTCTTTTATGTTGTAGAAGGTGAGTTATAATAAAATGTCTTACTTTAATTCCCTTGTATTCATGCCATGAGTTGTGTCCCATCTACCTTACACTGATGTGTCAAATTTGAACATGAAGGTCAAGTTGTTACCATAAGAGCTAACCCTATGTATTTTGCATCATGCAATATGACTTATCAACCCAATGACATTATTCTTCCTCCCTCACCCACCTCACCACCAACCAATAACCAAGCCAACCCTACCAATTATGAAGCTTGAACTAGCTCATCTATCCCTTCTTCTCAGATCCCCATATAGGACCCCTTGGAACCCACGTTCTAACATCTCTTATTGGGGGAGTATCATATTTTATCCTTATATGTTTTCCCTACTCCTTAAGAGTATGGGAACCTTACCCATGATCCTAGTTATGACCCCAACATCAGAACCATCATCCCTTTCGAGCCTCCCAACCATCAAACCAACTTAATCTATGGGGGAATTGATCATCCACTTCTTGCTTTTACTGATACCTCTACCACCTAACCATTCTCCTCTAATTTTTCCTATCTTGACAAATAGGCATTTGCCAAATTATATCTTCATAGGTGTGCTTGGAAGGGATTTGGTCTAGGTCATTATGAGCATGGACCTCACAATTACCTTTGATCAAAACTTAGAAACCTCATAAACTATTTGGCCTTGGGTTCATACCACCAAAAGAACCAATTGATTCACCTAAACCCATCACCACTATTGATGAGGATATACCATCCTCACCAACACCATCTCTTTCAAAGTCAAAATATTTTGATATCATTCTTTCCAATTTTTTTTTATCAATACTATTAGTTTAGGCCCTTTGACTTATCAAAATGATGACCAAACTAAAGCCCTTCCTCTCATTTACCCTAAAATGGTAAAAAAGATTCTCCTATCATCAACACCATATAACATCAAGACAATGTTTTCATTCTCACCTACCTCAGTGTGGGGGATTATTTTATCCACAAAACCCTTCCTCCTAAGAACCAAACCATGTTGAATGAATCCACTATTAATGTTAACTTGGGTACTCAGGATAATCCTTGCATTGTTAAGATTGGTCAATCCTTAGATTCCGTGGAGCAACAAGATTACCCTTCTTTCTTTCATGACTGAAGTATAGCATTTACTTGGTCCTATTAGGATATTCTCAAAATTGACCCTTTTATATCCCTCCACAACATTGTCACCCATCCTGATGCTAAGCCTGTTCAACAAAAGCTTCATAAGATGGACCTTCACATCACCTTTCTAGTCAAAGAAGAGCTTCAACTCCTCTTGTTTGTCAATTTCATCCAACCCATCAATTATCCTTAATGTTTTTCTAACATTGTTCCTATTACTAAACCCACAGGGGGACTTCACCTTTGTATCAACTTTCGTGACCTCAACCTTTTTTGCCTAAAGGATGACTTCCCTTTACCTAACATTGACCAACTTGTTGATCTTATAGCTAGCCATGAGATGATATCTCTCATGGATGGTTTCTTGAGATATAATCAAACCTTGATTACCCCTAAGGATCAACATAAAACTTCTTTAATTACCCCATGGGGAAATTTTTGCTACATGGTCATGCCATTTGGTTTGAATAATGTTAGAACAAGCTACCAGCATGTGATGACCTACATCTTTCATGATCTCATACATAAAATCATAGAGGACTATGTGGATGATCTCCTTGGCAAATCTAAACATTACAAGTATCACCTAGTTGTTCTTACCATCATCTTCGATCACCTAATCCATTTCAATGTCTAACTTAACCCCCAAAAATGTATTTTTGGGGTCTTATCTGGAAAGCTTCTTGGTTTTATCATCTCTCTTCAATTAATCAAAGTAAACCTTGCTAAATTCAAAGCAATTTTGGAGATTCCAACTTAAACCCACCTCAAAAAACTTTATAGCCTATAGGGGAAGCTCCAATCCATCTGTTACTTCATCTTTCAATTATCAGATAGATGTCAATCCTTTCACCATCTTCTCAAGAAAGATACATATTTTAAATGGACCAAGGAATGCCAACAAGCCTTTGATTCACTAAAATAATACCTTATTTCTCCATCGGTTATTACCCAAACTAAAAAGGACCAACCCTTCTACCTTTCTATTTTTACCACTGACCATTCCTTAGGGGCAGTGTTCACTCACCATAATATACAAAATAAAGAGCAAGATATCTACTACATAAGTCAAACACTTATAAAGTATGAGACTTGGTACACCCATTCTAAGAAACTTTGCCTCACCTTAGTCTTTGTGGTTTCCCAACTTCATCATTACCTTCTCAATCACAAAACCTTCATTATCACTAACACTAACCCACTCAAGTACATGCACTCTAAACCATACCAAAACTAGAGTATGGCTAAGTGGCTCATGCTTTTAACTAAGTTTTACCTTGAGTTCCTCTAGAAAAAATTGATTAAAGGGCAAGTCATTATCGACCAATTGGTTAAATCTCCTCTATTAGACAACCAACTACTTCATCTTGCATTTCCTGATGAGTCCATCATGACTTTTTCTCAAGAGGACGCCACCTACCAAATGACCATGTTCTTTAATGGCTTGAAATGCTAGCACGGTGGGGGTGCCAAAGTTATTCTCATTCCCCTTGATGGTGAACCTATTCCCCTTTCTTTCAAACTTGATTTTGAGTGCACCAATAATGTGGTTGAGTATAAAGCCCTAGTCACAGGTCTCCAAACTACTTTAGCCTTGGGAATTAAGACCATTAGTGTCTTTAGTGATTCATAACTTATGGTTAATCAGGTCAATGGATCCTACCAATGTAAGAATGATGTCTTGTAAAAGTACAAGTAGCTAGTAGATGTACTCTTAACATCATTCGATCATCAACTTCTCTAATTTGTTCCATGATCTACCAAAACATTTGTGGATATAATGGCTTCCATTACTTCCCAAATCCCATCTCAACCTATTGATTCTAAATTCTTTATTAACATCCATAATTTTATTACACCTTATATCCATTCCACCCTTCCTACCATTTTTAGTGTGGAAACATCTCCATCTAACATATGGTATGAGCAAAACTTTAACTACCTCAACCTCGACATCATTCCTCGCAACCTCTCTAAGAATACCCGAAGAGCCTTTATTCATAGTACCTCTCATTATGTCATACTAGGGGGAATCCTTTCTAAATGTGGCTTCAATGATCTCCTTCTCCATTATCTACATAGTCATGAAGTTTCCCATTCTATCAGGGAAATGCATGGTGGAATCTATGGGGGACATTTTAGTGGTTTAGCTATCACTAAACGTATCCTTCACCTTGGTTATTATTGACCCACCCTCAACCAGGAATACTAAGATTATGTAAATAAGTGTGTTAAATACTAACAACACACCAATTTACATCATGCACTTGACCATGGCCTTTAAGTATCCAAAGACTATTGGCCCTTCTCACAATGGGGACTTGATCTCATTGGGGAAATCAATCCTCATTCTTCACAATGAGACCAATCCATCATCATTGCCATCGAGTATTTCACCAAATGGGTTTAAGATATTCCTCTCATCTCAACCAAAGCTGACAAGATAGTTGACTTCATCAACCATCATATCATCTATCATTTTGGTATTCCCCATAAGATCATCACTGATAATGGTAATCTTTAAAAAATAAGTAAGTCTAAGGTCTTTGTAATGCATTTGGTATCAAGTTAAGCTTTTCCTCACCTTACCGTCCATAAGCAAATGGATAGGTGGAAGCCTCTAAAAAAACCATTAACAAAATATTGACCAAAGTAGTAAGTGATTTAGGTCAAGATTGGCACTTGCACATCCATTTCCCTTTATGGGCCTCTTGCACTAGCATTCAAACCTCTACAAGTGCTACCCCTTTGTCTCTAGTTTTTAGAGTAGAGACAATATTGCCTCTCAAAGTCCAGATTCCTTCTCATTGTATATCTTTACAAGACATCATCTCTAAGAGTGAATATCATCAAGAATGTCTTACACGACTTGAGCTACTTGATGAGCATCGCCTCATAATGCTTAAACATTTTCATGTCTATCAAGAGTGAATCAAGCACATTTATAAAAAACACCTAAAAGAATGAGAATTAAATATTAGAGACCTTATCTTTAAGGAAAATTAACACGTAACCAATATGGAGAAAAGAAAGAGAGGCAAGTTTGCTTTTAATTGGATTGGACCCTATATCATAACCCATAAGTATGGATCATGAGCTTACCATTTGTCCTCTCTCGAAGGCAAATCACATTTTTAACCTCTCAATGCTTCACATCTACATCCTTTATTTTTTTAAACAAAGATCAAACTCACCTTTTTTGTCTAACTTAAGTTCATCCCTTGATTTATGATATTTTCAATCTCACCTACCTATCCCTCTCCCTTTAAGGACAACTGATTACAACATAGAACCACGTGATTTATCATCACAATTATAGCCTAATCCTAAATATGGGTATCATGGCTCTACCCATAACATGGTTTTATTGGATACTTTTCATCTCTAACAAGATAGAATCCCATGGTCATTGTCTCTCAAAACCACCCCTTTCACCTATCATTAACCTTTTTGTGCTAAAGTTTTACCCTCATAAAGGTAAACCTCTAAGCCTATATAGACTTTTTCATGTCTAAACCTAGCATCAAAATAATTTGGGATACCAAAATATCACTTGGGTCACATGTCTCTAGTATAACAGATTGCTCCTTTGAAGGACAACTACCCAAAACTTAAAATTACTTAATAGATAGAATACTCCCTTGAAGGATATCTACCAAATATACAAATCCAAAACTTAGAAAACTCCCTTAAAGGATGGATAAGTCACTTGGGTCAAAAACAATCATTTGAAGCTTTCTATATCAATCGGATTCATAACCTATCAAAATAAAAGTAATAAATGACCCTATATCAAAATTAAAATAAGCTATCCCAAGAAGGCTACAATCAAATTTCATATATAGTATTAGTAGACTTCTCATATCGATCAGTCTACACCTTGGATGAAGACATAGACTTGTCTAATTTGGTTCTCAGGTTACCTATAGAAAGGGAAAACTAACCCACATAAGGTTACCTTACCTATTACCCATTACCTTTCACCTACCACCTACTTCCCCTTTATACCATCTATAAATGAAGTGATTTTGATCTTACTTGACATAATGTGATCAAGACACGTTTTTTATCAATCAAAACATGCTAATGCAAAACATTCTAAATTTGTTAGGTCCTTGCCAATGAAGAAGCATCAAATATTTTTTAATCCTCTTATCATTGGCTCATGTATACATACATCTCATGGTTCTTATTTTTTCCCTACATTTAATTTTTTATCTAGCTTACTTTATGTGTTTTCATTACATCCTTAACCATAATCACATCATACACATTTAGTTTGTTATCTAGCTTCCTTTATGTGTTTTCATCATATCTAACTTACTTTATGTGTTTTAATTACATCCTTAATCATAATCACATCACATCTCCATGCTCATAAACAAAAAACATCAACAATAAACATAGCATTATGAACCATATCCATGAAACACATCCTATCTATAATCAAAACATCATGAACCACATCATATATCTATCTATAAATCATGAGTGTCATCTTATCCATTTACCATAAACATCATACAACGTCATATCATAAACCACATCAATAACCATAATCATATCCATCCATAATCATCAACATCATATCCATGAAAAAAACAAAACATCATCAATAATCATCATATGTCAATGCTACTGAGTCCACATCTCATAAACATAAGGCATAAAACATCAAACATTACAGTCATGAAATTTGAACCATAAATAACATCTATAATCACATCTATTCCATTAACATCATAAAACATCATCATATACATCATGTCATCAAATAAATAATACACGTAATAATGTATAATCTCTCTCTCAAGGCATGTACATCTCACTGCATCAGCACATAGGGCAGTATCAAAATCATGTACATCTATATCTATATATAATATATCATCATATCATAAACCACATCAATAACCATAATCAAAACCATCCATAGTCATCAACATCATATTCATGAATAAAATAAAACATTATCAATAATCATCACATGACAAAGCTAATGAGTCCACACCTCATAAGCATAAGACATAAAACATCAAACATCATAACCATGAACTTTGAACCATAAATAACATTTATAATCACATATATGAGATTAAAATCATAAAACATCATTATATACATCATGCCATCAAATAATTAATACATGTAATAATGTATAAACTCTCTCTCAAGGCATGTACATCTCACTGCATCAACACATAAGCCAATATCAAAATCATGTACATCTATATCTATACATCATTTCATATCATGCTCTTTGGGCACCACTACCATTGGCCCCTCCTACTCCTACACCTACACTACCATCTGGTGTCAATCCTCTTAGGATGCTTATCTATCCACTCATCGACATAGCCCACTGACCTAGAGTCACCATGGCTACCCCACTTGCTAAACTAGATCTAGACTCACCCCATCGAGGCTCTAGTGGACACTGTGCCAACACTATAGCCTCATAATACCTCAACTCCTCCATTGTGGCTGAGTACCACACCATAGGAATAGTACCTAGTGGTCTTACTAGTGCTACTGCTACTCCTACCCTTTGTCTCAAGGTATCCCTCTCTTGGGTCACCAAACCTAGGGAGGTCTTGGCCTGATCTGTCTCAATTGTAATAGTGGAAACCTAACCCTAAAAAGTCACAATCTAGACTTGAAATATGGCCACCTATCCTTATAACCCTATAATATATGCCTATTTAGCTCCCAGTGCTACCCCTACCTATCCATCAGGGCCACCACCCTATACCTATACCCTAGTTGGATCCACATCCATGACTTATCGATCCCCATCATCTCATCTAAAAATAGATACTACATATCAATCCTGGTACCATCTTGCATAACCATAAAAAAAACTAGCATCATCTATCCCTACTCTCATAGGTAGCTCCCCATGATATAAAACCACTTCCTATGACTATGGCTCAGGTAACAAAAACTCTGCATTCTCCCTCTTGTACCTTGAAAAAGGACATACAACCCCCTATACTAGGTTATACTACCTCTTCACTCTATCAAATGGGATAAGCTCAATCTCATCCTCTCTTCTTCCATAGATCCATCTATATCTCTATTATTACAATTTATGATGGCTATAAAAGGCCCATCTAGTAAAGCTGACATATGGTCTTCTAGACCACATTCCCCATAACTAGGCTATCTAATGCATATTTAAACTAGTCAATGTCTCTTGTACCTCTTCCAGCTGCAGTAAGTATGTAGTCTCCCCTCCATTGCATAAAGCCCACTCTGAAATTCATCTAAGTGTAGCCCTCCCATGGTATCCCCAATGGTCTTATAACCCTGATATACTCATATGCCCAATAATAGAGCACAAAACCCATGATGATCTTATACCTCTTGTGAGTATGAAATGCCCAGATCTCCTTGTATATTTGGACTAGTAAAATTGGTTCCCACCCAAACACTATCCTACCAAGAAACATCTCTATTAACATACCCAATAGTATATAAGGGAACTGCCCACTACTTGAATATGGCAAGGTAAAGTAGGAGACTACATCATCATCATAGTCATCAAATGCCTCTCATCTAGAGCCCTTTGGTATAATATCCCATACCCAAAACTACCAGAATGCTACCTAGTATGGGCCTGATCCTTGCCATATAGAAGCTCTATCTGCTCATCCCTCTCCTTGATCTCTATGTGATATATAGGATCTCATCAAACAGGCAGTCATGTAATCATATAAATATCCTCTAATAGGATGGTTTTCTTTTCTATTAGTAGCAGTAAGGTGTTCATAATTGGATCCCATCTCTCGATGAGGGCCTTGATCATCTTTGTATCTCATGACAAGCACTAATAGTGTCTCATAGCTCTAAGACCAAACTCCTTCATGTGTTTCCAATCATCTCGAGTAATCCTTCTATAGATATCCACAAAGATCCTTAGAACCCAATCCCTCATCTAGATTTGGTCTCGTGCCTACAAAATAAATCATGTTAGCATGCACGCTTAGTTTTCTATTACCATTACTCACTTTCATTCATTCTACCTACATAAACCTCTTTATTGACCTAAACTCACCTACATCAACCTATTCCAACCATTACCTATATAACATTACCTTTAGTATTTAAAAAGTGACCCCCACTAACAAACATTTTAACATCTACCCTAACCTATCACACCAATACCTGACACTTCTATCAAAAACATCTACCCTAACCATAAATTTTTTCAACACCATACCTTAACCTATCACACCTACCCTAAACCTATTGAACCACTACCTAAATCTACCCACCAATCATATTAACCTATCACTCCTACTTGAACTTACCCTATCCTAACTTATATTTGACCTTTTAAATAATCCACACCCCTTTATAACATTTTAAAACACGTTTCTATATCTTTCTATTAAAACCTACCTTCCCCCAACACTTGATCACCATCAGTCTTTATGACCATCGATGGTTAGGTAAGCTTTGTCCTTTGGTGGTCGACCATCGATGCTCATGTCTAACCATCGAAGATTAGGTGTAACTATCGATGGTTATTGTGTATGATCATTGGTAGTAAACCACCTAACCTACCTTCCTATAAGGTACTCAAAACATCAAAATTTAATAACTAAATTACTTGCCCCTACCCTCTACCCTATCCTCAACCCAAAACCTCTTTCAAATTTAAATTTCAGTTGTTAATTTTCCAAATTTTACCTAAAACCTAAACTAGGGTAAACCCCCCCCCAAAAACATATCCAAACAACCATAAAATAATCAAATTTAACTAAACCACTGACCTAATCAATTAATCTACCAATTCAAGACATCACCTACCTCATTCCTCAACCACTATCAAGGATGAAGCCTACATCTATATACTTGACCACGTCCTTGTCTACCCTATATATTAATCCTATTTGAATCACCTCAAACACATGCTCAACCAATCAATAATCACCACCTCAACCAAATGCTTAATCAACCCTCTCATAGCTAAACACCAAATCACTTGCTCATCAAAGTGTATAGAAAACTTAGAGGTTATATAGCAAATAGTGAAAATGAAATTTCATTTTCTCTTTTTATCCCTCTTCCTTTTAGGGTTTCCTCCTAATCATCAATGGTAAGGGAAACCATTGACTGTTGAACTTAGGACCCCTGACCATTGACGATCAAGAACCCCCCATTTTAAATTTTATTTGGTACCTCCACCTATGTGCCTAATTTTTAGACACGACCTTTCTCCCCCAAAATAAAACTTAAACTTTTGGAGATTACCCTTCTCCAATCAAACACACAACAATGTCCACCTTGATGTTGGCCATTTTTTGAAATGAACTATCATATATTCCATGATGACTTTGCTTGGTCTTTTTGATTGCACTGACCACTCTTGCCATGCTAAATATTTGAATTTGAACCACCTCATGTGTAACTAGACCATTTATGTTTTTCAAAGTAGTACTTCCTACCTTAGACACCTACAAAAACACCAAACCTATCTAGGAGACTTATAGAGTAACCCGATCAACGATAACTAATGTTTTTGATTGGTTACCCTATCACTTGTACTTGTAGAACCAACCTTATTTTTACCAACATTAAAAGCCTTAGTCTATGTGTGATCTTGGCTATCATAATTAGTCACATTTTGTGTGAATATTTTCATTTCAAATACCCAACCAACTTTATCACAAACCTCATGACTTACTATAAACCACTTATCAAACCTTGAACTGATTTTAGTTTTACCTCATTGATTCTTAGTTTGATTGGGAATACCTCTTCCTGTACTTGAGGCAACTAGACCTTCGAACAAGCAATCCATTTTTATTTTGTAGCTTGTTAATTCAAAGCCACACAACAAAAAGGGGAAAAATGTAGACACTAGAAAATTGTACTAGATGTTGAAATGCCTCGGGATACCTTAGAAACCACCTAACCCTTCTTGACCCACTGACCAACCTATCAGACCTTGGGTCTAGTTAACTACTTAGCTAACTAAACTCAATAACTTACTAACAAACCTTAACCCACCCCTTTTTAAATTACCTTGACTGCTTTGCCTCTATGGAGATGAAAATGCATGTTTGATGATGCCCCCATAAGAATAAATTTTCCACACCTTTAAGGGGGGGCTTATGATGCTTAATGATGTCATTAGGCACATTGGATGAGGTCCCAAGTGGGGTATGATGTCCCACTTTAAGCCACCTCACTTTCAAGCCATGTCACTTGCCATATCACCATTGAGTCACCTTGCCATGTCACCATGAATAGTGATAGTGGATCCCATAGTGAATAATGATTTTGAATAGTGACATGGAATAGTGTTTTCAAATAGTATTTTTGAATAGTGTTTTTAAATAGTACTATGTGAATAGTGATAGGAGAATAGTGACTTGTGTAGGTTAGGAGGGATTGGGTTAAGGGTTAATAAGGATTAGGTGGTCTTTAAGGGGTCCTAAGGCATTGAAACATATATAACTACTTGTGTGTAGTTTTCTAGTGTCTATAGAAAGCCTTGGTGCTATGCTAACAATGCAAATATGTGCTTCAAGAAGCGCTACATGACCTTCAATAATAGAAAGGAGATGGTATTGATTCCCCTTTTAAGAGACCAAGGATCCCCCTATGTGGAGAGTGTTAATCTAGAGGATGAGATCAACCATATTTATAACATCATAACACAGGGCACCAAGAATCTCAACCCTTCTAATCAAGGAGTACTTTCTTGGGAGGATGGGTGATTAGCCTCAGACACTACTGATGTTATTTTAAATTGATGGGTTAAAGAAGATTATGAGCTCACTAGTCATAGATGATATTTGGTATGCATAAAGGCACCAAAACCTATGAAGACTAGCTAAGTCGAGATTGATATCACCCTGAAGTGATTGGTCCTACACTAGGATAAGAAAGGAAAGAGTATACTCTACTTGAGGAAAGAAAAGCTTGTAGTGCTCCAAAAATTTGAAGAGAGTAACCTTGTAAAAATTTATGTCCATGACCTTGAAGCATGTATCCCCAAGGAGATAGACATAATGGGTGCACTTATGTACACCTTGAGGAGTACTACAATGCCTTGGTGGGAAGTGCAAAGGTCTAACTTACCTACTTGGACAGAGGTGAAGGTGGCCATGTGTACTAGGTTTGGGAGGAGTAATGAGAAATTAGATATCTTAGAGTAATTTGGTGACTCTAACCCTGTAGTACATAGGCACTTATATGAAGAGACATGAACTAAATGTGGCATAATTTCCCTAAAGAACTTATGGGTGCATTCCTTTTATAAGACTCTAAAGACATGGGCACAAGCTTGGTACATTGTAATTGAGACACATCAAGAGATATCCAATTAGGATGCCCTTAAGGATAAGTTTGTGCATACCTTTTCCTATTCATCATAGAACTTATAACTGGTCAAACTATTATAAGTAATTCAACAAGTAGTGTTTGAAGACACCGCCATCCTCAAGGAGTACTTGAAAGACATGTTTAAAGAAAAGGGTTTGGCACTCCTAAAATTCTTTGAGGAATAAATGATAAACAACGACTCCAATGAAGAATATGATGAAACTTGAAAGGAGCGCTACCGAAAAACATTGAATACTAGAATAAAGCTCGTGTACTAAGTAGACGATAGCACCCCTAATAAAAAAGAGCCCACTCATCTTCATGTTGAGATAACAAAGGGAAACCATCAAGTCAAGGATTCATACTAAGAGAATAATGATCCATACCATGCACCACTAAATATCATCAAAGTGGACATCAATGTAGAAGGAGAGCTAAATATGGCTACTCTTGGTGCCTATTGGTCTAATACAGAGCTAGCATGAATCATAGACCTCCTAAGGGAATTCTAATATTTATTCCCTAAGACTTATTAGGACATGAAGGGTATCTACCTATGCCTTGGTAAAATTATCATAAATCTAATTAATGGCACAAGACCAATAAAAAAGTTCCCCTACTAGATGAATCCCAACCTCCATGCCAAGGTGAAAATAGAGATCAATGTTATGCTAGCTGCAGGGGTCATTTACCCTATGTATGAGTTTGAGTGGGTGAGCCCAATGGTAATAAGCATAAAAAAGGATGGGTGAATTCACATTCACATTGATTATATGATGTTGAATTCCACCTATTTAAATGACCCCTTCATGACTCCATTCACTAATGAAGTCTTGGAAGGTGTCGTAGTCTACAAGATCTACACCTTCACTAATGGGTTCTCTAGCTACTACCAAGTCCAGATTGAGGAGGAGGACAAGCCTAAAATAACCTTTATGATTAAATGGGGTTGTTTTGATTATAACATGATGCCCTTTGGACTCAAGAATATGCTATCAATGTTCTCTAGAGTGGTGATCATCCCATTTAAAGAGTTCATCTATAGGTTTCTCCAAGTCTACCTAGATGATTAGATAGTGTATGGCCTCATTAAGAACCATTGTGATAACTTGTGGCTCATGTTTGAGAGATGTAGGCAGCTATAGATATCCTTGAACGTAAAAAAAATGCATCTTCATAATACTTTTTAGAACCCTACTTAGGCACATCATATGTAAGGATGGTTTGCTCATTGATCCACTGAAGATTGCCATCATCATTCAGTTGTAAACTCCATTCACATAGAAAGATGTTTGTACCTTTCTTATGCATTATGGATATTACAAAAAAATTATAAAGAGTTATGCAAATATTATAGTGTCACTAGATGATCTTCTATGTAAGGATAGACCATTCTACTAGGGTGAAGCATAAGAGGATGCATTTGAGACCCTAAAGCTTAGGTTAACTAGTGTGCCTATCTTATAGTTCCTTGACTAGATGACACCTTTTCATGTCCACATCTATTATTTTGGATTGACAATTTGTGAAATCTTGGTATAGCTTGGAAAAATCAAAATGGATCATCCCATCTCCTTCACTAGTAAACAATTAACCTCAATAGAGAAAAATTACACAATGATAGAGGATGAGACACTCACCATGGTCTATGCCTTGCATAAATTTAGAAAATATTTGTTGGCAACCCCATTTATATTTTTTAATAATCATGAGGCTCTCAATTACATCATGAATAAGCCTATTTTACATGGGTGCATATACATATGGATAGTTATTTTCTAGGAGTTCTAGTTCTCCATTGTTGATAAGTTTGAAAATCAGAACTTGGGGCCAAACCATTTGTCCTACATTAATTATAGGGATGTGGTGGTGCCCATTGAGGATGACATGCTAGACATATAGCTGTACAAATTCCATCACATCCCCAAGGATTTGGCAAAGATTGTTATCTTTATAATGTCTAGAGTTGTGCCCTAGACTATGACATATAAGGAAAAAAAATAGCTAGTAGTTCATGCCACCCCCCTTTTGGCTCATTTGTAGAGAATTATATAAGCTAAGTAGAGTTGAAGTGTTGCATCGATTTGTCTTGGGGAATGAAAGAGACTCCATATCATGAGAGGTGCATGAAGGCATAACAGGAGGCCATTATGCAGGAGATATAATAGCATGAAAAGTGATACAATTCAAGTTATGGTAGCCAATTTTTTTATAAAATGCAAAGAATTACACCAAGGCATGTGACATATGCCAGTACATAGGGAAGCCCAATCATCAGGATAAGATTCCCTTATCTCCATTCTTTCCCAAGCACCATTTGAGAAATGGGCCATTGATTTTATTGGGCTAATAACTCCTATAACACAATGCACAGGTGTAAGGTATGTTCTTGTAGCCATAGACTATTTCACTAAGTGGGTTGAGGCTGCACTAAAAAAATATTACACAGCCTCCACATCCATGTGATTTATTTTTGAAAACATAATAAGTCAATATGGGTGCCTGCTCAGTCTGACTAGTGACAGGGGCACTCACCTTATCAATGAATTGATGTGCTTCTTATTGCTTGAGTATATGGTAGCACACCACAAAACCACCTCTATCATCCACAATAAAATGACACAATTGAGAAATTTAAAAAAATATTGGGAACATGCCTCAAAAAGATATGTGATGTTGGGTGCAATGATTGGGATGATCATGTGTTGGTAGTATTATGGGCATATTACACAACCTACAAGTGCCTAAATAAGGCTACACCATTCTAACTAGTGTTTGGCACTGAGGCAATCCTATCGATGGAGATCTTGGTACCCTCATTACACATCATGTGCATTGGTTGGTTAGATGATTAAGAGTCACTGAATGCAAGTTGAAGGACTCAGAGTGCCTGAATAAGATGCATGCCTAAGCTAAGTGGAGCTAGCAGATAGAAAAGATGCACCAAAATATTTGGCATGATAAGCACATAAATAATAAGGTGCCAATAGAAGGAGAATTTTTGTTTCTATATGAATTCAAGTATTTTAAGCACCAAATCAAATTATAGATAAGGAGGATGGGTCCTTATATCATCCACCACATACTAGAGACAGGTATGTGCAAGCTATGCATGTTGATTGGCAAAATGCTCCTGGGGCATTTCAATGGAAATCGATTGAAGCCATATTAGTATTAGGATGGTGCTTGCACCATGAAAACATCAACTTCTTGGTTAATATTTAGGTTGTGTTGAGATGATCGAAATAAAATTTGGCTTAAGCCAAACAATTTTGTTTTGTTGTGTTCTTTTGGCAATAGTGTAAAGAGTGAAGAAGAGTTACTTTGATGCCCAATAGGAAAATCTACTAGCACTCTACTCATAATTATAGCTAGGTGAGTTGAACACTGGTGCTTTCTAAGTCCCTAAGGCTAGACACCTAAGTTTGGGGTGAGTGAGGATTGCTAGCATTAGACAAAGAAAGTACACTAAACCATTATGTACTAGATCATAGATGTAGGGCACTTTCAAGCCCTGAAGTAGACCATCATCTACCCTTTCATGCATAATTCCAATTAGGTTAGTCAAGCCCTTAAACTTTATAAAGAACTTGAGGTTATATATCTAATTGGTGGGTGTGTGGAACTTGTCAAACTTAAAAGGAAGATGCATAAAATCTAGGTGCATAAGAGACAAATTACAAAGCCATGGAGGTCTAAGGGAGAAATTATCTAATGCTTCTATGCATAATAACATTTAGGTAAGTTAAACCCATTTGCTTTCTAAGAACCTAGGACTAGATATCTAAGTTTTTGGGTGTAAGGAGGTTTCCAAACTTGGATGAGATAGGATCCAAGTGAAGACACACAACTTGATCATGCATAAGAAATATAGTGAAGACACACAATATGATCATGCACAAGAAAATTAGAAAAGGAGAATCAATAATTGGAGGGTTAGTGCAATGTATTTGTATGGGGTAGGATAGGCCAAGGCAAGATGAAGTGAAAGAAACCAACCAAGATTGAAATGTGCACTTGAAATAGAAGCACAAAAATAAGAGAATATGTAACTATGGAGGCTAATTCATGTGTATATGAGGCACTACACTCATTTTACCATATTAAAAGTGAAGGTCAATCCAAGAGATCAAAATGTAAAAAGGGAATCATCATAGATAGTTGTCATCCACCCAAATTTTAGTGAAAAGTGACTGTTTGAACCACAAATCACATCACCAAAATATTGTTAAGAGCATTGAATATGGTGGTGGCAGAGGCTCAAAGATCCACAAAAATGAGTTAGTGGTAGAGGATTTTCACAAATTTCATAGAATTTTATGGGAATCAAGAAATCTAGATGCCACCATGCCATTAATGCACATGCATTAAATATGGTAGATTCAAATAGAGTATAAAATGACACATAACTGACTGGTTTCTATTACAAACTTTATGAAAACTTGGGACGTCAAGCAAACTAGAGTGAACTAGCAAACTAGAGAGTCAAAACATAGAAACCTTACTAGAATCAATATTTGAGCACCCTTAAGCACCCAAAGTGGATGGTTGTGATGTTAGAGCTATTGTGATCATGGTGAGATTAGTGTAGAGAAGTGTAGGAAGAGTTTTTAGTAGGAAATAATCAGTAAAAAAGTGAGTTACCACCAAGGACACCATTAAAAATTTATGAAGATCAAAGCTGAAGGTATAGATTGAAGATTAAAGCTAAAGGTATAGTTATATTTCTTATGACTATGAAGTGTTAAAACCCATTTGAGGCTTTGATAGATCTAATCAATCATGTTTCAATACCAGCAAGTTCAGGATGGGAAAGAAGCAAAAGGGAACAAGTTTGTAATAACAAAGTCTAAAGAGGGCATGCATAGTGGTAGAAGTGGCCCCTATAAGAATAGCAGTGCCACTGGTAGAAGGGGTCAACATCATAAAAGTTAACCTTGAGGCACTAATAAAAATGTACTATTAATTAATACAATTTCCCTCAAAGGTCTTGGTGGGGGAAAATTAGCATTCATTTTCACACACCTACTAGTTGAAGGAATATAACCATCATACTTATATCCATGTGCAAGACCTAACATCAAATTGGAAGGTAGATATAGGGAGAAAGACAAAGTAGGGTATGACACTTTTTGATATAGCCATTCATGATAGATTAGTAGCTTATAATGCAACTCAACTATATGAGTTGCCATGCTTTGGGAAGCTAGAGGAGTTAATGCAATTATTTCTATCATACATCTATGGTGACCGTATATACTTCATAAGGAGGAGCATGAGGATATTATCACACCTCATTAGAAGGATAACTAGGTTCCCAAATTTTAGGAAATACATCTATGAGATGATGAATGATGATGAAGAGGTGGAGTGTGTGGCAAAGCTCCTAAGTTATTACAAGGTTGGATTTGCATTCCCTATCAAAGATTGCAATGACCTAAGAATGAGGGTAGCCTCATGCCTCATGAGCTCAAAACTTTGCCCTGGTGGTTATTATATTGATGTAAAAAAACCTACCTCTATGTCACATACCATATGGTGTAGGGTTTGAAGTTCAACATTGCCAAATTTATTACTAAGGAATTTTTGAAAAATGTGCTAGGGTGCCACACAATGAATGGAACCTTTAGGTGGGGTTCCATTCTCATCTTGATAGTAATGGAATAAATCAACATATTAGATAGAGATGAGGATAATCTATGGGTTTTTCCAAAGTATAATGATTCCCTAGTATAGAAATACAAGGACTTCACTTGTCCTAATTCCTTCAATTCAAAGTATAAATTGCATGTGATGAGATGGTGTGAGAAATATATAGAGACATTTGTGATTGAGTGGTGCATCCCATAGGAACTCCCTAAGAGCATGTATGGGATGGAAATCTTCATTTTTATACAACATTTTGACATAGTGTACTTATTGTTGGCTGATGGTAACATGTTGGGCTAGTTGAAGCTCCAATATGCCTTTTCAACCAAGTATTTTAGGCATGCACTTAGAAGTATCCCAAATGTGTAACAATTGGATATTTTGGTAAGGGAGATCAATATGGAAAGGAAGTCAATTTTTGCACCTAGATGGGAAGGCAATAGGGGATGAAGAGGATTATTTTAACCACACTGACATTTACCCCCTTCAAGAAGTTACCATACATAGGCACATCTATAGGTTATACTATGAGATGAAGCCAAGGAGGAAGGGCCCCAGTGACAAGAAGACCATCGAACCCCACACTAGAATTGGCAATGAAGGAATTTTAGCACCAGTTGTAACAAAGAAGTTTCCCAAGAATAAGAAAGGGCACACACTTGAATAAATAGAAGAACACATCATGTTTAAATTTTCCTTAGGATATGAATCCTCTCCATTAGCCCTAGTAAATAAGCATGTGAATTTCATGCTGAAGACTTATCCTATCTCAAAGGAGAAGCATAAGAAGCCAAAGTTCCCATCCATGATGCCCACTATCACCCTATTAGACATAAAGGCAAAGGAAGAATTGGATAAGGAGGTAGAGTTTGGAAAAGGTGTGTGTATTGTGCCTAAAGAAGTCTCCTCATCTAGTAAAGAAACTCTCCTACCACCCCAAAGTGAATAAATGAGGTAAGAAAAAGCTTGGAGGAAGCTTGGCCTTAGTGATGCAAACATTCAAAAGGTGCAGGATCTTCAAAAGAGAAAAGAAGAAAGGAAGAAGGCAGGAATGATGGAATGGAGTGAGAAAGCTAAGGCCAAAGAAAATCACATGGTAGAAGGAGAAATAGAGGAGCCCAATGTGGCCAAAGTACATGAGGCTCTCCATAGAGGCACATTACCATACTTGGAGAAGTAGGACCATCAAGCACACCAATCGAATAGGAGTTAAAGAACAAACAGAAGGGCATGGACCTAGATCAAGATCACATTGAAGTAGTGCTAGAGTTTTACCACAAGAGAGAGGCCATGAGTGCCAAGGGCATGACCCAAGATAAAATTGATAAATTGAAGGTCGAGGAGATAAGAGCCAAAGAGGAGAAAACCATCATGATCATCAAGAAGAGGAAGGCAAAAATAAAGAAGGCCCAAAAGGAGAAGGCCAAGAAGGAAAAAGAAGAGAAGAGGGTTGTCACAAGTGTGGAACCCCTTAAATACAAAATAGTAGAGGTGCCTAGCTCCCACACTAGCCCAATAGAGGAAGCTATAGAATAGGTGAACCCTAGTACTGATGGAGTGCCTAGAGACAAAGAAGGTGATGATAGTACCTCAAAAGAACAAATAGAATAAGAAGAAGTGGATGAAGTGGAAAATTCCAAAGAAGAAGAACCCCTACAAGAAAGAGAGGAAGAAGAAGGCACTAAAGAGGATAACAACATAAGTGAAGAGGAGTAGGAGTAGGATTTGGATATTGAGAAAGAACAGTTTGAGCCCAGCTATCAGACAAAGGCATAAAAGGGGTTCGCTACAAATGAGAATTTCTACATGTTGGAGTACACGCCCTTTAGAGCTGCAACAACATTGACATGCCATCAAGTGTCCTTTGCACTTGATTTCTACATGGATGAGCCTTAATTCGAGGTGATAATAAAATTAATACAAAATAATGAGAAGATAGAAGAGGGGCATGACTACCAATTAGTCAACCCTTGAGACATGAACCTAGTAACGTCAGCTAATGCCCTCCTTAAGATGGACTCTAAGATGGTGTAAAAGAACATTATCAATGATGTTTGTGCCATAAAGTTGAAATATATTTCACTTAAGGTAGAAGAATAACTCAATGCCATGAAGTTCAAACTCAATTAGTTGGCCGAGTACATTGAGGAAGTAGAGCCCTCCCTTATAAATAATATTGATACTTCCCATCTATCCAAATTTAATAAGGTGTGTGTGTTGGTTGAATAGATGCTCCTTCAGATGAAGCTATTGTATGAGGAAGAAGAGGACCCTTGTGAAGCTATAAAGAAAGAGATAAAAAAAATCTTGATGGGGTAGAGTACCTCTTTACATGGATAGAGGAGCACATAGATGATGTTGATGTCATATTTTGTAACTTTTCCACCCAAGCATTAGTCATTGATGCATGTCTCCAAAAGGTGAAGGGGGAAAAGGATGCATTGATGAAATAAGCATTTATTATCAACAAGGTTGAGTGCACACATATAATATCACATGTTAACACATTGAGCACCCAACTGAAGACCTAGGATCAGGACTTGGAGGAACTCTTTCATGCCTTCTATACAAAAGTGAGAGAGTAGTGAGCCATCCTATATGGAAGGGTTTGAAAGGCTAAGGAAAGGTTGGAATCCTTCCACAAGGAACTAGATAAAATGGATTTGCTCATGCTTAAGGATACCTCTCTAGAGATTGATAGCACCATCAAAGAAATAAAACTTGCAATATAGGGCTTTGAAGAATTCAAGATAGAACAACTACAGAGCATACCAAAATTTTACATAGCTAAGGCACTAGAAGGATAGTCCAAAGATGTACTAACATTTTTGTATGGGGTAATGTTGGGCCTCATTTCAAGATAAGTAGTGGATCCACACCAACTCGATAAACACCTAGGCATGAAGTAACTATGTGGATGGTTGTTGTTTTAATCTTCTAATGGTACTAGTTGGCTGGTGGCCAACAAATCCAAGTAACATAAAAAATTGGGTGCACAGGATGTGACCAACCATTAAAGACAATCAACTCCTTTTTGAATCATGCAACATTAGGAAGCATGTGCATGAGGCAATGACTACACATTAAAATTAAAGCATAGTGGAGGAGTAGAATGTGTACCTCCAATGCCAGCTCAGTAGTTGGCATTCCCCATTCCCCATGAACCTAGGATGCTTTGAAGCCTATAAAAGGAAGTTGAGTTTAGTTGAAGAGAGAGGTGAACTAGGGTAGTGAATCCCTAAAAAATTGATGATGTATAGTGTCATTAAAAGATAGAGTAGTTCAAGATTCTTGTAAATCTCCCCTTTGTAGCACCCAAGCTTGTTTGTGAGCCTCTGCGTCTGTAGTAGCTTAAGTAAAGCTTATGCTCAATTTATATGGATTATATATGTATTATTTAATATATTAATAAATAATGATTTGTGAAAGTAACTAATGGACTAATCCCTAAGTCTTTGAATGTTCATTGATTGCATATTGTATTCTATTAAATATGTGTATTGAGTTCTTGTGAGCTTCCAACCTGGTTCATTAATGATAGAATTATGGATGATAATGAGTCCCATGCCCATGATATGAAATTCCCTAAGTGTAGTTAAGACCTTATGCCTAAATGATATCTATGCCTAAGCACAAAACCATGCCTAAATCCCTTAACCTGACACCCAATTAACCCCTAAGCACCTGAATGCTATTGAGCCTATGAACCCAAGGCTTGTACTTATGAATGACCAACTATCATTGCACTAACCCAAGCCCCTTCAACAACTAGGTTTCACCATAGCACAACTATCCCAACATAGACCTTGATCCCTTCTTTGCTACACTTTGGGTGAGAACATTAGGCTTGTGCCTTATGTATATTGATTCTAGCATGACTGAGTGCTAAATGTTGAGTGCCAGAGGAATCATCATGGTTTGTGCCACCTAGAACAAGCCTAAATCCAACCTAGAGAGCTAGGTAGGCACATGACTAGGCCCATGACAAAAAAATATACTTTTCTAAAACAACTCTATTTAAATATGTCTTGCATATCTTTGTTTTCCATGGGGATAGTCAATTTATATAATATAGTCTTGTATCATAAGACACACTTTGTAATAGGTTCATTTTACTTTTGTTTCAACTATGTAACTTAAGCATATGAGATCTTATCACTGATATTTATGGATAAGTGTGCTAAAAACATGTCTTCCAAAGGATTGAATGCTTTGATAGATTGATTTGGTAAGTTATAAAACTATTTTAAGGCATAATCCTTTAAATTGTGTGGAAACAATTTTGTGAGAATCTAGTCATTGGACATATAATCTAAACATACTACATGAAAAGCGTAGAGATGGTGCTCTAGGTCACCTTTACCATCATACAATGTAAGTTCTAGTGCCATGAATCTGAGTGGCAAGGGAGTTATTACTATGTGATGTTATAAATGTGTATGTAAGAGAACATTAAAATCCAAGACATGTGATGGTCTAGTGGATCCTTTCTCAATATGTAACATCTTAACTTATAGACTATGAACCTCACACATAAGGGATTGTACATCTGGAGTGGAGGAATTAGCCACAAGAGGTGTATCTATCATTGAAGGTTGTTGAGTTACAATTGTTGGTTATGCTAGCTAAGTTGGCCCCATTATAGGTGTAACAATGTTATTATCTGGGTGAGTTGAAGATTGACCATTATTTAATTTTTGAAGTTCTTCTTGAATAATATTGATGAGTTCATCTTGTATATCCAAATTTTTGGACATAAAATCTTGTGAAATTTTTTATTATCAATCTCATCAAATTGGTTGTTAAATTCTGCCATTATAGTTTGAGAAGTAGGAAAACAAGTTATTATATATTTTGAACCTTTAAATAATTTTAATCTAAGAAAGATTATAAAAAATAAATATTAAAACAAATCTAAAATTTTGGAACTAAAATATGAGCATAGAAACAAAAGGGATACAAAACCTAAGAGCATCTAGGGTTAGGGTTTGAGTAGTGTTCGAAGTAAATTAGGTTCACTAAATGTTTTAACCTTTTTAGGACTTAGTGTAGTGTAAATCTTATGTTTTTTAAAGATATGAGTAGAATAAATTAGGTAAATAATATGTAATAAATATAGACACTAATTTGTTATAGATTTGACTAGATTTGAATTTTCTAAAATTAGTAATAAATAGTGCAACTAATGACATAGCTATACAACACCTAACACATATGATATGAGTGTCATAAACTAGATCCTAGTGTCAAAAACCTTACTAGATAGTAGCTCCATTATTATATAGGACTACCATTATTGGAAAAGTGATGATGGTGTCATGATATTGGCAGTAGTGTCCTATGTGTAGGACTATCCTAAACTTCTAGGTGCACCTGTGTCTAGATCTCTGGGGTCTAATCCTATGCACATGAGTTATGAAACCCTATATATTTTTTTTTAATAATTGATTTATTATGTAAAACCCTAATCCTCCATACAACTAGGGCATGAGGTAAAATGTGTGTTCATTAGTACGGTAGGCTAGACATCCTCAACACCCCGTTATGAAGAGATTTGCCTACATACCAATTTTTTGTGGAGGGATCAAACCTGATGTAGTTCTCTCCACCTAAGTGTTGGTGAAAGTGAAAGTGATTCTAGTATGATAGTGGAATTGAGTGCCTTGAATGTGTTTTGAGACTAGAAATCTAGAAAATTTGAGCTTAGGGCTACTACAGATGGTAGTATGCAAAAGTAGGGAAAAATAGGAATTGATAACCTTAATTTTGCTAAACCTATTTTGTGTTTGAATGTGTATTTTACATTTGATCTCCATATAGTGGTTAGAGGGATAAAAGCCATGTATTTATACTATTTTATTTCTTGTGCAAATGATAAAAGATGTCTAGGCCAACCTTAGGAGGCTTTAGTTTTGAAAAGATATTCATTTGGGGAAAGATAAGTCAAATGACATTAACACCATTTTGGGGACACTAGTGCCATGTGGCATGAGTGTGCTTATTATGGTGCTAGTGTCCAATTGGTAGAACACTAGGCAAGAAGGGAAAGGATCAAGAAATGAGGGTTTAGGACTAATTTGGGACTCACTAGAGATGTTTGTGGCCCACATGAAGGCTATATATGTGTGATAATAGGCTCTAGGATAGGTCTAGGGCTAAGATAGGGATAAGCAGTCTTAAGTAACACACTTATCACTCAAATACCAATTTTGGGTGATTATAATATGCTAGCTATCCTATTATAGTCAATTTTATCATACATACATGTTTCACTTGTTCTTGTCAAGTACTTACAGATTGTTATAGGGCTCATGTCCAATACACCGATCCAAAATTGTTATTATATACCCATTATGGGCATATAAACTGACACATGGGTCTTCAATTGACACATTCACCCACTTAGGGGTACCTTATAAATATATCTAATTCCCATGTTCTATCTTTTTATAATCTACATCCCAATTTCAACATTGTTATATCTTGATATTGATCATGCCACTCTTACTCATATTTTTTGTTGGATATTACTACATTAAACTCAACACATGTACATCCTAGCTCTTACACATATTTATAGTACATATTCATTCATAATTTCATTTCTAGCTTTCCTAGGTTAAACTTGATTATATCTCTATCCTTTTTTTATTCAAGGGCATTTGAATATGCCATTACTCTTTGGTGCTATGCCACTTCTTTTCATAGTATGTATGATTTGGGAATGCGCCCACGTCCTTGTGTGTGACTTTCCTAAGTATGTATATGGACATTTGAACATGTCCTTTTATGTGGCTCAAAGCCAAATTAATTGTTTCTTGCATATGTGGACCTTTGAACATGTCCTTGTATGTCTCATTTTCTCAAATTTAGTAACATGTTCCCATGTCCCTTTTTTTGTGGCCCCTTGGCCTACTTTACATGCCTCATGTGTTTTTTATGTATAATTTATTGTATGCATCATGGACATGACACTTATATTTTCTTGTTATACACACCAATTTTTTATGCCATGAGGGACCTCATACATATACCTTCCTACTTGGGTGTTGTGATGGACCTCGTACCCCATCCCCCTAAATAGTTACCTAGTTATTTCTTAGATTGTTGTTATATATATTGCTATATCTATCTTGACACACTTATGAATGCTAGACATGACATAGATCTTAAATTACATACTTATGATCATATCATCTCACATTCTAATGTTATTCATGCAAATTATATTAGATTATTATGTAGATATCATATATGCTTAGGCTAACATAAATTTTATAGAGCATTTTATTTTGAGGATAGTTCTTACATAGGTTAAACAACTTCCATCAAAAGAGGGGGAATTCACATGGGTTTGTCATAGAGATTAGGATCCTATATTGTACTCATAGTAAATTTTTCAACACATAGGCTTAAATTACAAAAAATTAGACTCAGTTAAAGACCAATGAAAAATAGTGACCCAAAATGCAATACAGTTGCATAGAAATCAGACCAAAAGGACACTATCACCTGAATTGGGACACTAGCACCACATTTTCAAAAATGGCACTAATATCTAAGACATGACACTACTATCCAATATCTTTAGTTTTAGAAAAACCTAGATTGGCTATAAAAGTATAAGTATAGTACAAATTTGCACATATTCAATTACATATTTATCAATTATACCTAGTTTTACTCAAATACATACTAATTCGACTTAGTTTCATATTGTTTTTCTTAGAGTGAGGGAATCATCTATGAAATGACCATTCCCATATTTAGTTCAAACACATAGATATAGTTTATTATAACTCAATCCATAATCTATGTGCTCAGATATCATATTTGGGGGCATGTGTATGGCACATTATTTCCATATTCTCATTTACACTCTGGTTAATTAGATGGAATGAAAAATTACATGTCATTCTATAAAATATATACACCTAACATCATATTATAGGTTTCACACCAGTTTCATGCCTTAATCCATTTGTAGTGGTTGGAGTTACTGAGTGGTCTAGAGCCACCTAATGTACCTGAGTGGTCATAGAGCCAACATACCTAGTTAGACATTTCCAGTTACTTCATGTAGTTTTAGTTTTAGATGCATCTACTACACATGGGTGGGAAATGATGGATTCATAGCCTACTTGATTTCTTGAGCCACCTACATGAGATGGTTGGACACACTATTAGTCTAATCCAAGCTATTCACAGGTCATGATTCACCAAGTAGGGGTGAGAAATGGAGTCAAAACTAGATTGAGTTATTGAGCCACCCACACATGAGAATTAAGAAAGATATTAGCTCAGTCCAATCTATTTAATGATTGAACAATATATACATGCACACACATAGGTTGTCATAAGGTTGATGCATTAGTTTGCATACTTAGTGAGGTGTACTCATTCTTTCCTCTTTCCTATCTCTTCACTCAATTTTACTTTTTTACTCAATTAGTATTTTGATTTTGATATCTCTTAATGATTGATTTATGCATGTTTCATTTGTAGGACATGCATTGGGGCATGCTTGACATACTTAGATGCAACTTCACATACTCAGACCTAGCTTCATGGGATTTACCTCCTAGGAAGTCCAGGACATTTGTTTTTTCCTTTATGCTAGTCATTTTGGTTTATTTCATTTCTAGAATAAAGTAGGGGGATTGTAATCACCCAAAAGTGTATTTAAGTAATACGAGTGATACTTGAGACTACTTATCCCTAGATTAGTCTTAGACCTATCCTAGAGCCTATTATCACATTTATCTAGCTTTTGTATAGGCCATAAGCATCCCTAATCAGCCCTAAAATAGTCTCAAACCCTCATTTCATGATCTTAGCCCTTCATGCCTAGTGTTATGCCAGTTGGACACTATCATAATAATGACACTATCACCACATAGTTCTAGTGTCCCCATAATGGTGCTAATGTCATTTGCCTTATCTTTTTCCAAATAGATATCTTTTCAAAACTAAAACTTCTTAGGGTCAACTTAGACCTCTTTTATCACCTGCACAAGCATCAGAAGAGTATGTATACATGAATTTTATCCCTCTAACCACTAAATTAAAATAATATACAATATATACATTCAAACTTAGAATAAGTTTTGCATAATTAAGGTTATCAATCCCTACTCTACTCTACTTCTACATACTACCATCTACAATAGTCCTAACCTCATATTACCTAGATTTATAGTCTAAAGCACATCCAAAGCACTCAAGGCCACTATCATACTAGATTAAATTGTACTTGCACCAAAACTTAGGTGGGGAGAACTACATTAGGATTGATCCCTCCTTAGAGTACTAGTATGTAGGCAAGTCTCTTCATAGTGGGGTGTTGAGGATGTCCAACCTATCCTATTAACAAACACACTTTTAAATCATATCAACTAGATGTCTTAACTATATAGAATGTTAGAGTTTACTCAAAAAATCAATCATAATAAGTAAAATATAGGTTTTCAAGACTCATGAATATAGGAACAGACCCTGCATATCCAGACACAGGTGCACCCAAAAGCTTGAGACAGTCTTGCATAGAGGACACTACCACCACGTTTCTAATAATGTCACCATTGTCCAATTGTGGCACTATTACTAGAAGGGGTTCTGACATTAGGATCTAGTTTATGATACTCAGACTAGCTTTCACCTAAGCTTACAAACTTATATCATCCATCTTAGTTATTTTCCAACTAAGTTCTTACTTGCACTATTTATTACTATTTTTCAAAAATTCAAATCCACTCAATTTTGTAACAAATTAGTGGATATATTTATTACATATTTATACCCTGATTTAATGTACTCAACTCTTTAACAACATAGGATTTACATTCAATAAATCTTAAAAGGTTAAAATAGTAGGCAATATTCATTGACAAAGGGGTCTTTGGGGTAACTTGATACTGTATGCCCACTAACCCATTTTCACCATAACCTTTATGAATATAAAGAACTAGTATTTTTATATTTGACAAGGAGTGATAGTCCATGACCCAAATTTGAATGCACTAGAGTGAAGGTGACAAAGAACCTAGAAACATCTAGGTGGTCATCCAATTTTAGTAAGTATTTTATACTAGACACCTATGTCTAAGTTAGACAGTAGCATCAAAACAATCATCCCAAGATGGAATAAGTTTTCTTAGCTAAAAAGGTGCAATTTATATAATCAATGACTATTATAAAATCTAGATCTAGTCCATTTTATACTTATTCTAGATCTAAATATGTATGAGCATTCAAATCAGTTAAGTATCTTATTTTCCTTATAATTGTACTATATATCATAATTATATTTTCTATCTTTAGTATCTTAGCACAATAAATTAAATATATGTTTTATCTAATTTTTAAAAATAATTGGCCTAATTTATAGATTATCTACCATCCTTGTGCCCTAGGCTATCTCTACCCCTTTAACCTTAGATCCTCCACATCTATAATTTAGGATTAAACAGAGTCATTGTGGGTGTTGTTGGCCATGTTAGTATAACTGAGGCCCTCTAATCCCACCACACATCATAATAACCTATCACTCCTGCATCTAGAATCATTATTTGGTAATCCCACTATATTGAAACCTTTGCATCAAAATAGACAATAGTGATATCCATGCCTATTATCCATCCCCACTATAATCTCTCCATGATAATCATATAAAAAATGTGACATCCCTAGGGAATACCCTACCATATACCAAATTATCATTATACATGTTTATTTTATACCTATCAATCATTGTGTCCTACCACCCTATCAAATAACACTCCATCACAATATAACCCATGTAATCAACATCTTCCCCCAATCCCCACTATATATTCCTCTATATATCCATGTAATGTCTCTTGTAGTCAACTCATCTATGGCCTAATTTTAAAAAGCTACATCACATGTGTGCCCTCATTGAGCCCCCATCAATATCTCCCATTTGTATATCATTGGCTCATCAAGTGATCCTTGGTGTTGTGCCCCCACTAGCCACTCTACAATAATATGCTCCCAAGCCCAAATATGTAGCAATATCAAACCCCCAATGCTCTATGTTTGTGTAGTATATTACTTCCCTACTCTTTAACATACTTAGGTGTTATTTTCTTTTGAGATATTTATCCCACATTCATAAGGAAGATAGTTTTATGCCTTACTTTTACCTATATTGGGGAAGTTAGTCCCACATACATAGAATAGTGAGGATTCTCCTATCCTCTACCTATTTTTACATCTCTATTATAAACTATTTGATGCATAATATAATATAATAATTGGTTTATTTTTTGTGAGTGCAATGTTGAAGCTTCAATGACTGTAGTAATGAGCTCTTGGAGAGATCTTGGATAAAGAGTTTTGATAGCTATTTCATGGTATCAAATCTCCTCTAAGTAGTTATTACTCAACCCCTTAGCCCAAAATTGAGCCTTACTTCTTCTAGGAATTTTTCATTTGTTAAAGCCTTGATGAGATATATCTTTTTGGCTTAGTTTGTGTTTTTTGGTGAAAGACCTAGTATTGCACAGCTAGCAGTCATTTTTTGACTTCTTTTTTACATTTGCATGTATTTTATTTTATTTTGAATGGATTATGTTAATCAAGTGTATGATTGTGGCATTTTTTATAAGAGATCTTTGATCTTATCTATCTTAGGGAATATATAGATGACTTCAAACTAATCTATAGCTATTTCACAAGCACTTACACTCATATAAGCCATAAAAAGAGCAAGAACATGTGAATAACATATAAAGAGCTTCATACACATCGTGGATCTCTTCACCAGTTGGTTTCTAAGTGTCTTGTGTCATTGAAGTCTCATACCTAGGCCATACTCTTTAGATATGATAAATATTTATATGAATTTATGTACTTGATGTTCATACAACTAGTTCATTTATCGACCCAGAATCATTTGTTTGAGTTTAATTTTAAAGAGCCATTTTAAGCCATTTATTCTAAGCATGGAGGTTCAAGGGAGAAGTGTCATGTTTATACCTACACTTGAAACTTTACATGACGTACATATCACCAAAATAACATGTAGCTATCCCCCTACATAGTTGGTTTCTTGGTAGTGTCTCACATGACCAGGAAGTTACTTTTAGTCATTATTTGATGGAGTATACTGAGTGAGTACACACTCCACATCCTATCCATACCTGCCTGGTTGCCTTTCAATGATATGCAACCAACATACATCCTCTAAGCTATAGTTTACTTCAGTCATGTATTTGTATGACTAATATGTGTTTGAATAATTGCATTACAAATATGAACTATGATGAGTTTTTCTTTGGCATAAATCTTGCATTTGGATACCCTATCTCAATATTTATTCTTTAATGGCCATATATGCAATGGTATTTTTTCTCCTCATGGAACTGATTGCATTTTCAACATAGTAGGATCTTCTAACATCACTAAAGACTTTCCAAGTATCTACGATAGTGACACTCATAATATCTACTCCCTAAGCTGAGTACCTCATCGTGAAGCCAATTATCTCTCACCTAGCCTATAGTTTTTTCCCTCATTATTTTCTAAACTAATGTGGATATTGGACCATGTCTTTTGTTCAAGCTTATCCTCTTTCATCAACAATTTATCTTGTATTGAGGTTTTTCATGTTCTCTCTCTATTATTTTGAATATGTTCCTTTACCAACTATGATATGCTATTAAAAGAGTTAAGGCCGCTTAAGTCAAAGATTTTTTGATAGATTCAAATTTCATATTATTTGGTTTGTTCATATTCATCAACATACAAACCAACTTTGGATATGTAAACTTGTCTCGTTGAGTGGATTTATGAGATAGGCTTTGAGTGGGGAACATCGTAATGATGCAAGGGTAGGGGGTTTGGGAGGGGCATGGGGGGAGGAATTTTAATGGTGCAGATGATTATGTGGGGCATAGCACTTTTTACTGATGGGCAAACTTTATTAAAGAGGATATGATTTTTTAATGGCGGTGTTTTTTTTACACATGGTGGGGTTATGTTGTTTTGGTGGTGGAGGGGTCCTTTTGGATTTGATGGTGGACTATTTTTTTAATATTTTTTAAAACAATATATTGTGAGGATATTTTTTTTGCTTTATTCTTTCCATTTTATCTCATTTATTGAAGATCAATGGGTGAGGCCTAGTTTTCTAGGTGGCCAAAACCCCTCACAAGTAAATAAATTATTTTTATCCTTTATTTTTTGTTCTCTCATTGTATTTTTGGATGCATTTTTGGTTACGACTGACATCCTATTTACATGATATTTGGCTCACTTTGCTCTTTCTTAGCCCACATGGTACTTTTTATACCACTATTGCATTTTGCATTATCTTGGATGCATTTTCAACTGATTTTGATGTCCTTTGTATGTGCTTTGTAGATTGTCATTTTTTGGTAGTTGATCATTTCAAGTGTGATTTTAATTACATGATGGATTTTTCTCCATTTTCCATACTCTTCCATCAACACAAGACATGCTCTATTATAGTTTATGCATTATAACTTTGACACACTTGTAGTTTATGTCATGTCTCCATCATGGTCCCTTTCTTATAGCTTTGATTTCTTCTATGGAGACATTTTTTTCTCCATTATTTTTAGAGCATCTCTTAAGATACTTGATGTATTTTTTAACAGGTTGACAGTCTCCATATTTGGATCTATTCTAGTGAAGCCCAATGTCTTCCTTGTTTCCATTTGGTGTTTTTTATGTATGGGATATAGTATACTTACAATCATTTATAAATTGCTAATGAGGATTTGTTGATTTACCCTTTTCTACCTTCATGAATTTGTGTGCTCTAATTTGGGCACCTTTTCACTATTTCAGTTAATTATCTCTCTCATCACCACCAAGTCCATCCTCTTTGAGAGATTTTATCTTTAGTTTTGACACTAATTTTTTTATAGTTGATAGTCTTTGATAGATTTAAGTATAGATATTTTAGTGAATCCTAGTGTCATCTTGTCTTCTTTGATAGTTTAATGCTTTCTTTTAGTGTGAAATGGAGTTATTCTAGTCTATTTAGTGTCAACTTGTTCAGTGTTTGATTAGTGGATTCAAACCTTTTTCATCCACTCCACCCTTTATGGAGGGTGTACATATAATTTTTTTATTGTCACTCCACCTAGTCAGCAATATGGGGGAGTGTGGTATACATTCTAATTCATAGGTGTTGAGTGTTCCTTGAACATGTAGTACTCTTTTATACTTTCATCACCACTGACAATATTATTGATTGAAGTTATTCAGGTGAAGCCTAGTGTCATTTTTTTTTATGATTGAGTAGTGGATTTAGACCACTTGTACATATTGATTTCCTTTTTGAATTTTGATTAATTAGAGTGAGGATTAATTCAACATCATATTTGAGGGGATTTCTAGCTCTCTATTCTTCTTTTCTCTCTTTTGGGGGGAGTTTTTCTTACAAGTTTTTCTTTTTTCCTCCACTTTATGAGAGTTATATGTATATTTTACACTTTTTTGAGAATTTTTTAGATTTATAATTTTTACATGGGTATCTTATCTAGGCACTTTATTTGTCAAAACCCATACAAATATTTTTACTTGAATCCATGGCCTTATTGGTGATTCTTATAGTAACACCAGTGTGGTACCACCACTAGTGACACTAGTGTGGTAGCCCCACCAATCTTTGTGCTCACTTCTCACCATCTTATTGGATGGTTTTTAAGTAATGCTTCCTTATGTTTATCACTCTACTTAATATTTTAGAGCATAGTGTTCATATTTAGTGATCCTCATATTCAACACCATTCTTACATTGACTTGGCAGTTATAACAACTCAACATCCATGTAATCCAACAAGATGGATTGGCATCCATAGGGACACATGGATTCACAATGCATCCTTTATTTTACCCACCTAATATATGCTTAAGGGGGGTGTTATTTTAGGATATTACTTTCTTACTCTTTATCTTACTTAAGTGTTATTTCCTTTTGAGATGTTTATCCCACATTCATGAGGATGATGGGTTTATGCCTTACTTCCACCTATATTAGGGAAGTTAGTCCCACATACATGGGATAGTGATGATTATCTTATCCTATACCTATTTATATGTCGTTATTGTAAACTATTTGATATATAAAATAATAAAATAATTAGTTTATTCTTTGTGTGTGCAACGTTGAAGCTTCCATGACTATATTAATGAGTTCTTGGAGAGATCTTTTGTAAAGAGTTTTGATAAATATTGAACTATATCCCCTCTTATAAGAAGCTAAATGTAAATCTAAATATAACTAGAAAAACATTGCTAGCCCCTAGGAAAAGACCCTCTTAAACTATGTCATGTTTGTTATCACATGTCCCAATTCAATTTGGAAAAAATGCCCACTCTTATTCGGTAGAAAGATGCTATAGACAATATCCATGAGGGTAAGGGTGAGTTGATCTATAGTATGCTCATAAAAAAACCTATCTAAATATTGTTAATCCATAAACAACCCCACCATAATATGCCCAATTAACCTCTATACTATCATAATTTGGCTAGTTGATTTCCAGTATAATCGATCCCCTCTAATCAGGATCCATGGTATTCACTAGACATCTTCCAGTGTCACCATCATCTCCTTGGTCATAAAGTGGAATATACTTGTCTCTAAGTTCTACCGCTTCACCAATGCTATCAATAGGATTGTGTCCATCCTAATCAATGACATCCACACTATGTGGTATAATCCCACCAAATCTAGCACACCATAGTCCTCTACCTTTAGCTTATGTAATCTCCACATAAATGTTAAACACCATCGACATGAGGAAATCATTGGTAGCCACTCCTATAGTCATAAAATGTTATCTCATTAACTCATTTCACTCTAAAAATTACACTATCTATCCTCCTACATCAAAGTTGCATCATTGTTTCTTGTCCACTTATCCTTATGACATTTATTTTAGGCAAAATTGTTTCTCACCACAAAATCATCTCTTACAAAGTTGAATTCACATTTTCAACTAAAAATATTTCATATTTAATCAACATACAAAGTTACTTATATTAGGATCAAAACCACTAAAACCCTACACTTTTTTATCAAAATCATGTTTCTATAGCATGAAGCCATGTTTGCTTTTAATGAAGATATATTTCACATCAATGAAATTGATTCAAGGGAATTTATTCCTATAAGTGAATTCACATTATTAACACTTTGGACCCTAATTAATGTTATTAAATGAAAAAATTCATCACTTAAACTACTTGTTGGTCTGCATGGTCCTCATCTCTCTGATAATTTTGGATGCACTCTCCTCGGTGGTGGTGGTGTGACACACGGTCCATTTTCCTCTCTCAATATCATGTCAAATCTACAACATAAATGGAAAGAGATAGGGGTAAAATGAATAAAATTTAACCCCTCTTATCCCATATTTAAACCCTCGTCCCCCCCCCCCCCCCCCCCCCCCCCCGCCATTTTAACCCTCTCGACACCCTTTTTTAGCCTAATATTCTCATTTCTCCTCTCCTCTGTTTTACTAACCCATTTTAATTTCTACACCCTTATTTATCATCACCATCAATAAATTCCATTGATCATTCCTGTATTTATTCCCCATGGATAAACTTTAGGACATCCCTTTATAATTTTATTATCCTTTCAATCACTCCATTCTTCCCATTGAATAATTACATCATCTTGAGGTCCCTATTGATTATGGGGCAATTCTTGGTTACATGGGGTGTCTGAGGACATCTCAACTACCATTTCAAATCTATTACCATCATCTGTTCATCCTCTTATCATCCTATTCTCATCTTCATATCAAATAATTTAAATATGTGATCTACAAACAATCATCATTCAATCATTTAGGGACACACCCATCCCCATTAATTACTCAATTAGTCAATCAATTAGTTAGTCAATTTGTCAATCTAATCCACATGATACATATAAATCATGAAACATTCCTACACATGCATGACTTTTTTTATATGTGTTCATATATGAGATATTTATAAAGATCATGACATCACTTAATCATACAATCAAATCTCACAACTCTCCCCTACATGCATCCTTGAGTATGATACATCTAAAGCTCATAGCTTTACTTTTATCATCATCCAAAGTTTACAACTTCCCCATTTACTTTGGGCACATCAAGGGTCATAACTTTATGATATTTTGCTCCTTCACATATGTTTTTCCCAAGGACATCATCAATTTATATCTAATTCAAATCCCAATAAAATTATAGCTCTATTGATCTGAATTTTTTTTGAGAAGATAAATGGGTGTTTTTCATCAAATTCATGAGATGAAGTCTCTCTCCTATTAGTAGGCAAAGCTACCCTTATTGAAAACTATAGAAGATGTGGAAAATGAAACTCTTCATAGTAAAAAAAACATTCTAGTGGGGTAGTACTTTTGACCATAAAGTACAAAAAGGTTACAAAGAGAATATGAAATAAAGTGACAACGGAAATAAATATGCTTAGAAAAGTAGAAAAATAACAAATCCAGTGAGCTAAACTCAAATACTTACTGTAAATTCCAAGAAGGTGGGTAATTTCACTATAAGGAAACCTCTCTCATTTAATGGATAGTAAATACATCATATGTCCATAAGAACATACAACATACACCAAAATAACTACATATTACTAATAACCAGAATATGAAAATTATATTATATTTAATTTTAAAAAGTTTAAAATTAGTATTTTAATCCACCAAGGTTTCACTATTTGCATAAATTAAGAATACAAATTTAAAAAATAAATTCTACACGAAATTCCTATGTTTTTTACTAATTAATTATAATTTTAGAAACATTTCGAAAGAATAAAATAAAATATATATGGATGTACACACATACATTGTCCATGAAGATATTTCAAACACAAATTTTGAAAAATTTCTCCTTATATTGATTCTGTTTGAGTTGTAGATACAATCTCCCATTTATCTATTTTGCTGAAAATTTTTAACTGTCAAGAACCCTTACAAATGAGCCTAAAGTTTTATTAATAGGTTGAAATGGGTGGTTACATTTCATAAGTACCATTTTTGACTTTTATAAGCTTGTAAAAATACAATAGAAAATTTTCACATTTTAAAAACTTGAAAAAACACATTAAGCAATTTGCACAACTTGAAAAAATGCATTAGTGTTTTTGCACAACTTGAATAGGTACAATAGTAATTTGCACAACTTACAAAAATGTGTTAGTAAAATTTCATGACTTGAGATTTGTAAAGGAAACCTACGATGTGAAAATTAATATTACAAAAATGTGCAAATGAAAATTTACAAGAATGACTCAAAAAATTCAAAGTAGGAAAATAGTCAAAATCTGATGATAAGCTATTCCTTTTCTTCACTAAGAATAATCTGAATATTTTTTTCCTCTAGTTGTGGATTATTCTTCTGATATTCATCAAACTTTTATAGGATTTCAAGCACTTTTTCTTAATTTAGACCATCTTAATATGTATAAGCTATCTCATAATGTAGATCGAACATCTTCTGAGTTATTCCTTGAAGATTATTTAGCATTGGCTTGAGATTATCCAAATTATTTTGATATTTGATTAATTTTTGAGTTGACCCATAATCAAATGTAGATTTAGGCGTCAAAATTTGTTCAATAATATTTTAAAATAATTTGATAATGATTTCCTGAGAAACCATTTTCCCATCATCATCTATGTATGTGAAATTTAAATTCTCTATTCCTCCCGTCATTTTGAGGAGAACATCACCACCTACTGACTTAAAATCATTGATTTTTTTAACACTTTCCTTGACAACACGAATTTTAAATTTGGTATCCCTTAGAAAATTAGTGAGGTATACCACTTATATTTGAATAACCTTTTATTGAATGAGGTCATTTGGATAAGTATAAGATAAATATTTCAACTTGGGAACCAATTCATTCAATTTCTATACCTCTTCAACATACTTGTCTTTTACTTTAGTTGCATGATCATATTTTGAATGGATTTTAGAAGACATAGTCATTATTATTTGAATGGTATTGACACATTAATGTATAATTTTAACTGAACATTATTTTGTATCCTTTCCCATATTACTAATTTCTTAAACAACATTTAGTGTTTCTATGTAAGAATTTTTTATGAACAATTGAAGAAGAAGATTGAATTAGTTTTATCAGTTTCAGGATCGCTATTGTTAACTACTCAACTTTTTTTTTAAGCTAATCCTTGGTCACTTTATCATGATATATATTTTCAAATAAGGTACCAATTATTGATTGAACATTTTATTTTATTCATTCCCTTGTAGCCTTCCCCAAATGTATTTTTGAGATGGTAGTCAGAAGCACTGACACTATCTTTTTCATTTTCTATAGGAAGAACCACTACATTTGCATACCTATATTATTATTTATGATTATTGTTGATATAGTTTTGGGTTTCTTTATTGTTTATGAAGGAAGAGTGGATAGGGTATTGAAATCAATTTATTTAGACTCAATAATTTTATTTCTTTTCTTCATTAAGTCATCCAACTAGTTAGGAATATATACATTTAGAAGAGGTTGTTGTACTTGAGTAGAATCAAACTTTTTTAGATTCTCAGGAAGAATATTTTTTGAGGTTTGGATTTCTTATGATATTATTTAATATTTTTTTTAATACGTCAATTGGAGTTTCAAGTGAAGATTCAATATGTAATTCATAACCTTACGGGGGAGGTAGAGGCAAATAAGTATCAATTTGAGTAGAAGATGGAAGTAACAATGAAGTATCATATGCAAGAAATTGCTAAGTAATATTTGCTACTAGTGTTTAAGACTAAGCAAGACTATCAAGAGGAATATCCTCATAAATAGAAATGCTAGGAGAATCAGAAGATTTGTCTCCTAACCTTTTTATTTTTAACTTGAGGGGCCTATGAACTAGATTAGTATCTGTAATAGTCTGAATTTCAATCTCTTCTTCTACCTTTGTAGTGTCCTTACTTACAATGGCTGCCAATGATGTCCCAGCTTTAGATTATTATTGCTTATAAAAGCTCCCTAATTCAATCTCTATCAGTGGTGTTGGAAATCCTAATTTATCAAATAAATCCCTTTTTTTTTACTATCTCAATGTTTGTCAAGCACACTTTGGGTTCTACTTATAAGAGAATTTGATTCCTTATTGTTTCAATCAACCTTAATGGTTGGTTTTGATTCAATTCTTTCTTTATCATAGCTAGGGTCCATTGTGTCTTCATCATCCACTATCTTATTTGAGACTTTCACAATGCCAAATGTAGTGATCTATTTTATGGTGAACCATTATGAATCCCTGATTCTCACATCTCTTTCATCATCACAATCTAACCAATAGTTCTCAAAATGAGGCACCTGCTGATTTGAAGAACCAAGAATAATTTCTACTAAGCCTCTTATTTAAAATGAAGGCCTAATTTCAAATGACCTCATGGTAACACATGTTGTCTCTTCTTCAACTAATTTAGATTTTGCCAATGATGCACATGTTTATGTACCTATAGAGATAGGAAATTTTATTCCAACTTTGTGTTTATTTGCTAAAAACTTGTGGGTATCAACTAATTATCTCACCAATTCCATCAAATCCCATTTTTTATCAACATATATAGGGATCATATATGGTGATAACTCACATCCATAAATCTAAAAATAAATTAAGGTGGGAAATTTTATAAACCAGGATCCCCATTTGGAAATTTTCATTGATGCCTCTAAAAATATCCTCATCTTATATGGATCTTGATTAAACATTTGAATTACATACTATAAGAATGCATCATTTACTCTTTGAAAGTGGTGTGCACTTTATCTTAGAGTAAGTTAAGGATAAAGTTCATATATTTTTATAGTCATGATGTCTCCTACCTACTTCAATCCACTACAAAATATACTTCTAGCAACTGCATAGATAAGATAAGAAGGTCATATAGAACTTGGAAGTTATTTTAACTCCCATCGACTGCTTATCGATTAAATCATGAGTTATCTATAATTGATATATTGCTTATTTTGATGAATAATCCATATGTATATATGCATCCAAGTCTAGAAGTTCCCTGCAACTAGGTTCCCCAATATGTGAAAAAGTGTGATCATATCATTGAATTCATTCATGAATTCAAATCTAAAAATATTATTTGGAAGTCTTGTTTCTAGATGTTTAGGTTTTATCAACCAATATTTGTACATCCGTTTTGGACAAGAATTATTATTGTCTTCTTAGAAGTTCTGAGTAGAAGCAAGATTCAAATCAACATAAGATTCCATTTCTAGAAATTGAAATAGTTTATCAATATGCTCTAGTGACAAGCATATAAAATATTCTCATCTTAAATTATTGACCTCTCTCTTTTCAGGATCATTGTGATCAACTATGGTTAAGACTAATTTTGGACATTGCACTAAAGTTAAGAATGTAGATGCATATGCCAACCCACTATCATGTATGCTTTGGACATAATATATTCTATGTACCCCATTGATTCTATTCTAAAATTCCTCCATGTCAATGTGTACCAAGTCGGTATCTATTATGTTTTCAAAATTTGATTCTAGAATTGATGGAGAAACAAGTCTAGATTTGATGGAGGAATAACACCTTGAAATTTATACGTCATGACTAATCCTTCTTCTCCTTATGGAACCTTCTTTGAGGGAGTTTTCTTTGGGGTACCCTTTATGGGGTTCATGTATGTTGACATCTAGGGGGAAACATTTCCTAAGTGAAAACCCTATACTACACCACCCTTGATGAAGATGAACTTCTAAAGGTGTTCAATCAAAAAGCTTATTTTAAAAAAAATACAAATGGAGTTGTTAGAGTTTGATAGGGTTGCTTTGAAAAGTATTTAACTCTATGGGTGTTGTTAACAAGGCTATAGAGTTATAAGTGTTATTATATCATGCTTATTAGGTTCCTCAGGTTGTGTTAGCATGCATATTGGGTTCTAATAGATCTGTTGGTAAATGCATCAAGAGCCAACAAGGATATAAGGAGATGAATTAGGATTGAATGGGGATGTGAAAAAGGGTAATATATTCCATGGATATTTCTTATAATGTAGTTGGGTTCCATGGGTATTTTGATTAAAACTAACATTTGGTTAGGGATTTTTGACCTTGATAAAATCCAAAGAATACCCAATAAAAATGAATCCCAAAATATGTTATAGATAGAAAAGATAGAAATATTTGAGATATTGATTGCATAGGAAAAAGTATGATTTCAACAGAATTTCATATCTTATCCTTTAAAGGCACAAACCTTAATCACTGATCAAGAAGATTCTAGACTCAATGAAAGTTGTAATGCATAAATAAAATTTAGAAATATAAATAAGATACAAAAAAGGAGGAAAATAATTTGTAACAAGGTGCAAGGAATAATGAGAATGAACAATTTAATGGTTAAAATCAAATAAATTTTTTTATCACACGTATAGAAGGGTCAATGAAATAAATGGATAAAAACTAGGGTTTGCACATAGACAAATTAAGATCCAAAGGTTTGGTCTACACTACTTTTGGGTTCTATGGGTTATGCTAATAATGTTATTAGATTTCATGGATATTTCTTATAGTGGAATTTAGCTCTATGGGTATTATTAACAATGCTATCAAGTTTTGATAAGAGTGTTAACAAGCCTATCAAACTCTAACAAGGGTGTTAGTAGGTCTATCAACTTTTGAGAGTTGTGATTACAACGATATGAGAATTTGGTAAGGTTTTTTACAATTTTTGAAACCACTAGGAAAAAAAAGAAAAGTTTAAAGAATGTTCAACCTTTTCTACACTTAAAACCAACTTGACCTTGTGAAGATGAAATTTTTGAAAATAAGAATTTGACTTTGACAAAATGACCTAACCAACTTTGACTTATTTTGATCTTGTTGACTGTTTGCAGTCAAAATACCTAATATTTTAACTTTTTGACCATTATTTAAAAATTGGCACAACAAGCTCATGGATTGACAACTCATTTGTCACTTACATTCTAAACCATCCTTCTTCTATCCACATATCCCACTCCTCCTTTTATTTCAAGTGGCCATTATCTCATCCCTCCCTACATGACCCATCGATGGGGAATCACCCATCATAACTTACTAATTCTCATAACCACTTTCTTATTTAAAAGACCAATACTTCTTCCAATTGTAATGCCATTTCAAAAAGGGGGAAAATGTACATGTTGTTTGCTCCAATTTGATACTTCTATCGAGATACCCATATAATTAGGCATTCCTTCAAAATAAGAAGGTGGGGATAACTACAAACCTTCATCCTTCATTTTAAGACTTATCTAGGATCAACTCGAGGTAGAGATGTAGGTATTAGACTTCATAAATGGGTCTTCATGCATAGTCTCCAAGCTATGTACTATCACCATCGAAAGTTAAATCTAATGTCTTGCACATAGGTTAAAGACTATTATGAATACTTGAGTGTTGGGATTACTCTTTATAAACACAAGGGGTAAGGGTAATTTAATTCCATGAAACAAACACAAAAGAGAGGGAAGGGAAGCCTCTAAGTCTAAAATGAACTCAATGTGTTGGTTATTAAACCAAGTGACTCTACCATAATTATACCACAATAGACTAAGTTTTACTAGAGTTATACCTCAAAGAACATATAGTGGGAGGAGTCTGAGGGGAATGGGAGTATACTTTCAATGTGAGTTCACACTAATGATGAGTACTAGGGGTTTATTTTTGAAAACACGTAAACACCATATGATAATTTGTAGCTTGGCACACAAAATATCAGTACTACCAAAGGGGAAATGAAAGACTTAATGCAAAGATTATAATATCTAATCACATCATAACCATGACATACATAGAGCAGTAAGGTTTTAATCCAATTAACCTAACATTAATAATCATTTAAACATGAATATGAAAGAAAATTGAACATAGAACAGAGCCTCTTATAGAAAACAAAGATTGTATTCATTAAAAGAGTAAAATGTTGTTACAATAATCAATCTAAGCTAATTTTACAACCTAAAATGCTGAAGGAAACAAAGGGGAAATCTTGGCAATAATCTAATAACACTTTTGAATTTTTTTGGTCAACCCTATAATATAATACAATTCTTCTTTATATAGACAAGGATTGGGGCTAACCTCTAAAAAGCATGAGTATCCCATCCTGGGCCATGCTGATGACTCATTATAGTTATAACCATATTTTAAAATTTAAACAAAATAATCCCCTAAAACCCACAATAGATCTTTGGGGACCATTCAATTGGCATGAAGAGGTGGTTAAGAAGGGTCAACTCCTAATTTATTTGACTGGGTGCTTATATCTTCCAATGCGAATGCTATGAGGTCTAACTCCTTATATGTCTTGGTTGAGTTCATTGGGGGATCCCTAAAGATTACCTCAACCTAAAATACCAGTCTTTAAAAGGTCTAGAAGGGTGATTCCATTGATTATTGTACTTTGGAGAACTATTTGATGCTCACTATGGACTAAGTTGATAGGTCCAACACACTCAAACCCCTTCTTGTTTTGTCTTAGCCATTATTTCCCTCATAACCTAGTATAATTGACCTAGGTGGACTCTAAATTCTCCTTGGTTAATAAAGGTTCCATCTAGGTGGAATAAAACAAAGATATTGACCTCTTTGAAGTATGTCAATATCTTTTTATTACCCTTTTCTAAGGGTCCCATTACAGTGCAAACCATGACAACCCACTCCTCCATTGTAGCTCTCATATTCCCAACATAAATTTGGTATAACCCCAAGTTTGAGGCTGGCATTAGTTTGATTTCTAAGAACATTCCTTTGCTGACCACCACCTATAGTTTCTAACATTTCTCATCAAATTTTTGTGATCCTCTCTATGTAGGTCTACATCCATTATTTAAGTGTGTTGGTCTCAGCCTGAGTCTCCACTACTTTCTAAAGGAATGAGAAAAATTAGTAAAAGGGCATCCTTGACCTTCCCAATTATCCCAATTAGGAATGTTCTCTTCACTTGGGCTTCAAGAGTCCAAAATCGGTTCTACATGTCCTCAATGAGATTCTTAGACATATCATAGGTATCTCAGAGGATGAACATTGGATTTTTGGCCATCCTTTCATCCTGATGGATGTTTTCACTTTGGTGAGTGAGAATAGATCTTGATGGTTTATCCATATCACTAGGTTCCGTTCTTAGACAAACCTCTATGTGAGTATTCTCTTCATACTCCCAGAGGCCCTATTAAAACTCCACTACATGTCTAGGTCATCATGGAAAACCATATGTAGTGCTTGTGACCCTAGGACCATCCTTCAAGTTACAGGGGTGTAGGAGGTGTCACTAAAATGGTGGTGAAGGGTAGAGGATGAGGTGGAGGGGATATATAAGAAGTGGAAGGAGTGAAAAAGGAAAGGATTGGAGGTAGAGGGGGTATGGGATTGAAAGGAAGGATAATGAAAGGGGAGGCCCATGGGAACATTTGTGCCTACCACTATTCCTGAGTCAGGTTCACCTAAGGTTGAATTTCCCCTGAGAATGGGTCATGAAATAACATGGAAGAGATGTATTGGTTAAAGGCAAGTTTCATGGGGCCTTGGGTAAGGGAGAGAGGGGGCCTAGGAGATAAATTTTGAGATACTACTATTGAGGTTGGAGGATATTTTGACACATGTAGAGGAGGTGGAGTTGGAGTATAAGGCCTTTAGGATAGATTTGGAGTGTGGGTTACCTTTTATTTCTTCTTCAACCTCTTTCTCAGGTTGACTCTACATGTTGTAGTAGATGGTCTGACCAAGATGATGAGGGTTATAGGGGCCGATGATAGAGGACTTATAATTGAGGAGGGGAGCATCAAACTAATGGAAGTGGTCACCAGGAGGGTCCCTGCTAGAAGTGGTATGTTCTCAAAGGCTATAATCACACTTGTTACTAAAAGCTTGCCTAAGGGAGGCATCGAGAGGACTCCAAGTTGTGAGATGGGAGGATAAAAAGGGAAAATAAGAAAGGAATCTCAAAATAATTGAGACCAAAGGTAATGTTATAACCAAATTTTTCATCCTAGGGGAAGTTTGTTCAAACCTCTCTAAATTTGGTAAACATGGGATTACCCCTAGACCTGTAGGTTGTCTATAATAGGGGTAAACCTCTAGATTGAAGGGATAGATCCCATTGATGAATCACTTAGGATCAATTCAACTAATTTATTGATTTTAAAATGGGGAAAAATAATTCAAATAAATATAACCATGGTGGTGATACACCAAACTTTGTTGACCACTACCACACATTGCATAATACACTAAGACCTACAAGATAACATGAACATACACACATTCTAGACTGAACCTATTTTATCAATGTTTTGTATAAGGGTAAGGAATTGTAAGGCTGAGAGGGAAGACTAATTCCACTTAAAAACCCACAATAGACCTATGATGACACTAACTATAACCTACAATAGAAAAATAACCACATGAGGCAAGATAAATAGGACACAAACAAGGTGACATACATCTACACTTGATGAGATAAACCATTTATCGATTTACAGCTACATATAGTCATAGAATGAGGTAAAATATCAACTATTTTATTGATCAAAATCATAATAATGGGTATGGATTTTCCATACCTAGGTGGAGGATATAAACTTAGCCAAAAATGGCTCAATATATAGAGAATGTGAGAGAGAAGAGAAGAAGAGTTTAGGAGAGAGAGAGAGTATAAAAGTGTCATGTGAGTTAAAAATAAGAGATTATTTAGGTAAATACATAAAAAAGTCCTAAATGACATGTTTTTCTCCTCTTCAGATGCTCCAACCCTCCAAGTGGCATGGGAGTTGAAATGGTTACTTGACACCTTGACTATCTCTTTAAAAAATTCCCTTATTTGCATGAAAGGAGTGAAAAATGGAACTTAAAATGATTATTTTGCCTTAAATTGATCTGAAAAAACTCATTAAACATCTTTCATGCCTTAATAAATTCTTTTGGCCTTCCATTCCATCATTCAAGTGCATAAGTGTCTTGTAACTTCCATTTTCCATGCCTAGATTGGTCCAAGTGGCCCAAAAATCAAGTGCATATTATTAAAATTGTTTAAAACATACTAATGGTATTTAAATATTTTATAATGTCTAAAAAAAACTATTTTTATTCTTGGAAAAACTCCTAATTACTCATTTTGCTCCTTAAGCCTTCACTAGGCCTAGTTTTCTTGTAACCCTTTTTTCCTATAAATCTCCTTATGTGAGAGTTATATAAATGATATTAAAAAAATAATGGAAAATTATAGGATCATATATGGCCTTATATTTCCATGTCAAATTAAATATTTAGACTCTAAGTGAAAACCCATTTTTTCTACCTTTCTCTCTCTTGAATTAAGCCTGAATTACGCCTCCTTACTTAGGACCCTATTTTATTGATAAAAACTTCTTACACACATTTGAAATCACTAAAAATAATTTGATTCAATTTACCTAGGACATCAACAACCTACATATAAATTTTTGGGTCCTTAGACCCTCTGTAAGTATGCAAACTAAGAAATGGCCTTACCACCTAGTCTCATTTTGACCCTGTTTGAGATTGCCTTGTAAGATGGGCCTATTTTGATCATATATATAATATAATATGTTTTTTTTTGTATTTTAATGACTACCAAATTACATCATCCCATTATTAGGAATCTCACCCCTTTTTAGAACAGCTATAAAGCACTAAAAACAAGGAAAAATAGGGTATTTTAGGTAGTTCATATAATAATCCATACAAGTGAAGTATATGTGAAAAACCTTCTTAGATTTATAAACACAATAAAATAGTATTAAAATTAAAATGGATCCATTTTATGTGCATTTTAACTCTTTTTCCCATGACTAGTCACTATTAGGGTTTAAGAGAGGTTTTAGACCTATCTGGGGTCTTAATGATTGATCATAAAGAATAGGTCATTAAATTACCTATTTACACTTATAAAAACATCTTATTAGACCCATTAAACTATTTAAAAATCCTTTTACTCCCATGAAAAGTATGAGAAATAGTATGAGCATTTGAAGTTGCTCATTGAATGGTTTGCTTAGCATTCTAGGGCTTAGAGAGAGATCTACTTTGACTTCTGGGTCTTGAAACTCATTCCCGCTACTATGAGAGGATTATAAACCTATATAAAAACCCTCTAAATTAATAATATTATTATTTATTTGGAAGTCTTAATTACCCATTTATATACACAGGGTACACTGGTAAAGGTATGGGGTTTAATAGTTTATTTTCTCTTTACTATCCCTCAAGGTCCTTAGAGTGAACATTGAGGTTTGTTTCCAATTGATAATGTATGGATACCTATGTTATGAACTTTCACTACCTCATAGTCTCTTCATATTATATATAAACTTATTTCATGCCCATTGAGTTCAAGTAGACTCTTAAGTCTTATGGCTGCCGCTTGCCCAATGAGTGGGCAAGCTCTGAGATAAAACAATATATACTTCTACTATTTTTATGAGCTCAAAGATACTATTTATGTATTTAATAACACATGATGAACATTTTTTCCAATTTTAATATCATTATCAGGCCTATAGAGCCTTCAAATGTCAATTTTCCTCAAGCCTAGGTATAGCCTGCTAGTGCTTACATGAGAGTTAGCTCTTAGATTGTGTATGAGGTTTATACTCAGTTTAGTAAAATTTATTCTTATTTCATATTATTACAATGAAACTATGACCTTTTTATCAATATGAGTTAAAATTTAGAGTCTCTCACATGTACTTTGATCCCTACTTAGGGCTAAGACCAATTTGTGTTTATGTATGCCTTAGATGACCTTTAAAGGTCACTTGATTATGTTTGGTATTTTAGGACCTCTTCTCCCACATAAATATCTCTAATTTATACCATTATTTTAGTATTTTATTAGGCTTAAATTAATTTTTAATCCTTTATTTTCCCCCTTTTAGGCCTGAGGTTTGTTTACTCTCTAAGCCACTTAAAGGTACTTCATAGAGAATCTGATTATCTTGGGTGTTTTGAACCTCACTCTTTATCACTGACCCTAATTTGATTTTGAATTTAGTTTTATTATTAAAAATTGGCTCAAAAAATTCCTCATATATGCTCTATTATCTTCATTTAGGTTTATTACTAGCCATTTCTTTAACAACCTATAAGTGTTCTCTTAGGGGCTATTTGACTATGTATTATTTGTTTTCAGCCCTCTTCTTTGTGTCACTAACCCCTTCAAGATTCATGAATATTATTTGAGCTTCCAATTTAGTTTCAGTACCCACTTTAAACATATATATTATCTCTCTTTGAATGAACCTTAGACCAGTCTATGTTATGCAACCTATATGTGTTCTTAAGGCTAGGATTATGTCTAAGGTTTAGACCTAGTCTTTCCTCTTACCACTATGTTTGAAGGATCAAAACCTTTGGGAAATGTTGATACCATTATCCAAAATTTATTCCAACACATTAAAACACTTTCAAACCATCTTTCACTTGATCTTCAAGTACACAATCTATACAAACTATTGTAGGTGTGCATTTATTGAAGGTAAGATCATAATTGTTACTTTGGGTTTGAGACTTTACCCTTGCTTCAGTAATATTCCAATGATTTATTTAATTATTTTCAACACCTCAAACTATTTCACCACACCTCAATATGTCTCCAATTCACCTTATCATGTTTTCCAATTTAACTTGGTTGTAGATGATCATCTCAAGATGAGCCTTACATTGAGTTGTTGCCTAAGATCTCACTCTCATGTCACTAAATTTCACCAAGTTCAATGTGTATACACATAATATTTTCAAAATTTTATCAATTACTAACACTTTGTATCTTAAAATAATCCATCGAGTCTCAATCTCTCTAAGTACACACCTTAAGGGGTGTACCGAGAAAGGGGTGGGTAAAACATTGGTGCTTTATAAGATTCTTGTGCCTTTTGCCACATGTTATCTACACACTTGTTTCCTAAAACCATTTACCCTAATCATGCTCTTCTCAATTGAACCCATTCCATAATTTGTACACACTTTATCCTCCTTTTCCTTACCTAAATCCCATTTTATCAGTCAGTTGTATAGGGTCAACTAGGTCAACCTTGTATAGTTTTGGGTTATTTTCACTTAGGAGCTATTTTGATGTTTGGCTGACCTAGCTCATGACCTCATGAATTATTTCCAAAATTATACTAGGTCAACTTGGTCAACCCTATCAGCCAAAATTTTTGGAAGGATTTAGGGTAAGATCTACCTATATATACAAGTTCATTTCCCACCTTTTGAGAAGAAAGAAGAGAATAAGAAGTACAAATTAATATCTATTTATTGACCATTCTACTTGAATAGTAAAGATTAGGGTTCCATAATTTATTTGGAGATATGGATCTTGTCTTGTGGATAAGTCTTTTGAATGCATTGATAGGTTGTGTAGCCTAAAGCTGATTTTTCTTTGTTATAATTACATACCACAATAATTTTTTGTGAAACACCTTAGCCAAGGGAGAGATTGAGGCTTGGTGGGTTCATATTCAAAGCAAGTATTCCTAACTTTATTTTTTCCTTTATAAGAGTAGATAGATAATGTAGTTTTGCTTCTCTTCTATGCATTAAAATTCCCTACATTGACATGAGTATATGTCTTCTATTAATGTTTAGTTTTAATTTTATTTCTAACCCCCACTTTTTGCCACAAGATTTGGTGATCACTATATTAGATTTACTTTCTTGTTATTAGCATAAGTGAAATATTAAAACCTAGGACCACTTTAGGGTTATTACATGATTATGTTAGACTGGAAGCTTTAGAACCCTACTTAGCATAGTGTATTATGATAAGTGACCCCATAATCAGGTCTAGAAGATCCCCATATTGGTCATGCTCCTGCTTGACAAATGAATTTCCAATTAAAAGTGTAGGTATGCTTTATCTTCTCCATGTCAGGATTGATTTATAGACATGAAGCATTTCTAATTACATACATTCTAGTGAAATTGATGTGAATATAACTCTTAAGATATTTATTCACTTATTTCATTCTTTTAATATAATTTTTATCATATATTTTCCATATTAGGTTGACTACATTGACCCAGTTCTAATTTATGTGCACAGGTTTTTAGGTACAGGCTACTAGATCGAATCAGTCAACCCAATAAATTTTTATAGATTTTTAGACATTAGTTTCATCATAGTAGGTCAACCCAATTGACCTTGTACATTTTTAGGCATCTTTTTCAACATACTAGGTCAACCCAGTCGACCTTGTATAGGTCAGGCACTTAGCAACAAGCTCCTACAAAGCTAGATTGACCCAATTAACCCTATTAGTAGGATTTGTAAACATTTCTAAAGGTTTTTTGACAACAATATCACTTTTTTTCATCTTCAAAATCACAAAGGTTCTTTTCTATCCTTTCTCTTTCCTTATAGTCTTTCCTTTCATAATTTGTAGTCTTTAAAACTGCCCTTGTATATTCAACTGGATTGACCCTATCAACCTATTTCTATATTTTGTGTATTGTCTGGATAATTGGATCAAATCTATAGACCCTATTCTTTTTAATACCTTTACTTCTAAAGTACAAAGGTGATACTATCAACCTTTTTATTTATTCTATACATACACGGTCGACTGTATCAACACTGTACCATGTTTTAAAGTTGGAATGAACCTTTATATGCTATTAATTAGTCTCACATTTTTATTTATTGTTGTTTGGATGCTTAGGGTATAACACATAGTCTAATTAGGTGGTTTTTAATTTAACATTTAGTTTCATTATTTTCTATTTTATGCACACATGACCAAATCATAAAATCTTAAACAAGTACATTAACAATTGTTTACCCAAGGCCAACCTACTTGGATTTCTTCAGCAAGTGGGAAGCCAAATTGGTTTTATGGCCAAGTATAAACACATGGTTAATGGTATATTTTGGCTAAGCACCCAAAACCCTTATCATTATGGTGTGTGAAGTGATGGGGTAGGCCCCAATACCAAGCTTGTACCATTACCAATACATATCCTTTTTAGCCCAAACATCTTGAAACTATCCTTAGATTGATTTCTAGTTCCTTGCTTATAGCCAAATTCCCATTACATTTAAAACTATATTATAATAATCTAATAATATTTAGGTTGACCAAATAGTTAGCTTTTACTTTCCAAGTTTATTGCTTGGTCTTTGATCAATTATATTTTGTATTGCAAAAACTTGCATTAGCTAGTGTTGGTGCAAGGATTTGTGCTCTGTGTCTCAATTGGATCAATCTCATTGATCTAATTGATTATTTATTTCCCTTCAGTTCTTAATTTTCAAAGTACTTACAAAATTATTCTTAGTACATGGTCATTTTAGTCAAAATAGTCTATTTTAGGCTTTCTAATTTTCCCTGTCTGTTGTACTAAGTTGACCTAGTTGACCCTGTACACTTTTTCATCTTTTTTCTTGACCCTATTTTTTGTGTTAGGTTGACCTAGTCAACCCTGTACTATTTATACCACTTCTTATTTCCTTGATTTTACATTTCTCTTACCTAATTTTAAACCTTTTCATTCATCATGAATTTTCTATTTGAAGACAACACTGAGTTAAATTTGATAAACATGATTTTTACCAAGCCTCATAGGGTCTCCCATATGCAGACTAGGGCTCTTCTCTTAGATGAGATTAATGTTCACATATCTACTCACATAATGAACCATGGAACCCCTCCTCATACCTCTTCATAGTGTAACTATCTTTTCTCCCTAGAAGACCAACTGAATTAGAGAATACCCTTGAATTGCTCTTCTTTATCTCTCAATTTACTCAACATCAAGGATTGGATCCCTCTATCATTTGCCACCTTATGATTAGTGGCCAATTTGAATAGCCTAATTCACTTACTCCCATATTCTCAAATGGATTTAGAGGTACCACTTTCTTTGATTCTCAACCTCTTCCCTTGATTATGACCCCTTCTCATACCATGACCTCTTCTTCTCTAACTTCTTCTACCTCCATGCCTAGTATCTCCGCTAACATGGTAGGTTCTACATCTAGTGGACCTCTTATGATATCTACTATACTTAATCCTTTTACTAGTGCATCATTTACTACCCAAGGTAATCATGCTTCTAGTGCTTCCTCTTCTCATCCATTTACTAGTCCATATTTTTCTTCACAAGTAAAATTTTCCACTTGTGCCTCTCATTTTCATAGTTCCTCTCAAGCCCCTATCAACACCAATAGTGGTACCCAAGCCACTCATACCAATTCTAATTCTTTAAATAATGTTAACAATGCTGATCAAACCCACCAAATTTGTTACAAACACTCTATCAAATGAATACCTTTCAAGAACATAACACAAATCAAATGATGAGAATGTAAATCACCTTCTGCATCTTTAAACTCATTCTCAACCAATGACTTGGGGCACACATAACCAAAATGTTCCCCCTCTTCCTCTTCAAGATTCCAAAGGCAATCCCATCCCTCAACCTCTTTTGGTTAACAAAACCATTAAGCATATTCAAAATGAGCCTATTACCACTCAAATTACTAATATTGATATAGGAGGTATCACCCCTACAATTTTTTATAATGGATCAACTGATCCTACCCTTCATTTTAAAACATTTGGAAATCTTTATAAGGATTGGGTCAAATTGAACACATTTGTTACTACCAAGCTCTTAGCTAAAACCCTCATGGGTGATGATTTAGATTGGTACAATAAAATTATAACTCATTCAATTGTTAGTTTGGAAGATTTAGTGAATGCCTTAGTTTAATAATTTCAAACTAGTGATCTTCCTGAAAATACTTTGGCCCACACATAAATTGTGAATAACTTGAAAATGAAACTGCTCAATATTTTATTAAAAGATGGATAACTTTTTCAAATAAGTTTGAACATAACATGGCCGATGATAACCTTTTCCATATCTTCACTAATGATCTTTTTTCCTAGTTACAATATCATGTCCACACACTCTCTCTCTATGTACTTTAGAGGAGGCTATTGATCAAGCTAAATGTCAAGATTTCCTTATGCATCAATTCAAGCCACCCTAAGCTTCTATAGGTCCTCATATCTTACTTAATAATAAAAATCATAATGCTACCAATGATGGTGTTATGGACTCTTATGACACCATTCACACTATTCAAGTTATCATTCCTAACCAATATTCGGAACCAACTCCCCCTTCTCAAAAATATACCAATCCTCATTTATCTTCACCAAATAAAATTAATGTTCACAAACCTCTATCCTCGACTAAATTACTCAAGCCTCTACCAAGGCCTCTTCCATGATAACTTGAACCTAGACATCCTATGAAATCTTGGTATGATCCTAACAAGTTTTGTTGGTTTTATGATAGTTTTGGTCATTCTCATGAGACCTATAGGCAACTCCATAATTTAGCTATTGATTTTATTCTTGGTCCTAATTTTTATCATGATTTTATCACCTAAAAGTGTCAACAAGCCTATGACACTACTTTTAAAGCTTATGAATCACATACTAAATATCAATATTTAAATCAAGCTAATGTTCATTTGGCTATCTATAAAGACCATCTTCTTAATCACCAACCTAATCAAGACACCCAATACAAGCCCACCCCTTCTACCAACAATGTATAAAGTTTTGTTGACCCCACTTCTGAAGAGAATGTGGTTAACATGAATAATATGTGAAGGGTAGTTGTTTTTTATTGACACTCAACCTATTTACACTCCTCCATTATCTCAAACATATCATGTTATCTAGGATTCTTCTCCAACTCATTTAAATGAGTTAGGGAAAAATGACCTTATAACATTTGATGATCTAATTCCTAATTCTCCATTGGATAACACTTCCCATTTTATTTTTGTCATTCCTCCATCTTCTAACACTAATGATAATCAAGCTTCTACTAACACTTCTACTAATTTTAATTAAAAATAAGCATAAACCACTTTAATTTATTCATTTTAACTTATTTTTAGCCTACTCACCCCATTTTCCCCTTTGTTGGTAATTCTAGGTCATTTTATAACTCTGTCAACCACTTGCATGCCTTTCCATACTATTATGGCTCTTTGGTCAGACTAGTTTGACCAAGATTTCCCTATTTTTGACTTGGTTGACTTAAAAGTCTAAGTCAACCCTCTTATTTTCCCCTAATACTGTGTTGTCATTCTAGATTTTTAAGATCAGTTGGCAAAACTATATTAGGTCACTAGTTTACAAAATGCATAGGGTTGACACATACCTACTAGGTCAGTAGTGTGGATTTTTTGCGAATTCTTAGTCTACTAGGCCAACTAGGTTGACCTAGTTGTTTTTTACTGTTGACACCTTGTATTTTGTGAAAAAAGTGCCTTCTGGAAATTATTTTTCCAAACCCTTTGGACCCATTTCTCTAAGCAAATTTTCCCACCTATATCATCTGATTTAATTTATTTTGACATCTAAAAATGCTTAAAATTACAAATTTCTAAAAATAAACATAAAACACTAAATATTCAAAAATTTGCTTAAGATTCTTAGTTGCCTACCTGTCTTACACTTGTTGCTACCTCTGGGGGTTCTTCTCACCTAGCATGTCATCTCTTCACCATCCTAGCTCATTTGGTCTCTTAGAGTTCTTTTTCTCTCCTTCACAAGTCAAAAATAACAAATGACTTTCATTTCACCCTATTTAAAACCACTTTTCACAAATTCAAATCTTTAAATTATTTTCCTGTAGATTCCTTATTTTGCCTCTATCTTTATTTTTACTCATCCATTTTTCAAACCATAAAATGATCTAGTTTCATGATGACATAGACAATCTTTTCCACTATCATATGCCTATATTCTAGTTCTTTTGATTTTTGGCTATTTTTTGCACTAACTTCTATAGGTTTACCTAGTGTTCTTCACATTAGATGCCTTCATTTCTCTTGCAATCTATTTTTTATCTACAACACTAAGGAAAGTAAATTTATGTGTTTTTATAATTATATCCTTTAATTTATCTTATTTTTCTACTTATTACACTTTACTTAGCAGCAACGTTATATGTTATCATGTTTTATTTCTCGAAGCACCATCCCATGTTACACTCATGTGACACGTGATGAGCTTTGAGTGGGGAATATGTATATACATAATATTTTTAAACTTTTATCGATTACTGACACTTTATATCTTGTAAAAACCCATCAAGTCTCAATCTCTTTGAGTACATGCCTTAAGGGGTACACCAAGAAAGGGTTAGGCAAACCATTGGTGCTTCATAACATTATTGTCCCTTTTACCATGTCATCTACACATTTAACTCCTAAAACCATTTACCGTAAGCTTGATTTTCTCAATTAAACCCATTCCAAACTTTTTACACACTTTATCCTCCTTTTCCTTACCTAAATCCCATTTTTCTAGTCTACTATATAAGGTCAACTAGGTCAACCCTATATAGTTTTGGGTTATTTTCACTTAGGATTTATTTTGACCTTTGGCCAACCTAGCTCGTGACCTAGTGAATTATTATCCAGAAATGTACTAGGTCGACCCTGTCAGCCTATATTTTTGTTAGGATTTAGGTCAAGATCCACCTATAAATACAAATTTATTTCCCATCATTTGATAAGAAAGAAGCAAATAAGAAGTAAGTGTGAATGAACATCTACTTATTGACCATTTTACTTGAGAAGTAAAGCTTAGGGTTCCATACTTTCTTTGGAGATATAGATCTTGTCTTGCGGAGAAGTCTTTTGGATGCATTGATAGGTTGTGTAGCCTAGAGTTGATTTGTTTTTATTATCCTTACATACTACAACAATTTCTTGTGAATCACCTTGGCCAAGGGAGAGATTAAGGCTCGGTGGGTGTGTCAAACTGTTTTCACTTTTCTACATTCAAAGGAAGTAAGAAACTAAGATAAGTGGTCTAGGGTTAGATGTTACTTGGATGAGGTCTGTGCACCATTATCCAGACGTTGAGAGAACTCCTCTTTGGCTGTGGAGGATGACACCTGCAAAAGAAAGAGACTCAAACAAAGAGATTGTTAGATGGATGTAAGGTGGACTGCCAAGTAGAAGCTTGATCCCAGAAGTGCAAAGACTTCTTGGAAGGGTGTTAGTCCACTGATTGATAAAGAAAATGTCTGATAATGAGAAATAATGGAAGACTAAGTAAAAGAAATAGAGAAGATGCATACCTGTGTGTTGCTGTCAGTATTCCACAGTCACCAACGTCGGTTAGGCTACCGGCGTTGGTTGGTCAAGTCTGCCAACATCAGTTAGGATGCCAACATCGGTGGGGGCAGTAGTCTATGGACAAATTTGAGGTTGTGTCTGTGGTCGATAAAAAGGGTTTGGGAGTCTGAAAGGGTCTGTGCAGGGTTGCAGGGCAATAGACAGGGTCTTAGGAGGGACAAGGAGTAGAGGATAGTGGTCAAAAGGGGTCAGGTTAAGAGGAGGGCTTTTTAGCCTCTCTAGGAAGAGTGTCTGATTGGTCTGGTTGATAGCTGGGTCTAGTTGGTGATGTGGCTTAGAAGCAATAAATAGAAAAATTGATTACAAATACATTTTAAGCTACTAAAATGAAAAGACAGAGGAATACTTAGCTATTGCTTGCTGAAGGAGTATAGAAAATTGGTTGCTGATGCCGCTATTGTAGAAGACTTCCTGCAATGTACCTATAGCCTGTGATGCTTGCTGCATGTTTAAGAGAGAGAGAGAGAGGTCAAAGTGCAGGGGCAAGAGAGTTAGCGTCTGAGGAAGAGAATGAGGATCTGGGCGAGAGAATCAGGAGCCAACAGGAGAGAACACACCTTTAGGGCTATCTTAAGTGACTGATGTCGGTGATCCCACTGGCATCGGCTGATGGGTAACCGATGTTGGCAGCTAGAAAAGGGGTAGAAAGAGCTAAAATTAGCCTTTCACCCATTCTTTCGACTGTCGAGTTTAGGCGTCATGGGAAAACGGTCGAAGGCAGGTTAAATGGGCATGGGAGAGAAGGGAAGAGTTGGAATGGGATCATAAATTGGTCATAGGGTGATGGGAGGCATCCAAGGAGAGGGAATCCAAGGGTGAAGTGAGGTGTCATGGGTGAAGTTAGGTGTCATGGGTGAAGTGTCAAAGGGGGTGTCAAGGGGGAATGCTATTTATTTAAAATAGATGATTATTTTAAATTAATAAGTGTGTGTTAAGAATGTTAGGAAGTGGACTAAGGGGACCAAGGGGGAGTCGACCAAGGGGTAGACACGATTTTGGTGTCTACATTTGCCTCTTTTTGTCTTGTTGGTTGTTCTTAACGAACTGTAAGAAAAAAATAGGAGTTGATTGCCCCAGGTATGGGATGAGGTTGCTTTCATCTAGTTGGTTGTTCTGATGAACTGCAAGACAAAAAAAATGAATGTTGATTGCCCCAATTATGGGATGAGGTATTCCCCCTCAAAGTAAGAGTTGAGAGAAGGGAACCTGTAATCGGGTGTTGATTTGATAGATAGTGGATGGATATGGTGAATTTTGAGTGTGAACACTACAATTGTCGAGATTGTGTGCATACCACTTCACGAGATGGTCAGGTCAAATTGTCACAGGTCAAAGGTCGAGGAGTGCCAAAATTGAAATAACCAGGCCCCAGCATTTAGTCGTAGCTGATTGGGTTATTTGATCCAAGCTGTAGCTCCAATGGTCATCATGTGCCAAGTATCTCAAGCTCAGGAAGTGCTCTTGGAAAACATGAAAAAGGCCACAAGTAGTGGGGATCAACTTGCTCGCGATCCAGTACTTATGAGGGTCGAAATATAGGTGCAAACAATTTGGCTAACCATTCATGAGGTAACACACATACAGTTAAAATAACTAAGGCAAAGTTGTCTTGGAAGTGGTCATGGTCAAGGGAGATAGGCACAATCTCCAAGGTCATTAGTTGAAGATGGAAAAAGGAATGGCTGAGCTAACCTCAGAAGACCCCGTGTCAACTGAGTGATGCCTACATAGCCCCTATTGGAAGGGCCTCAGGCTGATGTAGTTCTCCCTAAAAAAGGAGGAAGGGTCAAAGTGGTTGATAGTTGATGATTGGTTTGGTCATGGTCAAGGTCAAAGGATGAAGATAATATGGTTTATCCATCAGATAGATGAACAAATGGATGTGGTCGAGCTAACCCCAGAAGATATCGTGTCATCTGAGTGTTGCCTACATAGACCCTGTTTGAAGGGCCTCAGACCAATGTATTTCAGAAGAAGATTCAAAGTGGTTGATAGTTGGTTTGGATGGGTTAGGTCATGGTCAAAGGATGAAGATAATATGGTTTGTCCATCAGATAGATGAACAAACGGATGTGGCTGAGCTAACCCCAGAAGACGTTGTGTCAATTGAGTGCTACCTACATAGCCCCTGTTATTAGGGCCTCAGACCAATGTAGTTCAAAAAAAGAGTCAAAGTGGTCGATAGTTGGTTTGGACAGGTTAGGTCATGGTCAAAGGATGAAGATAATATGGTTTGTCCATAAGATAGATAAACAAATGGATGTGGCCGAGCTAACCCCAGAAGATGTCGTGTCAACTGAGTGCTACCTACATAGCCCCTATTATTAGGGCCTCAGACCAATGTAGTTCATACTTGGTTGAGAGGTCAATTTGGTCATGCCTGATGGATGATGAGGGTAAGATGATGTTACAACCTTTTCCATATGATGGTGTATTCTGTAACATTGGTTGAGTGGTCTTTCATCCGTAGCAATTTTCCATAGTAGTAATGGTGTATGCTAAAAATGAATTGAGTCAATTTATGCTTCAGCAAGTAATGGTTTATGCTTAACATAAATTGTGTCTGGTCAATAGTTTCCATGTGTATTGGTTTCCATAGAAACTATGTGAATCGGACTATGCTATGTGAGTGGTTTGAAAATGTTTGGTTTTGTTGGGTATGGTTGAGGAAATGATTTGGTTGAATGTGACCAAGGTGTATAAGAAGTGAAAGGTGTGTTACTCTTTCATTGACAAGGACCATAATGATGGCATAGGTAGGGGTTTTTTGGAAACAAAAGCCCCGTTCATGCATTACGTCGTTGACTAGTGGTTGTGTTAGAGAAGTACTCAAATCACTTGACGTTAAGTGAGCTCAAAATCCCTTGACTATGTTGGGGTGATAAGGTCTGATTATGTGATATGGATGGAAGGGGGAATCCTTTTTGGTAAGAACAACTTTTCCCCTTTTATAGGTGACCCTGAGAACGACTATAGACAAGTCCATGACTTTATAGTTTTGTCAGTCGGTTTTTTTTTTTGAGGCAAACTGATCGATATGGGAAGTCTGCAAGGGGATGTTGTCTTGCTTTGGTGGTCATGTTGTGAAGTTGATCGATGCGGGAAGCTTCAGAGATAGTGTTGTTTGTAGCAAGAGTTTAGTCATAGCAATCCTTCGAGGGAGTGGTCTATATTTTTGCTTTGTATGTATTTGAGGGCTTTGAATAGCTGTCCTTCAAGGGAGTAGTCTATTAGCTACAACAATGATGATACAACTATCCTTCGAGGGAGCAGTCTGCATTTAGAGTTTTATGACCTTTAAATAGGCATCCTAATTTTCTTATATATATATATATATTTTGTTTTTTGTTTTTGACTGGACTTTTGGTCATGGACTTGACTATAGAGGTTTAGAGGGTTTCCCTTTTATTAGGACGAAGCATTCATGCTTGACAAAAGAGTTAACTGATGTTTGTAGGGTTAAGGGTTGAATAGGAATGACGATGATAGGGATTACTCAAGGGATTGAGCTCAATTTAAACGTCAAGTGAATAATTACTTGACTAATAGTAGACTGGTCAAAGATGCAAGGCATAAAGGGACTCATGTTTTGATAAGTCCCTGACCCATGCTTGTGTGTCATGATGCAAGGTCTGAGTTAATTAAGAGCAAACTTGCCCCATTCGCTTCATTCCAAATTGGTCACATGTTGGTTGATGATGAAGAAGTTGGTTGATGTTTGGTCGATGTTGGTTTGGTTGATGTTTGGTCGAGGCTTGGTTAAGGCTTGGATGATGCTTGGTTGATGTTTGGTCAAAGCTTAGTCGAGGCCAGGTTGATATTGGTTGATACTTGGTTATGGTCGATGTTTGGTCAAGGTCGTGAAAGTCAGGGTAAGGTCGAATTCCCCCAGTTGCTAGGGAGAATGTTTGACAGATTTAGTTTGAGAGGGTGAGATCCTGATCTGCCAGGTTGGAGGCAGGAATCTCAAAATCATGGATGGTGATGGAGGCAAGGGTTGGTAATGATTTGATTAAAGTGGCTAATGGTTGGGGGTCATTAGGCTAGACCTCCATTAATTGTAAGGCTTGGATCAAAGTTTGATGATGCTATGGAGAGATTTGTATAAGATCATACAAAGACATCTTCACAGGGGTCATGTGGTGGAGTTGTTTCACCACGGAGTTAGGGATTGTCTTTGGAAATGTTGGTCGAGATGTGCCCAAGACAGTAATCTTGGGTTTTGGTTGTGGTGAAGGCTTGGTAGATGGGGATGTCCAAGGGATAGAAACATGTCTTTTCCCTTTATCCTTTTGGGTTGGTGGGCTGGTGGTCAAGTTGACTGTGTTGATTTCGAATAATGGGGTTAAAGGTGGTGGAGGGACCATAGTCTGGTGTTGAGATCCCAATTTAGGTGAAGATGTTTGTGAGGCATGTGATGGTGTCAAAGATTTGGCAAAGGGGTAGTCAAGAGGATCCTTGATGAGAAGGGTATCCTTTTTTTGATGTTGATGAATGACGGCTTTGAGAGCGTAACAACGCTCAGTGTCATGTCCCGGTGTGCGATGATAGTGAAAAAATTTAGTGTTGTCGAACCAAGATGGTCTTGATCTGAGAGTTGATGAGTGTGAAGGTGAGGAGGTATGGGAGGCATGGGACAATGTTGAAGGTTTGTTGATAATATGGTCAAGAAGAAGGGTGTCTTTCTCCAAGTATTGGTGAATGACAACCTTGAGGGCACAATAATGCTCAGTGTCATGTCCCAGTGTGTGATGATACACACAAACTTTAGTGTCATCGAACCAGGCTAGTTTTGGTCTGAGAGATTGGTATGGTTTAAGAGGTGGAAGATTGATGTGAGAAGACTGCAACAATTATCATAACAACAAGGCATAAGAACCTGCCAATGGGTATGTGTGTTTTGTTGCAGTAAGGGTTGATGACTTTTGATTTGGAGGCATAAGAGGCATTGGTCGTGTTGGAGGAAATATATGTTTAATGGGTAAAGGGGATAATGGAGGCAATTTGCCTCTGTGAGGTGTTGGAGTAGGAAACACTCTTATTAAGGTGGATGGATGTGGGCCCAAAATAGAGGGCAATGATGAAGGTGGGGGAGGAATTCTCCAGTGTGGTTTAGTGGCCTTCTTTAGTTTGGTTTGAGGGCCACTATTATGCGAGGCAAGATTAGATACGGGGCGAATACCAAGAGATTTAATCTCTTTTGGCATGGTGGATGCCTGCGTGGGTTTGGGTTCAGATGTGGATGGAGGTGAGTGAGATGTAGCGATCTCAGGCAAAAGGCAAGAGAAAACCGTCACTGGGTCTTCCTTGGTCGAAGTGGGTGAAGAGTCAGGGTCTTCTCTTGGTAGAGAAGAAATTGGAGAATGTGACTCCTCAAGAGGATAGATGGCAAGGATGATGGTGCCTTCTACTTGTGGTTGAAGAGTAGGAAGGGTATGGTCCCCCATTGGTAGGAGGAAGGATGAAGGTGGGGCTAATGGCATTGGTATGGTCGAAGCATCCTCTAATATAAGAGAGTTTTTTGGAGAACTAATAGGAGAAGAAGGCTCTTCTACCTATGATGGATGAATAAGAGAAGAAAGCTCTTCTACCTGTGGAGGAGGTTGGTCAGGGACAAGAGGCGAGACCATGTTGACCGTGCGTATATCATGCTCTTGGGAGCTATCGGCCATGGTCTGGACATTATTTTGGCTAGGAGGATGGTTAGGAAAAGGTTGTTTGAAGATGTCAATGTGTTGATTGGGTGACGTGTTTGGGTTATCCAAAACAAGATCTCCCTTGTCTATCATGTCTTGGATAATGTTTTTGAAGGTTCGGCAGTTGTTTATGTCATGGCCTTGGACACTGTGATAGTGACAGAAGTCATTTTCCCTATACCATGTAGGGATGGATTTTGAAGGGTCAAATTAAGGTGGTCGGATTGGAGGGAGATTGAGGACCCCCTGCTTGACAAGTTTATCCAAAATGGATGCATATGATTCTCTTAGTGGAGTGTACTGACGCTGTATATACCGTTGTTGGAATTGTTTGGTGATGCTTTGAGATGTGGAAGGTTGAGATTGGTCAGTTGTTGTAGAGGATGGTGATATAATGACCACAGTGTTTGCCACTCCTTTGGACTTGGAGTGGGAAGAAGAAGGTCTGGAAGAAGAAGGGTCATCGGTTTTTGCATTGGTATTACGCAATTTGACCCTGTTTTCTTTAATAGCATGGAGTTCAAGCTTTCAGGCCATGGTGAAAGCTTCATCAAAAGTGCGGAATGTTTGAACCCACAAGGTGGATGAGATGTGCGTGGCACATGCTCGAGAGAAGATCTCAATGAGCTCAGGTTGAGGTAAAGGGAAGGAGAGTTAGTTGATTAAGCCTCTCCAACGGGCAACAAAATTGGCTATGGATTCGTCATCAAATTGTTTGGTAGAGTATAAGTCCATGATTGAGACCTTCTTGGTGATATTGATCGAGAAGTGGTCAAGGAAAAGTTGGGCTAGTTGCGTGAAGGAAAAGATAGAGTGACTGATAAGGGTGCTGTACCAATCGAGGGCAGGGCCAAAAAGTGACATGGGGAATGTGCGTAGCAATAATGCATCGTCATGTGCTATGAGATAACAAGCATGTCTGAATGCTCGTAGATGTTTTTTTGGGTCTTCTTTACTCTGGAAGTGAATAAACTTAGGAAGTTCCCACTGACTGGGATACGGTCAGATTGGGATGAAGGGATGGATGGGTTCATTGCAAATTTGGTCATATGAAAGAGCATTGCTTGAACCACAAATGGAAGCCTCAAGACTAGACATTTTGTCCATCAACATCTTGATGAGATCGACTGACGGATTGGCTGATGGGGTGCCCCCTAGGTTGTAAGGCACTTGGAAGGTGCTAGAAGAGGCGTATGACGTAGTTGGTTACACTTGTATAAGCGCAACATATTGATGACTAGTCATAGGGACAGAAGTGGAAGCCAAGGGCGGTTGTGTCATGAAGGTAGAAGGCATAAGTTGACTAGATACCATCAAAGGTGGTTACATGGCGGCATTGGCAAAAGGGGAGATAGACACTCCTGCGTTTATAGGTACAAGAGCGTGTGGATTCGAGACAATCAAGTTTTGGTATGATGTAGAACTTGGTTGAATTGCATGTGGTTGAGGGGGTAATGAAACCCCGATGGGGGTCGGTCCAAAAATAGATGGGGAGGCCAAACTTTGCGTATTGGCCATGGTTGGGTTAATGGTTGAGGTGATAGTTTGAGTCATAGAAGGCTAGGTAGCGGATGGTGTTGATGTCATTGCCGCTTCACCCAAAAGGTCTCATGTTTGGTTTCTCATGAAATAGTGTTGGAGAGCCTTGACGTTGTGGTCAAGGAGTCTCTCAAAGTTTGGGTCCCCTTCAGGGACAATTGAAGGTTGATTGGGAGTTGGTCAGGTAGGAGTTCATTCAGTCTCTGAATGATACTCCATTAGAGGACTAGGCATAGAGGGCGAAGGCGAGAGTGGTTGTTGCCTCGCGTGGTCAAGAAGAGTTTTGGTTTGACTGCGTGTCAAAACCATTCAAGGTAAGAAAGGGTCGGGTTCTAGAAACTATGTTTTTCAGTTTCAAAAAACTAGAATGGGTGTTGGACAGCAAGAAAGCCAGGTTTTAAGCTTGTTGTTTTGAGAAGAAAAATTGTGACAGTGACCGACATCGACTTAAAAACTAATGCCGGTGAAACAAGTTGCTGATGTCAGTTAGATAACCGATGCCAGCGAAGAAAGGTTGCTGACGTTGGTGGTAAAACCGATGTCAGTTACTGTGTTTTCTAGAAACTCAGAAAATTTGAAAGTCTTTGGAAAAAAAGAAGAAAACGTCTTCACTAGCTCAAAAACTAGATAGGAATAGAAAAATAGATGGAGACAGGCAGACCCTAACATTAAATCCTAATAAACTTTTAGAATCATGTTGGCTTATGCCTTAGAGTGTGTGTTTGGGAAGTTGGCTTGTAGAACGGGTTCTAGAAGAAGCAGTCTAAAGTTGGTTTCAGGTTAGTTTCGGTGCTCAAGAGTCTGTGTTAGGTTCCGTTCATGGCCTGGTGCTAAGGAGCAAACTCCCCTCACTTCACAAGCCCAGTGATAAGCTGGTCTCGCTTAGCCAGTATATACTTCCCCTAGAGATTATCCTCTGCTAGAGAATAGAGTGGGCTTTCCCCTTGGTGGTGAAGTCCAAGTGGGATTGCCGGGACGAGTAAGGTATCCGCTAGGTGATGAAATCCTAGTCGGACCTTGTCTCAGGTAAGTTTAGATGTTTAATTTTGTGTAAGTGATTTGGTTGTGTAACATAAGTGGACTACGATTAATTCATGATGTGGTTTAATTACTAGATGTGTGGACTAAAGATGCATGCAATCAGAAATGAGATGCAATAGATTTTAAGCCCAAATTGAAATGTGTGTTCGTATGCAGACAAGTGAGAGGAGGTTGAAGAGTATGATTTTGACTAGTCTAAGATGCAAGAAGGAAAGAAGGGTTCTTTTTAACCTTGCTGATGGTGTCTTTTGGAAGAGATAGAAGAAAGAGATATAAGGAAAGACCTAATACACCTATATGAAAAGTATGCTTAGAAGAAACAAGTATGAATGCAAGGAAAACTCCTAGGGTCCTACCTGGCATGCCAGAATGTTTCAAACTGTTTTCGCTTTTTTACATTCAAAGGAAGTAAGAAACTAAGATAAGTGGTCTAGGGTTAGATGTTACCCAGATGAGGTTTGTGCACCATTATCTAGACGTTGAGAGAACTCCTCTTTGGCTGTGGAGGATGATACTTGCAAAAGAAAGAGACTCAAACAAAGAGATTGTTAGATGGATGTAAGGTGGACTGCCAAGAAGAAGCTTGATCCCAGAAGTGCAAAGACTTCTTGGAAGGGTGTCAGTCCACTGATTGATAAAGAAAATGTCTGATAATGAGAAATAATGGAAGACTAAGCAAAAGAAACAAAGAAGATGCGTACTTGTGTGTTGTTATTGGTCTTCCACAGTTGCCGACGTTGGTTAGGCTGCTAGCATCAGTTGGTCAAGTCTGTCGACGTTAGTTAGGATGTCGATGTTGGTGGGGGTAGTAGTCTATGGACGGGTTTGAGGTTGTGTCTGTGGTCGACAGAAAGGGTCTAGGAGTCTGAAAGGGTCTGTGCAGGGTTGCAGGGCAGTAGATAGGGTCTTAGAAGGGACAAGGAGTAGAGGATAGTGGTTAAAAGGGGTCAGGTTAAGAGGAGGGCTTTTCAGCCTCTCCAGGAAGAGTGTCTGATTGGTCTGGTTGATAGCCAGGTCTGGTTGGTGATGTGGCTTAGAAGCAATAAACAAAAAAATTGATTACAAATACATTCTAAGCTACTGAAATGAAAAGACAGAGGAATACTTAGCTGTTGCTTGCTGAAGGAGGAGTATAGAAGATTGGTTGCTGATGTCGCTGTTGTAGAAGACTTCCTGTAATGTACCTATAGCCTATGATGCTTGTTGTATGTCTAGGAGAGAGAGAGAGAGAGGTCAAAGTGCAGGGGCAAGAGAGTTAGCATTTGGGGAAGAGAATGAGGATTCGAGTGAGAGAATCAGGAGCCAGCGGGAGAGAACGTGCCTTCGAGGCTATCTTAAGCAATCGACATCGATGATCCCGCCAGCGTCAGTCGATGGGTAATCAACATCGGTAGCTAGAAAAGGGGTAGAAAGGGCTAAAATTAGCCTTTCACCCGTTCTTCTGACTGCCAAGTTCAAGGGTCATGAGAAAATGGTCGAAGGCGGGTTAAATGGGCATGGGAGAGAAGAGAAGAGTTGGAATGGGGTCATAAATTGGTCATAGGGTGATGGGAGGCATCCAAGGAGAGGGAATCCAAGGGTGAAGTGAGGTGTCATGGGTGAAGTGAGGTGTCATGGATGAAGTGTCAAAGGAGGTGTCAAGGGGGAATGTTATAAATTTAAAATAGATGATTATTTTAAATTAATAAGTGTGTGTTAAGAATGTTAGGAAGTGGACTAAGGGGACCAAGGGGGAGTCGACCAAGGGGTAGACACGATTTTGGTGTCTACATTGGGTTCATCTTCAAGGTAATTATTCCTAACTTTATTTATCTTTTTTAAGAGTAGATAGATAATGTAGTTGTGCTTCTCTTCCATGCATTAAATTTTTTTTTACATTGATGTGAGTATATGCCTTTTATGCATGTTTAGTTTTTGTTTCATTTTTAACCCCCACTTTGTGCCTAAGCTTTGGCAAACACTAGATTAGATTTAATTTATTATTATTAACATAGGTGAAATATTAAAACTTAGGACCCCCTTAGGGTTATTGCATGATTGTGTTATACTGGAGGCTTTGGAACCCTCTTTATCATAGTGTATTGTGATAAGTGACCCCCTAATAGGGTTTAACAAATCCACATATTGTTCATGCTCTTGCTTAACAAATGTATTCCCAATTAAAAGTGTAGGTATGTTATATCTTCTTCAAGCTAGGATTGATTTATAGATATAATGCATTTATGATCACATACATAATGAACTTGTTTTAGATACCAAAATGAGTTCAAATACTTTTCAATCATAACTCTACCTTTTTCTATTGCTAATCTTAAGACCCACTATCTACTATCACTAGAGCAACCTGTAGGTGCCCATGGGGTATCAAGACTATGTGTTAGGGGTTTAAAACAAACTCTTTTCAATGAATATCTATAGTCACTCAAGATTGTTTCAAGGGTTAATGTCTTATTTCATGTGTGATTTAGCTTATTATAATTTTGATTTGAAGTTGGTTTGGTGTCAAATGGAGACCTACAAGCTTAAGGCCTATAGGTTACTATTGGAGTGCTTAGGCTATAAAGAGCCAATTGTGAATTCTTGAACTTCACAACTCTAACAACTCTATCAACACAATTCATCATTCCTTCATATGCCACAAATCTCAGAACAAGCATCATAGTCACCCTCAACTTACCCTACAATCCTATACAAAATGCATACAATCAACACATATAAACATATTATGTGTGTTGGCTTGGAACAATAGTGAGGTCATTTAATTTCATGGTAGAAATTAGGAAACCAAGATCATATATTGCATGGAGAAGTATGTTATGTCCTTATATGAATAATGGGCATATTTCAAACACCCTTATAGTCTGTACAACCTTGTATATGGAGGAGATACCTATGAATTCTTATTGAAAAGTATGCATAGGGGATCTTATCTTGATTCTCTCACTTATAATGATGCAAAAACATATCATAAATTCTCACCATTATTAATTACTAGTTCCTAATCCAAACTTAATAATCAAATATACAACAAAAATATTCATACATATACCATGTTTGACCAAGAAGCAAGCACAGCTAAAAAAGATGCACCAAAACACATCTAAGATAAAAGAATAATTAATACATGAAATTTATGGAGTTTAAATGAATAATACATCATTACAGACCCATAATAATGATCACCATGAATACTAAATAGGAAATTACAGAAGGATTGTCTGAAATAACATGTATACTAAGGCATCCCTCCTCTAAGTGAAATTGCCTCATAGAGATGATTCAAATAATAAAAACACCATAAAAATGATATTAAATACCTTTAAAACCACCCTCAAAATCATTCCTCTCCTTCAATTTCTAAGATCGATAAATAGGTGCAAGAATTGTCAGGTTGTGGAGCTAAAAACATCACTATTATGCAAACATGGAGGAGGTTGTTGAGTGTCACAGTAACCGACATCGGTCAAGCCAACCGACGTCAGTCAGAAGTAGAGAGGAAGCTACCGACATCGATCATGGATCAACTAACCTCGATCATCTCTAGAAAGACAGTGACCGACGTCGGTCGCCTATGCGGTTCTAAAACTGTTAGTTTGACAAACAGTTAGTTTAACGAACTGGTTGTTTACATGTAAAGACTAATTTTAGTCTTGAGCTGCATTTCTAATTATTGTTTGTATGGGATCTATATAATAGACCCATGGGGCTGTATTGTAAAGTGTAGAATCAGAAGGGTTCTATCCAAGGGAGAATCATAAGGACTTGGTGAGGCAAGGACAAGGGTTCTTTCGGGTGTGTAAGATCTAGGTTGGCAAGTGTGCAAGGCCAGGTTGATCTGTGGTATAACAAGATTAGGTGAGATCTACATGGTAAGTAAGGTTGGTTGATCTGGAGGTGTGTGTGTGTGAGAGATCTAGGTTTGCAGGTGTGTAAAACTAGGTTGATCTGCAGGTGTGCAAGATCAGGGAGATCAACAACACAATAGCTAGCAAGATTAGGTGAGATCTACTTGGAGTACGTGGTGTACTCAAACTTGGAATATGTGTGTGTAATCGGTGGTACCGACAGTATTGATACTGACTGGTTGAAACACCAACTCAGTTATTGAGTTGATTGTGTTTGTAATTGAGAGAGAGAACTCTTGAGGGAAGATTACTAGTACGCCCAAGAGGTGTGGGAAGAGTGTGATCTCTTTATTGTATTTCCTTCTAGAAGAGTATTAATACAAGTGTGTATTGTCTCTCATATTCTATGTTATTTTTGATTTCTAGTTACTTATTACTTTTGGTTAAATTCTATGTTTAGTTGCTTATACAAAGGTAATCAAGTGTGCTCTTAATCCTGACAAATTGGTGTCAGAGTTTTGTGAGCCCAGGTCCTGTCAAGTGGTATCAGAGCTAGGGTGAAGGTTCTCAGAGTGAGGTTCAACTAACAAGCAGTGGAGCAGGTTAGTGTTTGTTTGATTACAGGTCACTCTCAGGGGTTTCTAATTGAGTGGGAGTAAAGCAATGGTAGAAGAAAGTAAGCTAAGAATGGAGGAATTCAAAAGCAAGAATGATCAATTATGGAATTATGGAAAAAAAGAGTAGGTAAAAAATTGTTGGTTGGTAGAAGATCAGCATGAAGGAAATGAAGAAGCAGATGTTGCAGGTATTGTTGCACAGGATGCTCTTGAATGTTCCTTGGATAAAGTAGAATCTTGGATTATAAATTTTGTTGCCTCTTTCCATGCAACCTGGAATAGAGTATTTTTCCATGTTAATGTCCTTGGAGACTTTGGAAAGATTTATTTAGGGGTTGGTGAGCCTTGTCAAATTGTTGGCAAAGGGGAAGTGCAGATGAAATTGTAGACAGCCAACACATGGGTGTTGAAGGATGTCATGCAGGTCCCAGTCTTGAAGAGGAGTCTAATTTCTACAAAAATGTTGGGTGATGAGGGATGCACAGTAACTCTCATAGTGGATGCACTTGAATTAGCATGTGGTAAGAAAGTAGGTACTCTTTATCTATCTACTTGATTTATTGATTCTCCTTCTATTGCAAAGATGTGGCTTTGTAGGCTTGGTCACATGAATAAGAAGGAGATGCATGTTATTAAGAGGAAGTCATATGTCTTTGACAAACTTAAGAACTGGAAAGCCTTGGTTTTCATGGAGGAGATGATGGACAGAGATCAGTCACAGGGGCTGAATAACTTTGAGCAGGGTAGTTTAGATAGGGTTTTGATCTAAAGTGAGCTCGTGAGTAAAATTTCATCACTCACAGGAAAACACAGTTATCGACATCGATAAGGTGGAACTAACATCAAACAGGCAGGTACTAATGTCGGTCATGTGCAGGACAGATTCGGTGGTGTCAGGTAGGTGGAGACTGACGTTGATCATGGTACTGACATCAGTGACCAGGTGGACACTGACATCGGTTAGAGAACCAATGTCAGTGATCAGGTGGAATTGACATCGGTCGGGTGCAGACTAGGGTTGACTAGAGAATTGATTTTGAGCGGACAACAAGCTGTCAAGAAGTCTCAAAAGCCCATATGGAGGACTGAAAGGGTAAGCCTCATATTCATTATTTGCCTTCTTTATACTACGTGAACTTGTTACTCACTGATGGTCAAGAACCAAGAAGTTTTGAAAAAACAATGCAGGTAGAATTCAGGAAACAGTGGGAGCATGGCATGAATTCTTTGGAAAAGAACCAAATAGGAGATTTGGTAGAGTTGCCAGCCGAGATGAAAGCACTGAAAAATGAATGGATTCCTAGGTTAAAAAAGGAGAGAATAGACACGTGAGATAGAAGGCTAGGGTATATGGTCTTGAGCAAGCTCCAAGACAGTGGTATAAGTGTGACAGGTGTATGACAAATCATGGCTTTAGTCAATGTCAATGTATTCACTATGTTTATTTTACCAGGTTAGATAATGGTCGCAACATTATCCTGTTATTGTATGTGGATGATATGCTTGTTGCAAGTTCATACATGTAGGGATTTACTGAGCTAAGGGTAAAATTAGTTCAGTTGTGTGCCAAAAAGGATTTAGGAGGAGCTAAAATCCTTGGCATGAGTATTCCTAGAGACAGGGAAGATCACAGGTTGATGTTGTCTCAGCATGATTGTGTGAATAAGGTAGTGGTGAGGTTCAATATGTAGGATGTAGAACTGGTTAGCACACCTATGGATGGACAGTTCATAGAATAGTGTCCCAAATCACATGATGAGGTTGAGTACATGTGTACTAGACTTGATGTTACCCAAGCAGTGGGAGTTGTCAGCAAGTTCATGGCCAATTTGAGAAAGAAGCACTGAAAAGTAGTTTAGTGGATTCTCAGGTATCTGAGAGGGACCAGTAATAGGTATTTATGCTATGTAGGGTCAAGCACTTCTTTACATGGGTATGTAGATTCAGATATGGCAGGTGACTTGGATGACAGGAGTAACACCATAGGATGTGTGGTGGTTGGTCTTCAAGACTGAACTTGAAGAGGGATACAAGTTAGGAAACAAAATTAGATGATGTACAGGTATATGTATAGATGCAACTATTTATCTCTAAGTGGGAGATTGTTAGGTTGTGGAGCTAAAAGCTTCACTATTATGCAAACATGGAGGAGGTTGCTGAGTGTCACAGTAGCTGACATCGGTCAGGCCAACTGACGTCAGTTAGAAGTAGACAGGAAGCTGCCAACATCGGTCATGGATCAGCCAATGTCGGTCATCTCCAGATAGACAATGACTGACGTCGGTCACCTGTGTGGTTTTAGAACTGTTAGTTTGACGAATAGTTAGTTTAACGAACCGATTGTTTGCATGTAAAGACTAATTTTAGTCTTGAGCTGCATTTCTAATTATTGTTTATATGGGATCTATATAATAGACCCATAGGGCTGTATTGTAAAGTGTAGAATCAGAAGGGTTCTATCCAAGGGAGAATCATAAGGACTTGGTGAGGCAAGGACAAGGGTTCTTCTGAGTATGTAAGATCTAGGTTGGTAGGTGTACAAGGCCAAGTTGATATGTAGTATAGCAAGATTAGGTGAGATCTACATGGTAAGTAATGTCAGTTGATCTGCAGGTGTGTGTGTGTGTGCGAGATCTAGGTTTACAGGTGTGCAAAACTAGGTTGATCTGCAGGTGTGCAAGATTAGGGAGATCATCAACACAATAGGTAGCAAGATCAGGTGAGATCTACTTGGAATATGAGGTGTACTCAGACTTGGAGTATGTGTGTGTACTCAGTGGTACTGGCAGTATTGATACTGACTGGTTGAAACACCAACTTAGTTATTGAGTTGATTATGTTTGTAATTGAGAGAGAGAACTCTTGAGGAAAGATTACTGGTACACCCAAGAGGTGTGGGAAGAGTATTAATACAAGTGTGTATTGTCTCTCATATTCTATGCTATTTCTAATTTCTAGTTACTTATTACTTCTGGTTAAATTCTATGTTTAGTTGCTTATACAAAGGTAATCAAGTGTGCTCTTAATCCTGACAAATTGGTGTCAGAGTTTTGTGAGCCCAGGTCTTGTCAAGTGGTATCAGAACTAGGGTGAAGGTTCTCAGAGTGAGGTTCAACTAACAAGCAGTGGAGCAGGTTAGTGTTTGTTTGATTACAGGTCACTCTCAGGGGTTTCTAATTGAGTGGGAGTAAAGCAATGGTAGAAGAAAGTAAGCTAAGAATGGAGGAATTCAAAAGCAAGAATGATCAATTATGGAATTATGGAAAAAAAGAGTAGGTAAAAAATTGTTGGTTGGTAGAAGATCAGCATGAAGGAAATGAAGAAGCAGATGTTGCAGGTATTGTTGCACAGGATGCTCTTGAATGTTCCTTGGATAAAGTAGAATCTTGGATTATAAATTTTGTTGCCTCTTTCCATGCAACCTGAAATAGAGTATTTTTCCATGTTAATGTCCTTGGAGACTTTGGAAAGATTTATTTAGGGGTTGGTGAGCCTTATCAAATTGTTGGCAAAGGGAAAGTGCAGCTAAAATTGCAGACGACCAACACATGGGTGTTGAAGGATGTCATGCAAGTCCCAGTCCTGAAGAGGAGTCTAATTTATACAAAAAAGTTGGGTGATGAGGGATGCAAAGTAACTCTCATAGTGGATGCACTTGAATTAGCATGTGGTAAGAAAGTAGGTACTCTTTATCTATCTACTTGTATTACTGATTCTCTTTCTATTGCAAAGATGTGGCTTTGTAGGCTTGGTCACATGAATAAGAAGGAGATGCATGTTCTTAAGAGGAAGTCAAATGTCTTTAACAAACTTAAGAACTGGAAAGCCTTGGTTTTCATAGAGGAGATGATGGACAAAGATCAGTCACAGGGGCTGAATAACTCTGAGCAGGGTAGTTTAGACAGGGTTTTGATCCAAAGTGAACTCATGGGTAAAAATTTATCACTCACAGGAAAACACAATTACCGACGTCGGTCATGTGGAACCGACATTGAATAGGCAGGTATCGATGTCAGTCATGTGCAGACCAGAGTCGATGGTGTCAGGTAGGTGGAGACTGATGTCAGTTATGGTACCGACATCGGTGACCAGGTGGACACCGAAGTCGATTAGAGAACTAACTTCAGTGATCAGGTGGAATCGACATCGGTCAGGTGTAGACTAGGGTCGACCAGATAATGGATTTTGGGCAGATAACAAGCTATTAAGGAGTCTCAAATGCCCATATGGAGGATTGAAAGGGTAAGTAAGCCTCAAATTCATTATTCACCTTATTTATACTACTTGAACTTGTTGCTCACTGATGGTCAAGAACCAAGAAGTTTTGAAGAAGCAATGCAAGTAGAATCCAGGAAACAGTGGGAGTATGGCATGAATTCCTTGGGAAAGAATCAAATGGGAGATTTGGTAGAGTTGCCAGCTAAGATGAAAGCATTGAAAGATGAATGGATTCCTAGGTTAAAGAAAGGAGAGAATGGACACATGAGACATAAGGCTAGGGTATATGGTCTTGAGCAAGCTCCAAGACAGTGTTATAGGTTTGACAGGTGTATGACAAAGCATGGCTTTAGTCAATGTCAATGTAATCACTGTGTTTATTTTACCAGGTTGGATAATGGTCATGACATTATCCTGTTACTGTATGTGGATGATATGCTTGTTGCAGGTTCATACATGCAGGGATTTACTGAGCTAAGGGTAAAATTAGTTTAGTGGTGTGCCAGGAAGGATTTAGGAGGAGCAAAAATCTTTGGCATGAGTATTCCTAGAGACAAGGAAGATCATAGGTTGATGTTGTCTTAGGATGATTGTGTGAATAAGGTAATGGTGAGGTTCAATATGCAGGATGTAGAACCGATTAACACACCTATGGATGGACAATTCATATAATAGTGTCCCAAATCACATGATGAGGTTGAGTACATGTGTACTAGACTTGATGTTACCCAAGCAGTGGGAGTTATCAGCAAGTTCATGGCCAATCCGGGAAAGAAACATTGAAAAGCATTTCAGTGGATTCTCAGGTATCTGAGAGGGACCACCAACAGGTATTTATGATATGTAGGGTCAAGCACTTCTCTACATGGGTATGTAGATTCAGATATGGTAGGTGACTTGGATGACAGGAGTAGCACCACAGGATGTGTGGTGGTTGGTCTTTAAGACTGAACTTGAAGAGGGATACAAGCCAAAAAACAAAATTAGATGATGTACAGGTACAGGTATAGATGCAACTATTTATCTCCAAGTGGGAGATTGCTAGGTTGTGGATCTAAAAGCTTCACTATTATGCAAACATGAAGGAGGTTGCTGAGTGTCACAGTAATCGACGTCGATCAGGCCAATCAATGTCAGTCAGAAGTAGACAGGAAGCTACTGACATCGGTCATGGATCGACTGACATCGGTCATCTCTAGACAGACAACGACCGATGTCGGTCGCCTATGCGGTTCCAAAACTGTTAGTTTGATGAACAATTAGTTTAATGAACTGATTGTTTACATGTAAAGACTAATTTTAGTCTTGAGCTACATTTCTAATTATTGTTTGTGTGGGATATATATAATAAACCCATGGGGCTATATTGTAAAGTGTAGAATTAGAAGGGTTCTATCCAAGGGAGAATCATAAGGACTTGGTGAGGCAAGGACAAGGGTTCTTTCAGGTGTGTAAGATCTAGGTTGGCAGGTGTGCAAGGCCAGGTTGATTTGTGGTATAGCAAGATTAGGTGAGATCTACATGGTAAGTAAGGTCGGTTGATCTGAAAGTGTGTGTGTGTGTGTGTGTGAGATCTAGGTTTGTAGGTGTGCAAAACCAGGTTGATCTATAGGTGTGCAAGATCAGGGAGATCAACAACACAATAGGTAGCAAGATCAGGTGAGATCTACTTGGAGTACGTGGTGTACTCAGACTTGGAATATATGTGTGTACTCGGTGGTACTGGCAGTATTGATACTGACTGGTTGAAACACCAACTCGGTTATTGAGTTGATTGTGTTTGTAATTGAGAGAGAGAAATCTTTAGGGAAGATTACTAGTACAGCCAAGAGGTATGGGAAGAGTGTGATCTCTTTATTGTATTTCCTTCTGGAAGAGTATTAATACAAGTGTGTATTGTCTCTCATATTCTGTGTTGTTTCTTATTTCTAGTTACTTATTACTTCTGGTTAAATTATGTGTTTAGTTTCTTATACAAAGGTAATCAAGTGTGCTCTTAATCTTGAAAAATTGGTGTCAGAGCTTTGTGAGCCCCCAGGTCCTGTCAAGAATAGACCCCTCTCGAATGAATAGACCATAATGACCTACTGTCACTCTTAATGATTTTTCATAAATAATAGGAAATAATTATTAAAAATAATTCCATTAATTTTAGTCTAATTATGACCCCTAAAAATGGATAAAAATTTAGGTCCTGACTCTCTCTCTCTCGTATTGTTGTACCATCCACTTCAATTTTACCTTTCTGAGCTTGTGAAGGTAGTCATAGAGAAGAAAAGGCATCTAGAGTATCATTTTGACTTGAAACTTGGTAAAAATCTATAAATTTATTTTATGGAGACCAAAATACACTTATAAACCATTTATAATTGACAACTAATCCTCCAAGGCCATACAAGTGCCTATAAGTGCTTGAAAAGTATCATTTTTTCCAATTTGGGAGGTTGAACCTGAAAGTTTATTAGAACTTGACTGACCATTAACATTATATGACCTATTTATAATGAAAAATCCATTTTTAAATTTATTTAAACATTCTCTTTTTATATTTGTATGTCCAACCCTTCCAAATGGGCCAAAAGGTGGCCAAAATGTGATTTTTTGCATTTAGGAGCTAAACAAAGGTTAGAGCATGATAATATAGTAAAAATGATGTATCCTAGAATATATTATACCTTTTACCAATTTTTACTATACAAGACCTTATATTTGACCATATGACTAAACAATTAAACCTAAGACCAAAACTTGGACAATGATAAACAAGGACACATATGACCATATAAGACTATTTATGACTATTTTAGACCATGAAAAGATAATATAAAAACTCTATAAAAAGTTTTAATTTAGAGGGGTTCAATTATTTTGTCAACAATTTGGTACTTCACAGGGGTATCATGGCTATAATGCTAAATAGACCAGTAGTTGTGTCCTTCCATTGGGATATGGAGTCAATTGCACTCTGAGACAACAAGTTCAAACCTTGAAACTTGACCAAAAATAAAACTTTATTAATTCAAAAACACAAAAAATGAAGACACATAAAATCAAATAAAGGAACCTGAAACAAACTTTCTCCTCATGGATCAAAATAGAAGATTGCACCATCTTTTTCTATGAGATGAAGGATTACATGAATTAAGTTGCCTTTTGAGCTTTGGTTTTGATGTCTTCAACTCCTTTATACTTTTCAATATCTTTGGCATGACCTCTAATGGAACAACAACAACTACAAACATATCACCTATAAAGGTGAATTATTCTTGTGACTCAATAATTCAATCTTCTCATGAGACTCATCACTTATAACCTTGTCCAATAATACTTCACCAAAGCATGTTTATTTGACCTCCATGGTATTTTGAATGAGAATAGGTTTCTCATAAACTATTACAATCTCATAAATATCTTCAAGGAGATTAGCATACTCAACCCAATCCTCATAATTATCCTCAATGAATACATCTTGAACAATCTCTTTATGAGCATGATATTCAAAATTACAAAGACCTTCAAGCTCTTAGAGGAGCTCAATATGTTGTTTCCAATAATCTTTGTCTTCCTTTTCTTATAGAACTACAAATTTTCAACTTCATCTTCTTTCTCATTAAGTACTTGATCAACTTTGTCTTTCTTGATTGAAGAATATTCAACCTCAAGGCTAGCTACAACTTGTTCAAGTTTTTTACTTTGGAAGTTATCATATTATCCTTTAAGAGGCAATACATCTACAATAATGTCTTAAAATTGAGAAAAATGAGGTGTATGCTTTTGAAGGCCTTTAAATTCTTTACAAATCTCATTGGACTTCAATCACAAATCATATTGATCCATGAAGTCAATAGAAGCTTTGTCTTCTATTAGTTTTTCAAAACTGACCTCTTGATGTTACTCATGACTCTCAACCAACTCAGCTGATGTGATGTCTCTTTCAATATTTTTATTTCATGCCTTGATCAAACTCTTTGTGAGTATCTACAACATCATCAAGGTCATCTCTTTTTTCATTAAAGAAGACTGACTTATGCTTATCTTAACCAAGCGGGGTACCTATAGTAAGTTCATCATGGATACTTGAGTCATGTTCTTTATCAACTACAAATTTAATTTTATCTTCTTCACTTATCTCCTATAGGATGGGTTATCCTTCAATAAAGGATGAAGTGGGAGGGTGGTGAACAAGTTCATGGGTTGGAGAGGGAATATGAAGTGTGGTGGATGTTTCATGAATGGGCATGGAAATGGAGGGAGTAATCTTATAATTTGGGGTCTTGGAAATGGGATACTCTTGAAAGAATTCTTGGAGAGAGATAAAATTCATCTTTTCCATAGGTGTTCCATTCTCTTCATCAACCACCTCATCCTTCTCATAGTCTTCTTAAAGTTCATTGTAAGCTATAACTTGATCATCCAACTTCTCAACTAAGTCCTTCTCATCTTGAATGTTATGTTGGATTGAATTCCATGAGGGAACATCTATAGGTTCTTAGGAAGGGGAAAATGAGTCTTGAATAAACACAAGGTCTTCTTTCTTGACATCAACTTCTTGATCTTCACTCTCTTCATATTTATTTTCCCAAGACTTCAATACTTGGTTCCAAATTGGAATTTTGAAGCTATTAGGCTCTTTTGAGGATAGGATTGGCTCTCTTGAAGGATTTTATTTAGGATAATGAATGGTTTCATGAGGATAAGAAAAATAATATGGAATACAAGAGGGTTGTTGAAGAGGGGATGGAGAAACTTTCATAGGTTTAGATTTTATCACAAGAGTTGGCATGGTAGTCAGGAATCATCATCCAAGAAGGCCTCCAAGATGAAGATATATTTTTTTATTAAGGGATAATAGGTGTATATTGAAGAGGACTTGGAGTCAAAGGAATTGAACTAAGGATAAGCTATGATGATTGGGGTTGCTTATATTGGGTCTCTTGATTCTCACACCTCTATAATATGTCTATCCACCATTGGATAAATATTCTCATTTCACTCAACTCATCACTCATAACATATTGGGTTTCCTCTCCAGCTAAAATACACTTATCCATAAAGATTTAAACTGAATTTATCATGTTCTATATGAGATAAAAAGGGATCACATCAAGCTCTCTATCCCATTTCCTCATCACCTCTTCTACTTTTAGAATATTTAGATTAAGTGCCAACAAGGATATGGTAGGGGAACCATAATTTTAAGATGGGAATTGAAGTAAGAGAGGATGAGTTTGACTATTTTGAGTATTTTTAAGGATATTTAGGCATATATTTATAATCATATGAGGAGAATTTAGGACAACCATATGATTGATATGACTCATAGGGTTGATAACAATCTTGATAGTGTTGTTGAGGAATATAGTATGGATCATGACAAGGTTTATGAGGAGGTGTATAGTAGGAACACTCTTCATATCCAGCCATACCAAATTTATTAGTCAAATGACACACAAGATATGATCAAAATATTTTCACAATAAGTACCTAGGTTGCTTATAAACAACTGATTATATTCAGAGTCACCATTGGTATATGTTGAATGCTTCCCAAAGCTGATAGGTAGAAGAACACACCAAAAATTATTCCACTCTTTTAGACCTTGGTACCTATGGGTATTATATAAATATTATATCCAAAATTTTCACCCTAAGATAATTTTTTTCAAACCTCTCCAAATTTGGTTAACATAGGATTACTTGTAGACATCTAGGTTATCTATAATAAGGGTAAACATCTATATTGAAGGGCTAGCTCCCCTTGATGAATCACTTAAGATCACTTTAAATAATTGATTATTTTTAAAATGGGGAGAAATAACTTAAATAAGCCTAACTATAGTGATGATCCACCAAAATTTATTGACCACTACCACACATTACATAATACACTAAGACCTACAAGATAACATGAACATACACACATTCTAAACTGAACCTATTACATTGATGTTTTGTATAAGGGTAATGAATTGAAATGATAAGAGGGAAGACTAATTACACTTAAAAACCTAAAATATGCCATTGATGACTTCAACTACAACCTACAATAGAGAAATAAGCACACAAGGCAAGATAAATAGGACACAAACAAGGTGACATACGTCTACACTTGATGAGATCAACAATTTAGAGATTTATCACTGCATATAGTCATAAAATGAGGTAAAACATTAGTTTTTTTAATTTATAAAAGGCATAAAAAATGGGTAGGGCTTCATCATACCCAAGTGTGGGATACAAACTTAGCCAAAAGTGGCTCAATATATAGAGATTGTGAGAGAAAAGAGAAGAGTCTAGGAGAGAGAGTAGACAAGTGTCATGTGAGTTAAAAAAAAAGAGAGTATTTATGTAAATACCTAAATAGGTCATAGATGACATGTTTTTCTCCTCTTTATATGCTCCAACCCTCTAGTGGTGTGGCTGTTGAAATGGTTACTTGACAACTTGACTAGCTCCTTAGAAACTACCCTTCTTTGCATGAAAGGAGTGACAAATGGAACTTAAAACCATGAATTTTCCTTGAATTTATATTAATCCACTCATTAAACATATAAAATTCATTAATAAACTCTTTTGGCCCACCATTCCATCATTCAAGTGCATAGGTATCTTGTAACTTTCCATTTCTCATGCCTAGATTGGTCTAAGTGGCCCAAAACTCAAGTGCATATTATTAAACTAATATAAACCATATTAATGGTATGAAAATATGTTATCAAGTTTGAAATAAACCATTTTGGTTCTAGGACCAACTCCCAAGAACTCATTTTGCTCCCTTAAGCTTTCACTAGGCCTAGTTTCCATATGGCCCTTTTTTCCTTGTGGAGGATTTGTACATATTATATTTAAAAAATAAGGTAATATTATAGTAAAATATATGTCATTATATTTCCATGTCAAATTTCATCTTCAGACCCTAAGTGAAAACCCATTTTTTCTACCTTTCTCTCTCTTGACTTAGGCCTCAATTAGGGCTCATTGATTAGAACTTTGTTTTCTTGATCCATAATTATTCCACACATGTGAAATAACTAAAAATAATGTTATTAACTTTACATAATCCATAAAATACTTCCATGTAAATTTTTGGGTCCTAATACACTATGAAAGTATGCAAACCAAGAAATGGCCTGTTTGAGACTGCCTTGAAAAATTTGCCTAGTTTGGTCATCTCTAAAATATCCTATGAAATTTATTAGATTTTAATATAAATTAAAATTCCCAAATGACCTCATCCCATGATTAGTAATCTCTCCCCTTATTAGAACTCTTGTAAAACACAAAAAAAGCAAACATAAGGTATTTTAGGTAGTCCATACAGTAGTCTATACAAGTGAAGTATATGTGTAGAACCTCCTTGGATTACTCAACAAAATCAAATAGTTTTTAGGGTAAAATAGAATCATTTTATGTTAATTTGAGCTCTTTTTCACATGACTGGTCATTATTAGCATTTAAGAGAGGTTTTAGGCCTATCTGGGGTCTTAATGATTGTTCATAAAGAAAAGTTCATTAAATGAATTCATTTCACTTATAAAAAATTATTAATAGACCCCTTAAACTATTACAAAATCCTTAGAATCACATTCACATTATGAGCAATAATACCATCATTTGAAGTTGATCTATGAATGGCTTGCTTAGCATTCTTGGGATTAGAGAGAGCTCTACTTTGATTTTTGGGTCTTAAAACTCATTCCCACTACTATGAAAGGCTCAAAAACATTTTAAACAACCCTCTCCATGATTTCACATGTTTTTAAAGTATTCATTATCCCTCTATATACTCAGGGTACACTGGTCAGGATATGGGGTTTAATATCTTATCTTCTCTTTGCTAGTCCTCAAGGGCCTTGGAGTGAACACTGGGGTTTATTTCAACTTGAGAATGTATGGACACCTTTGATATGAAATTTCACTATCCCAGAGTCTCTTCATATGATCTGGAAACTTGTTTTATGCCCTCTGAGTTCAAGTGGACTCTTAAGTGTCATGGTTGCCCCTTACCCAATGAGTGGGCAAGGTCTGAGACAAAACAATGGATACTTGCACTATTTTTATAACCTAAAAGAGATAATATATGTATTTTATAACTCATGATGATCTTTTGTACCAATTTGAAAATCATGATCAGGCCTATAGAGTCTTTAAATGTCAATTTCCCTCAAGACTGGCTATAACCTGTTAGTGACTGCATGAGAATTATCTCTTAGACTTTGTATGAGGTTTAAACTCAGTTTAGTCAAATTTATTCTTGTTTCCTCTTGGTCTCATGACCCTATGAACTTTTTCAACATGAGGTAAACTTTAGTGTCTCTCACATGTACTTTGCTCCTTACTTAGGCCTAAGACCAGTTTGTGCTTATGTATGCCTATAAATAACCTTTAAAGGCCACTTGACTATTTTTGGTATTTTAGGACCTCTTCTCCCACATCAAGCTCTCTCAGTGATCCCATGTTTGCATTCTTGGATTAGGCTCAACGTACCTTTCAAAACTTTGTCTTCCCCCTTTTAGGCCTGAACCTTGTTTTCTCTCTAAGCCACCTATAGGTGTTTGCTAAAGAATCTAACTATCTTGGGTGTTTTATGTAGACATCCAATTCTTAACACCATTTGTGTTGAAATTGTAAATCTTACTCAAATTACACTCAAATATCCAATTTAGGCCAAAATCTTTTAAATTCACTAAATGGTTTGAGCTTGTTATATACAAGTGTTGATTCAGGCTAATTTATCCCTAAGTAGGGCAATGCATTTTATATGATTCCTAACTTTTCGTAAATCATTTCAAGTCAAAATGATGATTTGTATTTTAGTGCTCTAGATCAATATTTTCTTCTAATTCATAATTAAATGTCAATGCCTTTGTTATTTTGTGTTGGCAACATCCTAAATGGGATCATGGTCTATACACAATTAAAATCACCTTCTAATTCCTCTTGAGTCAAATTAAGACACAATAATATGACTTTTTGATTAATTGTGCACCAATTTCCAAAGAATTGCACTAGATTTGATTAATATTACTTAGAAAAATTAAACTAAATTATGAGATTAAGTAAGAATTACATGGAGCAAATTGAATATTTATTTATTGGAAATTAATTCCTAATATCTACATCACCTAATGACATGATCAATAGGGTGGAATCCATAAGCCATAAATGCATCAAATATCAAGTTTATGGGAACCCATGTCTAATTAAAGCTTCTTCCTCCCAAATATTTATGAGGATATTTATGGATTTATTATGCAATATTAGATTAATTCATGGCACACAACTCAATCTTAAGATGGACAGTCATGGTTGATCCTGACCCATTTGAAAAATCTATAAATAGAAGGCCTCTCACTCAAAATTTAAAGCTTAAATTATATAAACTTATAATATAAGATTTTCTCCACCAGTCATTTGTGTAGTTTGATGAATGATTTATGTGAAATAGGATAGATTCATTTGATAGGCATATTAGTGATTTCATATCATGAGCCTAGATTATTCATGGTGATCTTGAGATGATGGAGGAGCTTGGCATTCATTGTTGACAAATACAAGAACACTAGATCAAGGGGAAAAACACGTTCAGAGCCACTTTTGGATGGTGGATGTTTCTAACTACTTTTTTGCTTTTTCACATTTAGAAGAAATAAGAAACTAAAATTAAATGGTCAGGGGTTAGATGATACCCAAATGAAGTTGTGCACCGTATCCAGATGATTGAAGGAGCTCCTCTTTGGCTGTGGAGGATGACACCTGTATATAAGAAAGTCTTAAACAAAGAAAATGTTAGATAGATATATGGTGGACTGCCAAGCAAAGCTCGGTCCCAGAAGTGCAAAGACTTCCTTGAGGGATGACAGCCCACTACTTGATAAAAGAGTGTTGCTAGAAAGGGAAATGGTGAAAGACTAAACAAAAGAAATAGAGATAATGCGTACCTGTATTCTGTTGTCGATCTATCATAGGCACCGACATCGGTAGTTCTGCCAGCGTCAGTTGGTCAAGGTTGTCGACATCGGTTATCCTACCGACGTTGGTAGGGGAAATGGTTGATGTCGGTCAGGGCAATGGCCTTGGATGGGTTTTGGATGGGTTTATGGGTGACAGAGGAGTCTGGGAGGTCTGCAGGAGTTTGGAGGTCCATGCAAGATTGTAGGGAAGTCAATAGAGTCTTAAGAGGGACAAGGGGTAAAGGACAGGTTGTCAAAAGGAGTAAGGATATGGGGAAGGCCTCTCAGCCTCTCTAGGAAGAAAGTCACGTCTAGTTGATGATATTTAGAAATGCTAAATAGAAGCTAATTGCTAATGCTTTCTAAATTACTAAAATGAAATAGAAGAAGAATACTTAGCTCTTGCTTGCTAAAGAATCAGGGGTGTGAACTCTTGTTCCTGATGTGACTGATGTAGAAGACTTCCTGTAATGTTTCAATCAGGTGTGGAGTGACTGATGCAGAGTTCCTGTAGCTTGTGATGCTTGGTGTGCATATGGGAGAGAGAGAGAGAGAGGTCAAATTCCAGGAGCAAGAGAATTAGCATTCAGTGAGAATTTGGGGTCAGAATTTGGTTTTAAGCAACTGACGTCGGTGATACCACCGACATCAGTCGACTGTAGACTGAATGTCGGCGGCTAGAGAATGGGTAAAAAGGCTACTTTTAGCCTTTTGCCCATTCTTCCATCTACCAAATTTAATTGTCATTGTTAAACGGTCTGAATGGCGGGTTTAATAGGCATAAAAATTAGTGGGGGAGTTGAAATAGGTCTTAGGTAATTATGATTAGCCATAGGGTGATAAATGGGGGTATCCAAGGGCAAGGTGAGGTGTCATGGGTGATGTGTCAAGGGTGGTGTTATTAATTTAAAATAGGTAATTTATTTTAAATTAATAAGTGTGTGGGTTAAAAATGTTTAGAAGTGGACCAAGGGGACCAAGGGGGGGTTGACTAAGGAGTAGACACAATTTTGGTGTCTACATTTGCCCCTTTTTGACTTGTTGGTTGTTCTTGATGAACTGCAAGACAAAAATAGGAGTAAGTTGCCCCAGGTATGGGATAAGGTCATTTTTGTCCTGTTGGTTGTTCTGATGAACTGCAAGACAAAAAATAAGTGTTGGCTGCCCCAGATGTGGGATGAGGTATTCCCCCCTCAAAGCGGGAGTCAAGGGAAGGTAACCTGATATCGGGTGCCGATTTGATAGATAGTGGATGGATATGGTGAAGTTTGAGTGTGAACGCTGGAAAAGTTGAGATTGTGCATGTATACCACTTCACGTGATAGGTAGGTCAAATTGTCACAGTCAAAGGTCGAGGAGTGCTAAAATCAAAATAACCAGTCCCCAGCATTTAGTCATAGCTGATTGGGTTAAATGATCTAAGCTGTAGCTCCAATGGTCATCATGTTCCAAGTATCTCAGGCTCAGGAAGTGCTCCTAGAAAACACAAAAATGTCACACAGTAGTCGGGGATCAACTTGCTCATGATCCAATAATAGGTGTGAGGGTCATAATGTGATGTGCATACAATTTTGCTAACTATTCATGAGGTAGCATACATGCAATCAAAACAACCAAGGCATAGTTGTCTCAAAAGTGGTCGTGGTTTGGGGAGATAGTCATGATCTCCAAGGTTGTTGGTCATGATTTTGGGTTGGTATAGATAGTTGGTCCATTAGATGGACGGACGAAGGAATGGCCGAGCTAACCTTAGAGGACCCCATGTCAACTGAGTGCTGCCTACATAGCCCTTGTTGGAAGGGCCTCAGGCCAATGTAGTTCTCCCTAAAAGGGAGGAAGAGGGTTGGTTATGGATGTGGGTTGGACTAGGTTAAGTCATGGTTAAAGGTTAAATGGTTTGTCCATCAAGTAGATGAACAAACGAATGTGGCCAAGCTAACCCCAGAAGACGTCATGTCATCTGAGTGCTGCCTACATAGCCCCTGTTTGAAGGGCCTCAAACCAATGTAGTTCATGCTGGTTGATAGGTTGGTTTGGTCAGGTTATGATGACGGTATGATGATGTTACAGCCTTTTCCATATTATGTGATGGTGTATTCTGTAACATTGGCTATGTGGTCTTTCATCCCTAGCAATTTTCCATATTAGTGATGGATGTATGCTAAAAATGAAATGAGTATGTTTATGCTTCAGCAAGTAATGGTTTATGCTTGACATAAATTGTGTGGTCGATAGTTTCCATGTGTATTGGTTTCCATAGAAACTAGTGTGAATGGGCTATGTCATGTTAGTGGTCTAAAAATGTTTGGTTTGATTTGGTTGGTTTGGATTTGGTTTGGTTGTATGTGACCAAAGTGCATAAGAAGTGAAAGGCGTGTTGCTCTTTCATTGACAAGGACCATAATGATAGCATAGATAAGGTTTTTTGGAAACAAAATCCCCGTTCATGCATTACGTCATTGACCATTGTTTGTGTTAGAGAAGTATTCGAATCACTTGATCATTAAGTGAGCTCAAAATCCCTTGAGTATGTTGGGGTAATAGGTTTGATTATGTGAGATGTGAGGATAGCGTAACCCTTTTTAGCAAGGATAACTTTGCCCCTTTTAAGGTGACCCTGAGAACGACTATAGGCAAGTCCATGACTTTTTTTTTTTTTTTTGGGGTAGACTGATCGATGTGGGAAGTCTACGTGGGGATGTTGTTTTGTTTTGTGGTCATATGTGAAGCTGATCAATGTGGGAAGCTTCTGAGAGAGTGCTATTTGGAGCAAAATTTGTGTATAGCCATCCTTTGAGGGAGTGGTCTATATTTTGCTTTGTATGTTGAATGTCTTTGAATAGATGTCCTTCAAGGGAGCAGTCTATTAATTACAACAATTATGTAGCTGTCCTTCGAGGGAGCAATCTACATTTATAGTTTATGACCTTTGTATAGGCATTCCAATTTTTTTTTTTTTTTTTTTTTTTTTACTGGACTTTTGGTCATGGACTTGACTATAGAGGTTTGGGGGTTTCCCTTTTATTAGGACAAAACATTCATGCTTTACCAAAGGGTTGACTAATATTTGTAGGGAAAAAGGGTTGAAAGGAATAGGAATGATGATGACGGGGCTTGCTCAAGGGACAAGCTCAAGTTAAACATCAAGTGAATGATTACTTGATTAAAAGTAGAATGGTCATAGATGCAAGGCATTAAGGGGCTCAAGTTCTGGCCGGCTTTTAAGAGAAGACAGATGATAAGTCCCTGATCTATACTTATGCATTATGATATAAGGTTCGAGCCAATTAGGAGAAAATTTGCCTCGTTTGCTTCGTTCCATATTAGTCACATGTTAAAGGTGATTAAGAAGTTGGTTGATGTTTGGTCGATGCTTGGTTGAGGTCATGATAGTCAGTATAAAGTTGAATTCCCCCAGTCATTTTTATGACAGGGACGATATTTGATACCCATTGTGGATAATCAGTGGGTTGGATAAATGAGATGGAGAGAAGATGATGAAGCTCCTCTTTGTCAAGAAGTGTGATGTGAGGATGAATCCTGTGAAAGCTTTTGTCTGATAGGCTTAGTTTAAGAGGGTGAGATCCTGATCTTCCAGGTTAGAGTTTGGAATCTCAGAATTAGGGATGGTGATGGAGGCAATGGTTGGTAATGTTTTGATTAAAGAAGCTAGTGGTTGGGGGTCTTCAGGTTGGACCTCCACTACCTATAAAGCTTTGATCAAGGTTAGACGATGTTGTGGAGAGCTTTGAATGAGGTCATACAAAGATGTCTTCACAGGGGTTTGGTAAAGTTGTTTTACCATGGGGTCATGAAGTGGATTCAAAGATGTTGGATGTGATGTGCCCAAGATTGAAATCTTGGGTTTTGGTGGTTGAGGAGGCTTGACAAATGGATATGTTTGAGGGAGGGAAACCTTCTCTTTCCCTTTATCCTTCATGATTTGTGACCTAGTGGCCACATTGATAGTGTTGATTTTGAATAAAGGGGGAGAAGGTGGTAGAGGGACCATAGTCTGATGATGGGATTCTGATGAAGGTGAAGAGGTTTGAGAGACATGAGATGGTGTCAGAGATTTGTTGATAGTATCCTCAACAAGAAGGGTGTCTTTTTCCAAGTATTGGCGAATGACAACCTTAAGGGCACAACAATTTTTAGTGTCATGTCTAGGTGTGCGATGATATAGGCAAATTTTAGTGTCATCAAACTAAGACGGTTTGCGATTTGGTCCAAGAGGTTGAAATGGTTTAATAGGTGGGAGAGTGATGCTAGAAGTTTGCAAAAGTTGGCGTAGTATCAAAGCATATGAACCCACTAAGGGGTCCATGCTTATTGATGCACTAGGTGTTGATGACTTTTGTTTGGGAGTTGTTGAGGGAGATTTCTGTACCACCTTTTGGGTTGGTGGTGTGGCCACTTGTGTAGACGACACTTTCTTCGTGAGGGGTGCTAAATTTTTCAGAGGAGGCATGTTTTTGGTGGGTAAAGGGAGTAATGGAGGCAACTTGTTGTTGATAGGTGTTGGAGTAGGGAGTACTCCTATTAAGGTAGAAGGATGAGGGCCCAAAATAGAGGGCAATGGTGATGGTGGGGGAAGAGTTCTTCTGACGTGTTTTAGTAGCCTTCTGTAGTTTGGTTTGAGGACCACTATTGTGCGAGGCAAGGTTCAAGTCTACCTTCACTTGTGGGTGAGTGAGGTTAGATATGGTGCAAACACCAAGGGATTTAACCGGTTTTGGTATGGTGGATGTTTGTGAGGGTTTAGGTTCAGATGTGGATGGTTGAGCTTCTGAAGATTTGGAATTAGAAGCCTGACCCTTGTTGGAGACTTTGGAATATTTTGTCAAAGGAGGGTTAGTAGTATGAGATGGAGCGGGATGTGTAAGATAAGGAGCTTTGAGTCATTCCCATAATGCCTCACGCTCTAAGTTCCTTGAATGGAGAAATCCTAAGTTTTCAGCCAGTCGAGAGAATGGTTTAGAAGCTGTTAGATGAGGATTTGGTTTTTTAGAAGATGTAGGTGGTTATGAGACTGAAAATGTGTTAGATGCAGCGATTTCAGGCCAAAGGTGTGAGAGAGCCATTACTAGATCGTCTTCGATCAAAGTAGGTGAAGAGATAAGTTCTTCTCTTGGTGGAGAAGGAATTGGGGAATGTGACTCCTCAAGAGGATAGAGGGCATGGATGATTATACCTTCTACTTGCGGTTGAAGAGTAGAGAAGGTATGGTCCTCCATTGGTAGTAGGAAGGATGAAGGTGGAGCTAGTGGCGTTGGTATGGTTAAAGCATCCTCTAATATAAGAGGGGTAGATGGAGAACTAATAGGAGAAGAAGGTTCTTCCACTTGTGGTGGACAAATAGGAGAAGAAGGCTCTTCTTCCTGTGGTGGACAAATAGGTTGACTAACCTCTTCAGACTGTGGGAGAGGTTGGTTAGGAATGATAGGAAAGACTGTGTTGACTGTGTATATATTATGCTCTTGGGGGTCTTCTGCCATGGTCTGTATGTTGTTTTGGCTAGGGGGATGGTTAAGGAATGGTTGTCTAAAGATGTCTATGTTTTGGTTAGGTGGCGCATCTGGGTTATCCAAGACAAGATCACCTTTATCTAACATGTCCTGAATGATATTCTTAAGGGTTTTACAATTGTCTGTGTCATGGCCTTTGACACGGTGATAATGACAAAAGTCATTTTCCCTATACCATGCAGGGATAGCTTTTGAAGGGTCAAATTGTGGTGGTGGTTGAATTTGGGGGAGGTTGAGGACTCCCTATTTAACTAGTTTATCCAAGACAAAGGCGTATGATTCTCCTATTGGAGTATATCGACGCTGTATATTCCATTGTTGGAATTGTCTTGTGAAGTATTGTGATGTAAAGGGCTCAGATTGGTTGGTTGTTGTTGAAGATGATGGTCTAAATACCACAACATTCGTTGATCCCTTGGACTTGGGATTAGAAGAAGAAGGTTTGGAAGACAAAGGGTCATTAAGTTTTGTGTTACTACGCAATTTGACCTTGTCATCTTTGACAGCATGAAGTTTAAGCTTCTGGGCCATGGTGAAAGCTTCATCGAATGTACGAAATGTTTGGACCCACAAAGTGGATGAGATGTGTTTGGCACATGCTCTCGAGAAGAGCTCAATGAGCTCAGGTTGAGGTAAAGAAAAGGAGAGTTGGTTGATTAAACTTCTCCATCGAGCAATGAAATCAGCTATTAATTCATCATCGAATTGTTTGATAGAGTATAGGTCCATGGTGGAAACCTTTTTAGTGATGTTAATTGAAAAGTGGTCAAGGAAAAGTTGGGCTAGTTGAGTGAAAGAAAAGATAGAGTGACTTGTAATAGAACTATACCAATCGAGGGCAGCACAAGAAAGTGACATGGAAAATGTACGTAGTAATAGCACATCATCATGTGCTATAAGGTAACAAGCGTGTCTGAACGCTCGTAGATGTTGCTGTGGGTCCTCCTTACTCTGAAAGCAAGTAAACTTGGGAAGTTCCCACTGGCTAGGATATGGTCGGATTGGGACTAAAGGATGAATGGGTTCATTATAGATTTGTTCATATGAGAGAACATTTCTTGAACCAGAAATGGATGTCTCAAGATTAGACATCTTATCCATCAACATCTTGATTAGATCGGTTGATGGATTTGCAGGTGGGGTGACCCTAGGTTGTAAGGCATTTGGAAGGTGTTAGATGGAGCGTATGACATATTTGGTTGTGCTTGTATAGGCGCAACATATTGGTAACTAGTCATAGGGACTGATGTTGAAGTCAAGGGTGGTTGTGTCATGAAGCTAGAGGGCACAACTTGACTCGATGTCGCCAAAGGTGGTTGGATGGTGGCAACACTAGCCAAAGGATAAGTAGTCACTCTTGTATTTATGGGTGCAAGAGTAGGTGGGGTGAAGACAATTAAGTTCTAGAATGGTGTAAAACTTTGTTGAATGGTTTATGGTTGAGGGGGCACAGAAACCCCAATGGAAGTAGGTCTAGAAACAGAAGGAGAGGCCACACCCTGAAGATTGGTCATGGTCGGGTTTTTAGTTGAGGCAATGGCCTGAGTGTTTATGGGTTGAGTTACGGAGGCTATTGACATGATTGCTGTGTCAACTAAGGAAGTTGGCATCCCATAAATTGGGTTGCCTGAAGAGTCTCACGTTTGACTTATCATGAGATAGTGCTGAAGAGCCTTGACATTGAGGTCAAGGAACCTTTCAAAGTCTTGATCCGCTTCGAGAACAATTGGATGTTGAGTTGAGGTTGGTTGGATAGGAGTACGTTCAGTTTCTGAATTATACTCCATTTGGGGACTTGATATAGAAGGCGAAGGTGGGAGTGGTTGTTGCCTTGCGTGGTCAACAAGATTTTTGGTTTGACTACGTGTCAAAACCATCCAAGGAAAAATAGATTCAGGTTTTAAAAACTATATGTTTCAGCCTCAGAAAATTAGAATGTGTTTTTAATAGCAAAAAGGTCAGGTTTTTAGCTTGTTGTTTGAGAAGAAAGATTTTTGACAGTGACCGACATCAGTATAAAAATTGATATCGATGAAGTAAGTTGCCGATGTCGGTCAAATAACCGATGTCAGTGAATATAGTTGCCGATGTCAGTGAAAAAAACTAATGTCAGTTACTGTGTATTTCTAAAAACTCAAAAAATTGAAAGTTTTTGGAAGAAAGAAGAAAGTCTGAGTTGTTTTTAGATCTCAAAATGCGACCTCACCAGCTGAAAAAATCAGATACAGACAAAAAAATAGATGAAGGCAAGCAAACTCTAAACGTTAATTCCTAAGAATAGAATTTTAGAATCGTGTTGGCTTATGCCTTAGAGGAATATGTTTGGGAAGTTGGGCTTTTAGAATGGGTACTAAAAGAAGCAGTCTAAGGTTGGTTTTGGGTTATGTTTTGGTGCTCAAAATCCGTATTGGGTTTCGTACATGGCTTGGTGCTAGGAGCTTGCTCCCCTCACTTCACGAGCCTAGAGACAAGCTGGGTCACTTAGCCAATATATACTTCCCCTAGAGTTTATACTCTGCCAGAGAACAGAGTGGGTTCTCCCCTTGGTAGTGAAGTCCAAGTGGGATTGCCAGGAAGGGTAAGGTTTCCGATAGGTGATGAAATCCTAGTCGGTCCTTGTCTCAGGTATGTTTAGATGTTTAGTTCGATGTGCTTGTGGTCTGGTAGTGTAACATATGTGTACTATGCTTTATTCATAATGTGGTTTTAATTACTAGATGAGAAGGCTAAATATGCATTCAAGCAGGAATGAGATGCAATAGTGTTTTAAACCCAAATCAAAATATTTTTTTAGATGCAAATAAGTGAGAAAAAGGTTGAGAGTATGAATTTCACTACTCTAAGATGCAAGGAAAAAGTGACAAGAAGAAAAAGTTCTTTTTAAATTGTACTTATGGTTTCATTCCAAAATAAAGAGATAGAAGGAAAGGATGCAAGAAGAGATCTAATGCACCTATATGAATGTTTGTCTTTAGAAGAAAAAGGATGAACCCAAGCAAAAACTCCAGGGTCCCACCGGGCGTGCTAGAATGTTTCTATTTATTTTTTCACATTCAGAAGAAATAAGAAACTAAAATTAAATGGTCAGGGGTTAGATGATACCCAAATGAAGTTGCGCACCGTATCCAAATGATTGAAGGAGCTCCTCTTTGGCTGTGGAGGATGACACCTGTAGATAAGAAAGTCGTAAACAAAGAAAATGTTAGATAGATATATGGTGGACTGCCAAGCAAAGCTCGGTCCCAGAAGTGCAAAGACTTCCTTGAGGGATGACAATCCACCAGTTGATAAAAGAGTGTTACTAGAAAGAGAAATGGTGAAAGACTAAACAAAAGAAATAGAGATAATGTGTACCTATATTCTGCTGTCGGTCTGTCACAGTCGCCGACATTGGTAGTTCTACCGGTGTCGGTTGGTCAAGGTTGCCGACGTCGGTTATCCTGCCAACATCGATAGGGGAAATGGTCGATGTCGATAAGGGCAATGGCCTTGGATGGGTTTTGGATGGGTTTATGGGAGACCGAGGAGTCTAGGAGGTCTGCAAGAGTTTGGAGGTCTGTGCAAGATTGTAGGGAAGTCAATAGAGTCTTAAGAGGGACAAGGGGTAGAGGACAGGTTGTCAAAAGGAGTAAGGATATGGGGAAGGCCTCTCAGCCTCTCCAAGAAGAAAGTCAGGTCTGGTTGATGATTTTTAGAAATGGTAAATAGAAGCTAATTACTAATGCTTTCTATATTATTGAAATGAAATAAAAGAAGAATACTTAGCTCTTGCTTGCTGAAGAATCAGGGCTGTGAACGCTTATTCCTGATGTGGCTGATGTAGAAGACTTCCTGCAATGTTTCAATCAGGTGTGGAGTGACTGATGCAGAGTTCCTGTAGCCTGTGATGCTTGGTGTGTATCTAGGAGAGAGAGAGAGAGAGAGAGAGAGAGAGAGAGAGAGAGAGAGAGAGAGAGAGAGAGAGAGAGAGAGAGAAGAGAGAGAGAGAGAGAGAGAGAGAGAGAGAGAGAGAGAGAGAGAGGAGAGAGAGAGAGAGAGAGAGAGAGAGAGAGAGAGGGGTCAAATTTTGGGAGCAAGAGAATTAGCATTTGGTGAGAATTCGGGGTCAAAATTTGGTTTTTAAGCAACCGATGTCGGTGATACTACCAGTGTAGGTCGACTGTAGACTGACGTTGACAGCTAGAGAATGGGTAAAAAGTCTATTTTTAGCCTTTGGCCTATTCTTCCATCTGCCAAATTCAATTGTCATTGTTAAATGGTCTGAATGGCAGGTTTAATAGGTGTAAGAATTAGTGGGGGAGTTGAAATAGGTCTTAGGTCATTATGATTAGCCATATGGTGATAAATGGGGGTATCCAAGGGTAAGGTGAGGTGTCATGGGTGATGTGTCAAGGGTGGTGTTATTAATTTAAAATAGGTAATTTATTTTAAATTAATAAGTGTGTGGGTTAGAAATGTTTAGAAGTGGACCAAGGGGACCAAGGGGGGGTTGACTAAGGAGTAGACACAATTTTGGTGTCTACAGTGGAACACTTTTAGGAAGGTAATAGGTATATTTCTTTTCTTTCAATTGATTTTTAATATCATTTACAAACCCCATTGAATAGGTTAGCCTAGATATTTAGTTCTTATACATTCTTTTGTGCTTTTCATGACTAATGCTTGAACTAATCCTCTTTGTAATCCATATTTACATTTTGGCATGTCCAGTGGGATCATAGCATCCATTCAAGTAATAAAGACACTTTGAAAATCTTAGATTTCCATTAAAGTCATTGAAAATTCCTTTAACATGAATTTTTATGCTCATTTTCCCATGTTTCTAATGTTTTTTGTGCATACATAGGTTAAACAGTGATCGATGGTTGTTTTATGTGATTGAAATCGATTGGGTTATAGGGGAAAATACATCTAAAAGTTTACATTATAAAGCTTTATTCAAGTTTTTTTATCAAAGTTAGATTTATAAGTCTCTGGTCTGAACATTTTCTTGATCTAGAAGTTTACTTTTGGAGATTTTATCCTAACAATTGAGATAACAAGTATTTTTTAGCATAACACTTTTTCCTAAGGGTTCACAAGTGACCATTATCATTTGGTTTTGATAAAAAATGGTTAAGTTCTGACCAACATTGATTTTGTAGCAACTAGAATTGGTCAATAGTGACCAATGTTGGTCTCTATTTGTAAAAAATAGAGAAACTAAGAGCAAAAAATCCAAAGTTGCTAGTTTCATTTGCAATTATGCTTCAAAGCTAAACGAGACTCTCTAATTTTTCTTGCAAGACCCACAAGGGAAATTGTTTATTTTAAGCATAATTAAGTCTTTTTACATATCCTTTGGTCTTTTTAAAGGAATGAGGAACATTCCCTTTGTTTTTTAAAAGGAACTAGATGGTTTGATTGAATATTTTTGTGGATGTTTTTCAAGGTTTTTACAAACTAAGGCCAAGGGCCCAAAAACTTCACTTCACATTTCAATTTGGTGTTATAAAACTCAACTTTCACTTAAATTTTTAAATTTATTGAATTTTTTTTATGTAATTCATCTATCACTTGATTGTTAGATTATTTGAGCAAAAGGAATTACACATGTATTCTCTCCCCCCTTCCCCTATAGGGAACTCAGATGACCAAAAGTGCCTTTTGATTGCAATTTTGACTTTATCCAAGGCATAAAAAGGAAGTTGTCTAGGCTCTTCCCAAAACCTGTATGGTTTAGGTGATCTAAAAACAACCCTAAAATTTTTTTACTTAGATTTTTATTTCATGTAATTTGGATTGTCATTACCTCTCACATATTTTCTACAAAAGCATTGACCCAAGGCTTCATCTCTCAACCATGTTTCAACCCTACTCTATGGTGGAATATACAAGTTAGGGTATGCATACTATGAGAGATAGGGGTTGAGTGGCTAACCTCTCTTTTTATAATGAAATCTTGAGTCAGGTCTAGTCAACTAAGGGATTCCACTAAATAGTCCACAAATAGAATTGTCATGAAAAATAATAGACCCTTACATGATAATTTGATCTATATGAACTCAATTGATGTGTTGCATCTCTTGTGTTAACCACACTTGGGACCATCTATATGGTCATAAATTGTAATTTTTAGAAATCCCTAATTATCATAGAGTATTGTTGATGCGGGATGCACCCAAAGGTCCATGTCATTGTATTGTCTCTTGGGAGAAGGGGGGTGTAAATAGATGGATTTACTATATTGTCTACTTTTATTTTGGATGAACACTTAATTTACTCCAAAGTGCATGTATATAGATGGACTTCAATAATACAAATCAAACCTTGTCAATTTAGGGCTTAGGTTGATTACTTAGTTGCATTTGTATTTTAGTCTTAGCTTACTTGGTCTTGATTTGAGTCAATTTTTTTTAAATAAACGTCATAACCAAACATATTGTCCACCAATTTCTTGAACAAGGAGGTGTTACACTAGTCAAATCTAAATCAATCTTTGCCTTGATCAAATTTGTCATCTTAAACATTGTGTTTTGTCGTATCTAATTAGCATAGTTATGTTGCCCATTTGAGCCTAAAATAATTACCAAACTATCTTTAAGTCCTTCATTGATAGTTCAAATTTGAAATCACACCTTTCTAAGTTACTAGGTTATGTGTTAAATTGGGTTTAATTTCGTATTTTCACTTGACTTGAGTAGCTTGGGTTCAATTTAGCATTTTAATTGAATGTTGTTTATAGACTCATTATCATTCCATCATTGTGAACTTGGATTATCAATTGTATCACTCACACTCTAAGTTTAACAACATTTTATACTACCTTATTATTATCATGTGGCAATTTTATGTTGCCCATTTGGTTCTAGTTTCATACTTAGGAATTATTTCATGTTTCCACATTTTAAATTTATTGGTTTGCATTATCTCCTTCCTTATCTAAAGGGATTTCTTCTAGTTTCTTAGTAGAGACTCATCGAATTTGAACTAGTCTTTTATGATATTGACATATCTCTAAAATCTAAGATTTGGTGTATTAGTTTACACTTTGGATTTTTGAGTTATCATATCCTCTTCTAATTCATACGATTTAAATCTACCCAAGGTTTGGTAAATTCATGAACATCATTCTTCTAATTGTGTGTGGTAATATGCCACACTCCCTTTTATTATAGTCTCTTTGGTACCTTCTCACATTGTTTAGAAAAGATCAAAATACATACCTTGTTCAAATGTTTTCAAATCATTTCCAAATCATATCAAACATATAGATCAAACTTTTTTTGACATGACTCATAGGTACACTCATAGTGGGGTCCCTTATGGCCCTATCTATGTAGAGGAACATTAATATAGTGGTCAAGACAATTTAGTGGTCTTTGAAGACATTCCCACAACTGTAGAATATGAGGAAGACTTATTAGAATATTAACCCCAAGAGGATAAGGATGAAGCATTTCTAAGGTTGATATAATCTGGTACTAGACTACCATTTTCCTATGGAACAATTACATACCTTAGTTAGAGAAGGAGAAGAACAGTGAGAGCAAACTTTCATTAACATTGCACAAATGGACATACCTTCTTCTTCAAAAGGTAAGGAAATACTTGTATATTCAAAACCAACTGATCAAGATCTTATTAAAAAGCTTAAGAAAATAAGTCAATGATATGTTGACCAACTTATCATAGACTTGATGCTTCCAAGGAACAAGGAAATATGGTTGAAACAAAAAAAAATCTAGTTGAGAACACAATAATGTAGACCAAGATGTCTCAATTGAACCACCCAAATCCTAAGAGGTTCCACAACATGTTTCTCTAGACATGGAGCACACATTTTTAATCATCAAGAAACTCTTGTTCCTTTGTGAAATCAAAGACCAAAACATTCAGTATGCATTGAAGAAATCATGCAAAATAATTTGGCTAGTTCATCTCAACCAACACATACAATGGTGAATAGACAAATAAATCCCAAAAATCAATAAAACATAGTTAATTAAAGGAAATAGATTCATAAGAATCAACCACTTACCTACTTGACTCAAGGAGTGAACCAAAACTAAGTCAAGAATCATATAGTGTACATCCCTACAGAATCCATGCAACAACAGGGGCACATACCACCCCAACAACAACAAGGGCACATACCACCCCAACAATAACCAGAGGGGCACATACCATCCCAAAAACAACACCAAGGGCACACACCACCCCAAAAATAGCAACAGGGGTACATATCACCCACAAATGCACCAAACATGCAAAAGTGGAACTTTATGAAAGAGATTGTGACATGATCCGAGACAAATAATAGAGTTAAAAAGTACAAATTCAATGAGATATGCCCATATCCATTTGATTTATCTATTATCCAAGTCTCCTTTTTGTCTCATTTTGAGGTGCCCAAATTTGACAAATACAAAGGAAAGGGTGACCCACATGAACACATTCAATAATTTTTCATATTATGCCAAGAGGTGGCTTAAAATAGCATTTATTTACTTCCTTTATTTTCTTAAAGTTTAGCAGGACAAGCTCTAGATTAGCTACTTAAGTTACCCAAGGGATTGGTTATGGATTAGAATGACTTATCTAAGAAGTTCATCAAACATTTATTGTACAACATTGAGCATGATTTGACTATTGTTGACTTATGCAAAGACAAATAGAATGATGGAGAAAGCTTCATTGCACATCTATAGAGGTGGAGAGAATTAATGGGTCACTTTAAACATAATTTTCTAGACAAATAGTTGGCAAACATTTTTGCACATAATTTACATCCGAAGGTCATACACAATCTACAACTTGCTTGTGCTAACTCATTTGAAGAGATTATAAATAAAGGGGTGAAGTTTGAGAAGGTTCTTATTGCCAAGGTCCTTGTCAAGATTTTTATGCAAGGTCAAACTTCAAATCCAACACAATATTTTAGTCTAATAGTTGCATAAAAGAAACCTAAGGGTTTCAATAAGCACAAGAATGTAGTAGGGAATGGAGTAACTAAATCAAGACATGTACAAATGGTAAAGGCCCCATCAACCCCAAATATACAATTAGCTTCCCCTAATCCACCACCTAATTTGCAAAGACAACCTCTATAGAGGACATTCCACAATCAATATAAAGTCTTCAAAAAATTGGGAGAACTTGTTGAGATAGTTTTTCAAAAGCGCATAGTAGCTAACCTGATTGTATGGCTAGTACGAAGGCCATTTTCTCAAGATTAACCAAAACTAGATTGGTATATGAAAAATAAATGGCATAATTTCCATCATGTTGTTGGACATGATGCTTATCATTACAACCAATTATGGTACCTAATTAAAGATCTGATCAAGAGTGGCAAAGTTGAGATCAAATTGGCCCCACAAGGCACTAATTAGGATATGAGAATCTACCAAGATCCATTTCCTCAACATAATCGACCACCACCATAGAATAATCAATAGAACCAAGGATAGAATCAGAGGTAGAATCAAAACTAGACTTAGGGTTAAAATCATAATCAACATGATCATAATCAAGATTATAATATCCATGCTAACAACTTTGGTTATAAAAACATTCCTTACGAATATAAAAATATCATGGGATGAATTTATGTACACCACATTGCCACTATTACTATTAAATCATGTGATATATCTCATATTCCTCATAGTTATGGACCCAATATTATAGGGCCAACACCCTCTCCCTCTAGTAATACCATGTTGAGTTCATGTAATTCTGTTATGACTCTGTTTGCATGGGTTACTATTTTTGGCCAACATCCTTCTTATAATTATAATGGCTCCTTTTCAAATATAAATTGAAATAATGTAACTAGATGCTCATGAGTCACCCTTCAAGGTCCTTTGCCTTCATATTTTGATTATAATGACTCCTTGACACCTCTAGGTTGTGCAGTCACAACTATATGCTCATGAATTACCCTCCAAGGCCCTTTGCCCACTTCTTCCATAGAACCCAATTTGAACATTATGCCTTTAGAGCCAAATCTTAAGACTATGCCAACCAAGGTGAAACCATCTCATCCTAACGTAGAGAAGCTTTGTAGTCTATCAGACAAACTAAGCAAAACCCCTATGTAGATTTCCATTATAGATCTCTTGCAAACATCTGAATTCCATATAAATATTTTAAATAGCCTTTTACAAGAATCAATTATTCCTAAAGAGATAAATCATGAAAAGTTCCAAACACTAGTTAGATACTTGTCTTCATTTTGTAAGCTTACGTTTGATCAAAAAGACATATCCACCCTAGGTCTAAACCATAACAACCCACTATATATTGAAGTAATAATAAAAACCATAAGATCAAGGAAGTTTTTATAGACAATGGTTTGGGGCTGAACATAATATCCCTTAAATTGGTGCAGACATTGGGCTACATTGAGAGGGACATTCAACCTGAGATGATTACCATAAAGGCTTATAACAATGTTAAGAGGGAGTCTTATGGTATAATTCATTTATCAATCATTGTTAGGTCTATTTCCCACCATACATTACTTCATATTGTTGACATTGAGATTCCTTATAACATACTTCTTGGTCATCCATAGATTCATGAGGTATAGGTCATTCCATCCACTTTGCATCAATGCCTTAAGTTTTCATATGATGGGATCGAGGTTATTATTCCCACTGATCAAAAGCCTTATCAGTATTGTAAACATCTAGAGGTTGAGTTCTATAATTATAACTATTATCTAGGTTATGAATTCATTACAAAGAAGAATGAGGTGATAGTTTCACACCCACCTCCATCTAATTATATCAAATCTAGTGACTTGGCTTCCACTTTCACTGATCCATTTCTCACAGCTCTTGTAAAACATGTTGTGATTAAAGATGTGGGAATTTGCACATACCATCTTAAAGATACCTTTTATGTTACAAACTTGCCAAAGTCTTCTAAACATTTTGGGAAGCCAAAACCTTCCAAGAACCCAAATGGACCTACCTTGATTTGGAAATAGAAGAAACATCAATGAAAAGCACCTATGGTATTTGTACCTGATACTTCATCAAAATAGGATCGAGAAGCTTTCACATAAGGAGACTAGTTATATTCTGACAACATTGTTGATTACTTTCAGAATACAAAATATCCAATCCCTAATTGGATCATGGATCATCTTGATTATATAATAAGTGGCCTTTACCCATGAGCACAAGGAATCCTAGAGCCCTTATTAGCTATATTACCTAATTTAAATCATGGTCTCATATTTATACCACTTGAGGGTGACCTCATAGATTTATATAATGATTCTTTTGAATTAACTAGCAATGAGACTCCTAACAGTGATGTAGCATCCCATTAAATCTTTTTCAACAAGCTTGCTTACTTGGATTTATTTGATCAAAATGCCATTATGACAATAACACCTATTTATCCTATTAAAGATTCTTTTACTGAATCAAGAACCCATTTCATTATTGGAACTTCCCTTACTGAAGTAGAACCTTATAATACCCTATGCCTTTGCCATCCCAAACTCATTTATTGGGATAAAAAAATTTTGGTCATATACCTTGATGAGTTTTAGAATGAAGAATGAATAATAAAATATATGACCCTAAGAGATAAATTGCCCATTAGTGATCACAAACAAGGATTTCATTTTTCATTAGATGCTTCTACTTACTTTTGAGAATAGGAAAACTTTCTTGGTCATAATAAAGATTAAACATTGATATGTTCGAGTGAAAACTTCTTTGAGGTACTCATTGATTAGGGAAAAAGTAAAGATAAAGATAAGCCCTTGAGTGAAAATCTATTTTAGGCACTCTTAGATAGGAAATTTTGCTCATCCCTTAAGGACATAGAAGGTCTATCAAGTTGTAACTCTATATCCAATACATGTATATCTTCATAACAATAAAAAATGTTTGAGCATCTCACTCTTGAGTTTCTATATATTTTTGATAATTAGTCATTACCTAAGATGGCATATTCTAATTCATCACACTATCCAAAGATTTGGGAGGAATAATAAGAATATGTAGCAAAATAATATGATCATGATCACACCTTGCCTTCTATTCTTGAAGATGGATCCACGTTTCTTGTAGAAAACACTATTGAAGTAAACCTTGGAACATACAATGATCCCAAAATTGTTTATCTTGGATATTTCCTTACTGAAGCAGAATGTGAACACATTATATCCATTTTGATGGATTTTCAAGATATTTTTGCATGGGCATATTCAAACATTCTAGATTAGACCCACACTTGATAGTATATTAACTTCTTGTTCATATGGATGCCAAAAATAGTTAAGCAAAAATTGAGAAAGATGCATTCACGCATCACCTTCTTGGTAAAAGCTAAATTAGAGAAGTTATTAGGATTAGGATTCATCAGACTATTGGACTATTTTTAATGGATATCTAACATATTTTCAGTCAATAAGAAGCCATAGGGCATACATACTTTAACAAATTTTAGAAACATAAACAAAGCATGCCTTAAAGATGATTTTTTTCTGCCCAACATTGACATGATCATTGATTCTACTATTGGGTATGAGATGTTGTCCCTCATGGATGGATTTTTTGGATATATTTAGATCAAGATAGCCCAATAATATTGACATAAAACTATGTTCCCCACTTTTTGGGGAACATTATGTTACTGATTCATGTCATTTGTATTGAAGAACACTGGAGCCACATATCAACATGCCATGACTGTCATCTTCTATGACATGATGCATGATATTGTTGAGGACTATGTTTATGACACACTATAAAAATAAACAATAAGTGTTGGACATTCTGATGTTCTATGAAGACTATTTGAGAGGCTTCATAAATATAAAGTCTACTTGAATCCTAAGAAGTATGTCTTTGGATTCACTTTAGAGAAATTCCTAGGTTTCATTATATCACAAAGAGGGATTGAATTTGACCCTGATAAGGTCAAGGCCATTGTTGAAATGTCTTTAATTTCAAATATCAAATAGCTATGAACCCTATAAAGAAAGATTCAGTCAATCTATAGGTTCATTTCTCAACTAGTAGATAAGTACCACCCATTTACTCATCTCTTGAAGAAAGGGATCTCATTTTAATGGGATGAATATTGTTAGTTATCATTTGTGAATATTATGACATATTTGGTTAACCCTCTAATTTTGATACCATCAACACCTAGACAACCACTACTTCTTTACATATCAACAATTAAACATGCACTTGGGGCACTTTTGGCCCAACATGATGATCAAGATAAAGAACATGTAGTCTATTATTTAAGTTACACATTGGTGGCTTATGAACACAATTATATGCCTATTGAGAAGGTGTGTTTAGCTATGGTGTTTGATTCCCAAAAGTTGTGACATTATATTATAAATAAAAAAACTCTTGTCATCGCTAAAGTAGATCCTCTGAAATTTTTATTATCTAAAGCAACGCTCACAAGATGTATGGCTAAGTGGGTCATGCTCTTGAGAGAATTTGATATTGAGTATCAAAATTAGAAAGAGGTCAAAGGGTAGGTTATTTTTGATCAACTTGTAGAATCCCCTATTATAGAGACTCAACCACTCAGATTTGACTTTCTCGATGATTCTATCTTGGAAATGGAATAAGTGCAATGTGAGCCTGAATAGTGGAAGCTATATTTTTAAGGTTCCTTCACTTCTCATAGATCTAGAGCTATCAAATTATTGATTAAAATTTAAGGGGATTTGATTCCCAAAGCATTTTAGATTAATTTTTATTGTACCAATAATATAACTAAGTATGAAGCACTTATTATAAGACTACATCTTGCCATTTAATGGGACATTCAACACTTAATGGTATATGGTGATTCCAAATTAATAATCAATCAAACCACTAATCAGTATCAAACTAGAGATGAAAAGCTTGTTCCTTACAAGCAAATCATGGATAATCTCAAGGTTCATTTTAGATCTCTATAGTTTGAACGAGTTATAAGGGATAATAATAGATTTGTTAATGTAATGGCAATAGTTAAGTCAATAATATAGATTGATGGTAGTACTAAAGAGTATCAATTTTTTATTGAGAATATTTGGTAGCCCACACATATTATACCATATTTAGAAAGGGTATGCACCATTATTGGTCCAAATCACCCACCTGAACTACCTTGGTATCAAGACTATTATAATTTCTTCCATGACCACATTTTCCTACTTGATTTATCTAATTACGAACAAAAACTATTTCATTACTGCCTAGCCCATTATACCCTCCTAGGAAACATGCTTTATCATAAAGGCTATGATGGAATGCTACTTCATTATTTATCTTCAAGATAATCCAAGCTAGCACTGAAGGAGGTTCATGAAGGAATGTGTGGGGCCCATACCAATGGTGTAGTCTTAGCAAAAAACCTCCTCAAAATAGGCTATTATTGGCCAAAAATGGAGGTAGATGCTTGCAATTATGTGAGGAAGTGTGTTCCTTGTCAGCAACATGGAAATTTGATACACACAACTTCTTTACCACTATAGCCAATCATAACACCATGGTCATTCTCTACTTAGGGACTTGATCTCATCAAGAAAATAAACCATCTTTAGATGGCCATAAACACTTTTTAACTACTACCATGTACTTTATGAAGTGGATTGAGGCCATTCCTCTCACTTATGTTACTAAGAAGTAGCTATCCAAATTCATTCATTATCAAATCATCTATCGATATGGTGTCCCAAATTATATTGTATCTAATAATGATGGATCCTTTTTAAATAGAGATGTAAAAGATCTTTGTGTAAAATTCAAAATCAAGCACAATAAATCCACACCATTTAAAAAAATATTGTCAATAATGTTGGTTGTAATTGGAACTTGCAAATATTTCCTACCCTTTGGGCTTATCAAACTAATCATCGAACCCTTATAAGATCCACTCCATACTCCCTTATTTATGGCATAGAAGATATCATTCTGATTGAGATTGAGATGCCTTCATTGTGAGTTTCTTTGGAGTATATTAAGGATGACAAAGAGTATAGAGTCTCAAGGTTACAAGAACTAGAACTTATTAATGATAAGCATTTGGCTACCCTAAAAAACTTTCAATCCTATCAGAATAGATTTTAGAGAAGATACAACAAGCACATTCTCCCTCAGGAGTTTGAAATTAGTGATTTGGTCTTAAAAGAGAGATAGAATAACACAAATTTTTAATGCAATAAAAAAGGTAAGTTCCAACCTAATTGGTTGGGACCATATGTTATCACAATAAACTATGTATCAGGGGCATATCAACTAGCTACTCTAATTGGTGTAGAACTTCCAAAGCCCATGAAAATCTTGCACTTTAAGAGGTTCTATGCTTTAATATCTTCAAAACATTGTCTACAAGACCCCTTACTTGGGGGAAACTTATTTCAAATTATTTTATCCTACCATTATATCCTGGACCATCATCTCATGAACCATATTATTTTGATATACCTTATTTATTTCATGACTCTGGACAATGAAGCCTTTTGGACTGTTAACATCATGAACACATTTTATCCCACCCTAAACCATCATCTTTTGGACCCCATTCATTTTGGGCCATTCCCTTTGAGAACTATATTCTTTTCATATCCCAAGGCTGTTGTAACCTGAACACTTTTATCCCTTGACCAATTATGATCCTAATTATAACTCATAGGCATTATGGAAACCTTCAACAGTAGTTCTACAAATCAAATCAGCCAAGATAGTATTTTTCAGCTTCTACAGATAAATAAACATGAATTCATCTTTAGTTTAGGATATTTGCCTACTAGATGGTTTTTCAAAAGATATGGTATGTTACACACTAGTCTATTCTTTTGCTACTGCTTAGTAGACATTGTTGCCTTATCACAACCTCACTTTTGCCAATTTGTGAGCATGTACCATTTGTAGTTGGCTTTATCTATTATTGTAGCTTCTAGTTAGTTCTTTGATCCATTATTTATATCCATGAGTGTCATTACAATTGGCTTAGATGTTATTATAATTTCTACTCTTGGATGAGCATCTCCTTGATTAGTTTATTTCCCCTTGTACCTATTTTATACCAAAAACATTAGAAAATGATCCACAAAAGAACAAAAACATTGTTTTGCTTTTGTACATTATGATCTCCATGCTCCTTCCATTTTTAAAGTAATCTTCTCCCACCAACTTGCCATTTTATAGGACCATTCTCATTTGTCCCATCTTCCCTTTTATTATATTACATTAATAATTTTTTTTGGTTATCACCTTTTTATTCTATCCTACTTCTTTAGAACACTAAATTTGGCTTGAAGTTCATGTTAGAACATGCGTATATGGAACTATGTAGGTAATGTCCACTTGTATTTTACATTTAGATTTAGCTCAACCAATCCCTTCCTTTTCTTCTCTTCCCCCATTTATTCTATGTTGTTTTCCTATCATTTGGAATCAACTTTGTGTCCTTATTCTTGTTATGTTGTTTTAGAAAGTAACACCTCTAGTACACATGCACGAATAATTATTTTTAAATTGCACTAGCTTGGTTTTTATTTATGTGTGTTTATTTTATTTTTCTTGGTGTTTTGTTGTATTTTCTTAGTGTTTTATTGTGATTTCTTGTCTCTTCATTTATTTATTTTTCTTTCCTTTGGTTGTTTCTTCTTATTTCTTCTTGATCTTTTATTTTCTTGTTTGGTCTTGCTTATTTGTTTTCTTTTCCAAGTACATCTGGATGGTCCACATGGATCTTGATTCTTTACATCTTGATCTCATTTTTTAAAGATGTTCTTTCCTTGTTTTTAATTTTTTTCCTACTTAAATCATGATTGTTCATATCTCAATTTTAAGTTAGGTTCGATTATGTTTTTCTCTTTTCTTTATCTTTGATTTTTGTTTAAATGTAAACAGCTATAACTCTGGTATTGGTCATTTTTTACCATTATCCTTAGTTATAGGTATTCACATTTGAAATAGCTCTCCACATTTGAAATGCAATGTCATTATGAGTTACTCATACTTATGATGCCTAATTTATTTTGCTATAGAAAGCACTTTGTGCTTTGGATTCAAGTCTAAGCATCAATACAACTCTAAAGATCAACATGCATAAACTAGGATCAATAGGTTTAGCAACTGACTCTATTATTAAATGTGCATCTTTTAGCATATATCATGAGTCTAATCAAATAATTGGTCAGTTTTCATCATCCCTCATTCCATTCTCTCCCATTTCTAGTTGAACTACATTGGCTTGAGGTCCATTTAGACCATGTAGGAAGTGCTTGGATACTTGATGTATCTCAGGTCAGCTCAGCCACCTTCATTTTTCTTTCATGTATTTCATCACTTTGTGTATTTTTACATGCTTGGTTTTTTATGGATTTTTCAAAGCCATTACACCATCGCATTTTTGTTTTCATCCACTCATCTTTAATCCATGTTATGGGTTTTATCTCTATGTTATTGCTTGCCAAATTGACCATGTTGGGGTACAACATTTGAGCCTGCCATAAGAACCAAATTAGACCTATAAGGGTCAACCATTCTTTATCAATGATTAAAATTAGCCCTACTGGGGCAAATTAGTTTATCACATGATCATATATTCTCTACAAGGTCACCTTATTATTTATTCTATCTTTGGAAACAACATTCTCATTTTCTTTTAATTCCAAGCCCTATAGAATTTTCCCTCATTCTGATAATATGTTAGTGTGCAACTTATCTCAGGATTGATCAATTCTAAAGCACGTAGCTTACACCCTAGATTTGGGTGTATTCAAAGTGTGTTTCTTCTATTTTTGGATTATATCCTTCCCATTTCCCTATTTTTGGGGATCATTTTATTCTAATTATATTTTGATCCTTGATGGAATCAACGTGTGAAAGCATTAACTCATTTTGATTTAATCTATTCCACATGTTAATCTCACTTTCTCTCTCTTTTCAAAAGTCCACCCTTATCTTTCATCCTAGTATGTCCTCTTGAGGGGGCATCATGGGTCATTTCCAATTTCTTTTTGACAACTCTTTTCTTTGAAAAGATGTAGCTTCACCTGAATTTGTGTTGAAATTGTCAATCTTACTTGAATTACACTCAAATGTCCAATTTAGGCCAAAATCACTTAAACATGCTAAAAGGTTTGAGATTTTCCTATAAAAGTGATGATTTAAGCTGATCTATTCCTAAATTTGGTAATGCATTTTATGTGATTCCTAACTTTTCTTTAATCATTTCAAGTTAAAATGATGATTTTGTATTTTGGTGCTCTGGATCACTCTTTTATTTTAATTTGTAAGCATATGCCATTTGCCTTTGTTATTTTGTGTTAGAAACATCCTAAATGAGATCATGGTTTGTACACAACTAACACACCTTATAATTCCTCCTGAGTCAAATTACAATCTAGTAATATGACTTTTTGATTAGTTTGATTAGTGGTGCACCAATTTCCAAAGAATTGAACTAAATTTAATTAATCTTACTTAGGCAAATTAAACCAAACTATGAGCATAAATAAGAATTCCACGGATCAAATTGAATATTTATTTATTGTAAATTGATTCTTAATATTTTCATCACCTAATGACATGATCAATGGGGTGGCATTTATAAGACATAAATGCAACAAATATCAAGTTTATAGGCACCTATGCCTAATTAATGCCTCTTCCTCCTAAATATTTATGAGGATATTTATGGATTTATTATGAAATATTAGATTAATTAATGGCCACACATCTCAATATTGAGATGGACAAGCATGGTTGATCTTGATCCATTTGAAAAATCTATAAATAGAAGGCCTCTCACTCACATTTTTAAGCTTAAATTGTGTAAACTTATAATGTAGGATTCTCTCCACAAATAATTTATGTAGTTTGATAAATGAGTTATTTACAATAGGATAGATTCATTTGATATTAATATTAGTGATTTCATATCATGAGCCTAGAATATGCATGGTGATCTTGAGATGATGGAGGAGCTTGGCATCTATTGTTGATAAAGACAAGAACACCAAATCAAGGGGGAAAACACATTTGGAGACACTTTTGGATGGTAGAATGTTTTTGGGAGGTAATAATTATATGTGATTTCTTTCAATTATTTTTTATTATCATTTTCAAACCTCGTTGAATAGGTTGGCCTAAATTATTGGTTCTTATGCATTCTTTTGTGTTTTTCATGACTAATGTTTGAACTAATCCTCTTTGTAATCCATCTCTATATTTTAAACTTCACTCTTTATCATTGACCCTAATTTGAATTTAAATTTAATTTCAATATTAAAAATTGGTTTAAACACTTCCTCATACATGCTCTATTAGCTTCATTTAGGTTTAGAAGTAGCCATCTCTTTAGTAGTCTGTAGGTGTTTTATTAGGGGCTATTTGACTGTGTATTATTTATTTTTAGCTCTCTTCTTTCTGTCACTGACCCATCCAATATTAATGAATATTGTTTGAAGTTCCAATTTATTTTAAAAACCCTGTTCAAACATATATTTTAGCTCTCTTTGAATGCACCTTAGACCAGTTTGTGTTATGCAACCTATAGGTGTTCTTAGGGCTATGACTATATCTAAGGTTTAGACCTAGTATTTCATCTTGCCACTATGTTTTAAGGATACAAAACTATAAGAAAGGTTTATCCCATTTTCCATAGGGTATGCTAACACATTTAAACTCTTCCAAACCATCTTTCACTTGTTCTTCAAGTACACAATTTTTACAAACTACTATAGGTGTGTTATATATTGAAGGTAAGATCATAGTTTCTACTTTAGGTTTGAGAATTCACCCTTGATTCAATGATCTTAAAATTATTTATTCAATAATTTTAACACCTCAAACCCTTTCACCACACATCATCATGTCTCCACTTCAACTTAGCATGTTTGACAATTTGACTTGGCTATAAATGGTCATCTCAAGATGAGCCTTACATTGAGTTGTTGCCTAGGACCTAAATTTATGTCATTAAATTTATACAAGTTTAATGAACTTATTTTAGATACCAAAGTGAGTTAAAAAAAATCTCAAACATAACTTTACCCTGTTTTATTACTAGGCTTAAGACCCACTATCTACTATCACTAGAGAAACCTATAGGTTCCCATGGGTTATCAAGACTATGTGTTAGGGGTTTGAAATAAAATATTTTCCATGAATCTCTATAGTGACTCAATAATTATTCAAGGTTTAATGTCCTGTGTCATGTGTGATTAAGCTTGTTCTAATTATGAGTTAAAGTTGGTTTGGTGCCAAATAGGAAACCTATAAACTTAGGGCTTATAGGTTGCTCTTAGAGTGCTTAGGATACAAAGAGCCAATTTTGAATTATTGAACTTCTCAACTCTATCAACTCTATCAAACACTATTCATAATTCCTTCATGTGTCACAGAGCTCAAAACAAACATCATAGTCACCCTCAACTTACCCTATAATTCTATACAAACTTCATATAGTCAACACATATAAACATATTTTGTATGTTGGCTTGGAACAAAAGTGAGGTCATTAAATTTCATGGTGGAAATTAGGAAACTAATATCATATAATGTATGAATAAGTATTTTAGGTCCTTATATGAACAATGAGCATCTTCGAAACACCCTTACAGCCTGTACAAGCCTGCATATGGAGGAGACAACTGTGAACTCTCATTTAAAAGTGTGCATAGGGGATCCTATATTGATTATCTCACTTCAAATTATGTAAAACCATATCATAACTTCTCACCATGATGTATTAATGGTTCTTGATCTAAACTTAGCAATCAAAGATATAGTAAAATGTTCATACACATACCATGTTTAACCAAGAAGTAAGCACACTTTAAGAAGATGCACCAAAACACATATGAGACAAAATAATAATTAATCCATGAAAATTATGGATCTTCCATGACTAATTAATAATCAGAGACCCTTGATAATGATCACCATGAAGAGGAAACAATAAATTGTAGCAGGATTGTTTGAAATAACTTGTATATTAAGACATCCTTCCTCCAAGTGAAATTAACTCATGGAGATAATTAAAAAAACCATGAAATTTAGATTAAATACATTTAAAAATTACCCTAAAAACCTTTCATATCCATCAATTTATGAGATGGATAAACAGGTACAAGAATAGACCCCTCTCAGATGAATAGGCCATAGTGACCTACTGTCACTCTTAATGATTTTTCATAAAGAATAGGACATAATTTGAAAAAAAATTCCAATGATTATAATATAATTATGACCCATAACAATTTATAAAATTTCATATCCTAACTCTCTCTTTCCCATCCATACCATTGACTTCAATTTTGCCTTTCTGAGCTTATAAAGATAGTAATGGAGGAGAGAAGGTGTCTGGAGTATCAGTTTGACTTAAAAAATAGTAAAAATATAGTAAATAATGTTAGGTATCCCAAGAGACACTTAAAAACTATTTCTAGCTGACAAATTATCCTCCAAGTCCATACAAGTGCCCAAAAGTGCTTGAAAAGTGTTATTTTTCTAATTTGGGAGGTTGAAACTACATGTTTTTCAGTACCTAACTAACCTTGAAAATAATATGAACTCTTTATAACACTAGTGAAGTTTATAAATTTATTTAAATGTTATATTTTGAGTGTGGTACATCCAACCCTTCCAAATGGACCAAAAGATGGCCAAAATGTGATTTATTTGCATATAAGAGCCAACAAAAGTTAGAGCATGCTAATTTAATACAAATGAATTCCAAATAACTTTTATAAATGACCCTAGAATATATTATACTTTTAACCAAGTTTGAATATATAATACCTTGAATTTAATCATAGGACTAAATAAGTGAACCTAAGACTAGAACTTGGACAATGATAAACAAGGACACATATGACCATATATGACTATTTAGGACCATTATAAACCATGAAAATACCATATAACAACCCTATAAAAGTTTCAATTTAGAGGGTTTGAAATATTTTGACTTGGGGTCAAAATTTGGTCAAAAATAACTTGGGTAAAATATGGAGAGGGAGTAATGAGAAACATAAGGGCAAAGCCAAACTAGTGGGCATTAGAATTAGGAGTTGGAATGTGATGGGAGTGAGGGGCGGAAGGGAAATGAGAGGAGATGGAGGAGTGAGCAAGGGAACCTAGAGGATTTCTTGTTGGGTGCCTTGTTTTGGGCTCATTCTTAGGCTATCAACCACATCAAATCTCAATGGTTGTGATGCTAGTGGTTGAGTGGGTTATGCTTAGGTTGCCTAACATCATATAGTTTGAGGCTATCTCTATTGTATCCTAGTTACTAAATATGTTGGAGGAAATATTAGAGGAGGTGAAAGAGCCAAACCATGAGGATTATTTGGATGAGGTAGATGAGGATTCTAAGCATGAGGGGAATGAACTATTGGTAGGATCAAAGTTAGAGCTAGAGCTCATGGGGAGAAAGTTGTGGGATGCCCTATAGGATCCTCTAAGAGATGGTCAAATCTATTGGAGTTAGGTCTTCCATGGAATGATCAAGAGAAGGAAGAGGTTTGGAGGGGATTGCTTGAGCCTTCTTTCCCTTCTTCTTTGTTTCTATTCAAGATATCACCTTTTGGTCATCAATGGTGTTCAAATAAAGCTCATCATCATCTTTAGCCTGATGGTCATAATTAATGTTAAGGTAAGTTGAGTATTGTGCCAAATGAGCTATAATTACCCCTTTAGGGTCCCATTTATATATATTACACTTTTCAAGGGAAAAGCAATCTCACTCAGCCACCATGTTTTGTATTAAGGGGAATTTATTGTAGACATGGTGTCATATGGTGATCAAGATCTGCAGCCATATCTTCTATTAATGTTGTATGCATAACCCTAAGATACCTTCCACTAGTTGATAGGTGATCTCTTGTTCTTCTTTGTGATTAGGTATATAATATGGTATTAATAAGGGGTCTTTGAGGAAAAATTCAATCTAGATCACGATGTCATCATTTTACAACTAGTAGTCCTAAATGGTTGTGATAGAATTCTAGATCACCCTTGAGTATCAGGGCTTCAAAGCTTCATTGATGGCCTAGTAGACCACTAAGTAGAAGTGCTCATAGGTTTCCCAAACATGATGGTGAAACTAGTGGAAATACAACTTATAGAATACCATGTGTATCATTATTCACTCAAAAACCCATGTAAGAAAGGTTGAATTCTTGAAAGAGAGCATCCCACAAACAACATCTAGTAGGTAGCTCATCATGTATAATTCACTCCGAACTTGGGTGTTTGTGATGGTGTGGTATAACTTGAAGCTGATTATTCCCCCCATTTATTGGATGTTCAAGTGTGTTAGGATCATGTGTAGGAGAGGCACCCATAACTCATTGATGTGTTGGTAGTCTTGGCCCCTAAATAGCTATTTTAGTAGGATCATACCTACCTAAACCTCCTCTCAGAAGGTACAGACAAGGTAGACATAGATATTTTCCTTTTTAACCCATTTAGAGTTTGGGTTCTTATCCTAGTCATGGAATACACCATAGATTTGGTAGGTGCTCATATAAATTAATATTACCACTACATCACACAAGGAAATGAAGTCTAGGAGGGATTAGTATGCCTTGAATGCATTCCTATATATGTTGACAATTTGGTATCGAGAGCTAGCCAAGCACACCCAATAATTGACTCTATATTATATGAAGATGGTCTTATGAAGGATGTCACTTAATAGGTCAATGCAGGTGAATGCTTCTAGTTTGGATTTGGATCGGTGGAGTCTATACTTATTATAGGACCTAAGGGCATCCTCATACTCAACCTACTAGTCATCATATTTGGTAAAATACTTGGGAACTTGACCAATCACTTTGAATATATCATTGTAGTGATTATACTTAGTTAATCTAGTAGGGAAAGTGGTGTCCTAATACTCAAGTTTGACCTTTGGGTTTGAGGATGAAACAACCATTGGAGTAGGATGGGGGGAATTAAGAAGCCCTGACTGTATAAGGCATACGATATAGGGGATCTTTATAATTTTGAAAGTAGGGATTAAGATATTTATTCAAAGATAACAATGGTAACTATTAACAAGTTTCTTGTAGGTATTTATAAGTGCATGCATACATCCCCCTATATTAATGGCATTTGGTAGCTCACTTGCTTTAAATTTGAATTTGAGTTGGTGGCTTAATTTTTTCCCTTTATTCTAAAATCTATAATTGAATTCAGATCCCATGATCTTCCATCTTTATCTATACATAGAAATGGAAATGGGATGTTTTAAAACTATCCAATTAAGTCCAGCTTCCCATTTTTTTTAATGCCCAATGCATGGTAGGCATGTGATCACATCTCTTAGAGGATTTTTAGCTAACTCCTATTTTTTGACACATGTCATCTTCTCATTGGTATTCCTAATAATGATTGACACCTAGGCACGACTCTATACTCCAAATTTTTCCCATATGATGGGTGATGTGTCACCTAGGGACACATGACACATCCTGATTGGTTCTCTAGTTTTATCTATACTTTATTCTGATCTTTTTAGGGCCTTAGGTAGCTTCTAATTTAACCACACACTAGGTGATGTGGTGCCTTCCCATTCAGCTAGGCTCTCTTGAGCTCTAAAATCTCTAACAGGTCTAGGGGACTAGTTACTCTGACTTTAAGTGACATGACACCTTTCCATTCAGGCAAGCTCACCCAAGATTTGAGATCTTTGACAAATCTAGGTATTATCCATTATAACATTTAATGATGTGTCACCTTCCCATTCGATTGGGCTCTCCCAAGCTCTAAAATCTCTAATAAGTCTAGGGGACTGGCCATTTTGACATATGGAAATATGGCGTCTTCACATTTTGTTGGTCTCTCTTGGGCCCTGACATTTTTGACAGGTCTAAGGAACTAGCCATTTTGACTCATGGTGACATGGTGACTTCTCATTCATTTAGGCTCTCTTAGGATTTAACATCTCTTAAAGGTCCATGGGACTAGCCATTCTAAATCATAATGACATGGTACCTTCTCATTTGTTTGAGCTCTCATAGGCTCTGACATCTCTGATAGGTCCAGGAGATTAGCCATTCTAACTCATGGAAACATGGCACCTTCCCATTCACCCAAGCTCTCCCAAGATCTAATATCTTTGACAGGTCTAGGGGAATGGCCATTCTAACATTTAGAAATATGGTGCCTTCTTATTTAGTCAGGTTTTCCTAGTCTCTAACATCTTTGATAGGTCTAGGGGACTAGATACTATGACATTTGATGATGTGACACCTTCCCATTCAACTTGGCTCTATGAAATTCACAAAATGACCAAGTAAGAAAAATAAAATTAATACAATACATTACAACTTACTTGTCAGATATGGATATCTTGATTTTTTAGGGAGGCAACGGGTCTACTACTCTAGGAAGGGAACTAGACCATGGGATATTTCAAGCAAAAATTGACCTATAATGTTAGCACCATGATTTATAGAAAAGAACAAACACTCCTTAGTCCTAAAGAGAAATAAAATAGGCCTTCTACTTCTTAGGGAAATCAAGGTGGTACATATTCTAAAGACTTGAATAGGCATCACCTACAATAATAAAAGAAAGGATCCTGAAGCTCTAGCTCATGATATTTTTAGAGGGGACCCCCATTTCAAATAAGGGGGCATATTGGCCATGAAAAATGGTAAATTTTATGGGGAAAGTGGTGAGAAGCACTTAAAACCTGATCAATTTCTTCTTTCTTTACTCAACACAGAGATTGTATAATGGGTCTTTATTTCCATAGAATATATGAGATGCCTTTAGTCTTGTCCATAGCCTTGTTCCACTATCAGCTAGGATAGAAAGCCTATGATGGATATTTCCTACATATACCTTTTGAGGTAGACTCAAAATTTAGATTATACATGCTTTATTTTTTCTTTTCTAAGCTTCCCATGAAAAGATCATTATTTATTAGTCTTATCCATTGAGAGTTCAAGATTAATCCAAGGGTGAATGGATAAGGAGGAAGTTATGAATAACCAACCAGTCTTTTATCAATTTGAATAATCTAGTATCTTCTTGAGTCATTAATTTAAGTACAGTTTGGTATTTCTATTAGGGTGTAGTTTGTTATGAAATCCACTTATTTCTCTTAGAATCATTGGCCTCTCAGATTTGGGATGTCAAAAGTTTCCTTTACTATCCTAGAACTAATTAGGTTAAAGGCTTCAACTTGGGTCTCTCTACTCCTCAACAATCCTCCCAGGTATCAACCACCACCTAAAGTAGTTACTTACAAGGGTTAGGAATTATATAAATATTAAAAAATAAAAGAAAGGGGTGTGAAGGGGAAAAACACAAAATAAAATAAAATCACATGTCAAAAACAAACACACAATGAAAGCAAAAACATAACTAAATCAAATCTATCCAATATATACATTACCACCTCCTATTTAGATTACTCAAAAACTATATTGGATGGGATAGTTGAGAAATAGTGCTTCAAGAACTACCCATTTATGGGAAGCAAAAACTCATTTCCCTTGAGATATTTGAGATAAAAGGTGTTCTAGCCTAGTATTTTGGCTATTTACTATGGGTCGATCTAGAGAGGATCAAATTTTAAATGCTATACTTTCTTTTCATGGGGATTATCCCACATTAGGACTATGTCTAAGATTATAAAGGTCTTGATATTTTCACTCTTGTCAAACCACATTTTGATTGTGTCTTGATGTTTGTTAAAGCTTAATAGAGCTTCATCCTAGGCATCCTCTAACTAAATTAAGTCTAGGAATCTAGAATTCACTTTGTCAACCAATTCTGTGAAATGCTACATGAACTTATAAGTTAGTAACTTGAGGGTGATTGGCATGATTAGCTCCAATCCATAGAATAGAAGGAAATGATATATTTTAAGGGCTTGTTTATACCTTGTGTGGTCTACTTATAAGGTGAACTATAGAAATGAGTGCCATTCTCAGATATTCTCTCTAGCTAAATTATTGATGGTGTCAATCAAGTTTTTATTAGTGGATTTTTCCACTTCATTCCCTTGTGAGTAGTGATTGGATGATAAATTCAAAATGATCCCATTATCATAGGCCCATTATGTGAATTTTATGGATTGAAAGTTGGTGCCATTATCAAATACTAAGGAAATGGGGATTCCAAAATGAGTGATTATGGAATTCTCTAAAAATTTGATGGCTTTAGTAGTGGTGCTCCTTTTGGTTGTAACTACCTTAGATAATTTAGTGTAGTAGTTCATACCTATTAGGATGAACTTATGATCAGCTACTGAATTTAGGTTAAACATCCCTACAAGATACAACCCCTATTTTACAAATAGTATAGACTCTACAACATGTTGTAGTGGCATTGTGGCATGTGTTTTCCTTTTAGAAAGGTCTAGCACTGGTGGGAAAAATGAACATGAGTGTGAACATCTCATAATAGTGTGGTCCAATAGTAACCTTCCCAAAGAAATTTATGAGCCATGGCATTTGTTGTGGGATGACCAACTCTTATTTTTCCATGGAAACTTGCCATTATCTTTTTTGTCTCTTCTTGTGATACATATTAGAGGTGGATTCCTTCATGGTTTCTTCTAAAGATAACTCTCTTCTTCAACATATATTGTGTGGCCTTCAACTAGAGGGTTATTATTTGTGTGTGGTTGAGTCTTGGGGGTGCATTTTCTTAGAGTATAAAGTATATGATCACAGTGTAAAAATATAATTGCATTACCCTCTATTGGTCCACCTATTATGCCATGATTATTGGTTTTATATTTATGATTAATTAAGTAAGGCCTTGTCTTCTAACCAATTTGGTTGGCTTTAATTCCAAGTGATATTCTTGAAATTTCATCATCCATTAGCCTCTCCTTTTGCTTAGCTCATTCTGCCCCAACATTTGTTTTATAGTCAAGTCCGAGACAATGGCATGTAATCTATTCAAGAGGATGTAATGCCTAAATTTTTTTACTCCTTCGAATAAGGCATAGGTGTGCTTGTCTAGGGTAGAATACCTAAGCTCAACATCCTTAGGATTAGTTCTTATAAAATCCATAGGGTGTTCTTCTCTTTCTAACATTTGGGTAAGGCAAGCAACAATGGTGTGCTCTAAAGCAAAAGGATAGACATAAAAGTCCTTCACATAGTTTGGGATGATGAGGACTGGGGATTGTGTGATTACATATCAATATCTTAGAATATATATATTTTTTGTGTTATCTGAAAACTAGACTTACTCCCTGAGATAAATCAAATAGTTTCTAAAAAATAGATACTAAAAATCTCAATTCCTTAAATGAAATAGAATTGGAAATGGAATATTTTAGGAATGAATGAAGAGTATTTAGAAAAATATATATCTCATTTCCCACTTTAAAAATCCTAAATTTGTGTCATTATTATAACTTTCCATACTTTCCTTTGTATCTCATTGATTCTCTTTAAATTGAATTAAAATGAAACACAAAATAAGAAATGAAAGGAAAGTTGATACCAAAACTTGATTATGGAGTTCACCCTTTTAGGGAATACATCTTTGGGTTAGTGAGACAATAAACCCATCCATTATAAATGATGTAATACAAAAATTAAAAAACTTACATCAAGTATGGATTTTGGAACTTATAAATAGTGTTGAAACTAACTTTGAAGACTTTGTAATTCATCTCCTCGAAGTCCGTAGCATCTTTTTATCCTCTCTATGTATTTGAGCATGATTATCCATTAATATTATATTAAAAACTATTAAAAATGGGCATTATGCATCATAAGAGTGTCTCTCGCCATTAGGTTTATAAGACCCTAAAAATCTACACATCATGATTTATAATGTTAAAACACCCCTAGACCACCTTAGGACCCCCTTGGGACCAATATGACCCGTCAACCATAAACCAAGCCTAACCATAGTTAGTTTGACTAACTGACCTAACCTACCCCTTTAGCCACTATTTGAATGTTGGTCCTCGATCGCTAATGGTCAAGGTGACTATTGATGGTCACCTTGACCACTAACAGTCAAGGTGTACCTCTTCAACTAGCAACATGTAAACCATCCACCTTGATTTTCTAAAAATAACTTGTCTAAATTTTCATGTGAGACATTGCATAAGAAAGTTAAAATTAGGAAGATCAGTTACCATATTGTTGTATCTCTCTTTCCTTACCTATAAGAAGAGAGGAGTAGGGAGGTGAGATCCATCTGTGATTGTTATCAAGATCTTGTACATATAGAGTTCCTTTTTTGTAGGTCAATTGCCATTATTAATCTAGTGATCCAACCATCACATCAAAGAGCCAACTTGCCATCATCACACCACTAAAGTGTCAAGTACCATTACTCTATTAGAATCATGTCAGACTCCACTAATGAGTCAACCACCTTAACCACCCACCTAATTAGCCTTCTAAAAGATAAGTATTTATTTTCCAATATTCAATTACTTTATCTGCTTTTCACACTTAGCCTAACAACAACCCACCTCTCAAAATCTAACTTTATGATCCTATCAATCTGACTATTTACCAATCTAGACTTATACATAGTAACCACTCATAGTTGTCTCAACTACCAATAGTCTGCCCAACCACCGATGGTCAGCTTGACCATCGACGGTCACCTTAACCACTGATGGTCATCCCAACCACTATGGTCAATGTGGATGGTAATTCTAGAAAGATATTTCCACCTACTTACCTTTAACCAAATCTAATTTTCTATGTCTCTACCTATTCACAAACCCCTATCATATTTTCTGAAATAGACCCAAACCATTTAGCACTAGTATTAATCTATTTATTTTTATATTAATCATTTATAGTCTATTTCTTTAACAAGCTTTTATTATGTTTAATTTTAGTACCTTTTGATTATTGATGTAATTACTTTATATTCTATTTATAAACTTAATTATTTAAACATGTGGATTGACAACCCCTAAGGAAGCTCTTGCTTCTGGGATCTATCTAGCACTGTGCAATCCACTCAACTATTTAACCAGCCATTTTATTTGGTGATGTCTTATTTTTAGGTCATCCTCCTAAGCTAAAGAGGAGTTCTCCATAATCATTTGATTCAAAATGTGCATAATCAAACAAGTTTTTCAACCATACTCATATTTAGTTTCTTCTTTTTCCCTTTTTGAAATATAAGCTAAAATTCACTAAAACATTATAGCATGCCCGGTGGGACCTTGAGTCTTTACTATGAGTTTTTTTTTTCTTTGCATCTGTATGCTCTTCTCTCTATTTATGATCATTAATAAAACTAAAATTTATTTTAGGTTGAATATTAATTTCATCTATTTCGTGCTTCTAATTTTATCTCACTTTAAATTAATGCACAATAATTTTATTGTAGAATCACTTTTGTTGCACACACTAAACCAAACCACCTTCATCAATTAAATATCAAAAAAACTTGAGACAAGGCTTGAATAGGATTTCATAACTTAGTAGTCACCTTACCCTTTCTTGGAAATCCTTCTTGGAGGTCATTACCAAGGGGAGAATGAAATCAGCTCTCTAGTTGAGTATAAGCTATGGAAATCGGTATATATTGGCAAGCACTCGACACCCTTATCACTGTGGTGTGTGAAGTGAGGGGTTAGGCCCAAATACCAAGACATATATTGATTTACAATACATATTCTTTTTGATAGCCTAAACACAACCTAAAACCAACCATAGACTTCCTTTCTAGTACCTACTCCATAAGCTAATTTTAGTCACGTATTTTCTTAAGGCATAATCCAAAAGAGAGACTAAAAAGAACTCTAGGACTTGGCATAATTTTTAGTGTGTGTTTAATTTCCTTGATATTTTATTATATTCTATTTATTTTAGTGTTGAGATTATTTATGCTTTCTCTCTACCCCTTATTGTATGGTTCTCACTCACCAATAGTGAAGGAACCTAGCAGAGCAAAACCCATCACCAACCAACCTACCTCTTTTACCTCTTCATGTATGGACTATGTATCTGAACCAGTAGACTTTCCTTACCCTTTGAAAATTCCTTATTTCCCTTGAGAAATTCCCCAAGGAGATATAGACTTTTCCACCTTCTTAGATAATAACCCTATTTCCTTTTAGCATTACCTTGACACCATGCCTCATCGTTACCCTACTTCAGTTCCACCTATGGATCCACCTTATGGCATGCCTTCCCACCTTATGAGAAACATTTATATTGCCATAGTCACTACCTGATATTATTCATCAACCAGCAATCCCTTTGATACTACTATGGAAAACCAACCTGCCCAACCTACAAACACCCTCATACCTTCCACCCCCACCAAAAACTCATCTACCTTAGGATTAATCCAACCACTAGCCACTTATACTCCCATCACCATGGGAGTATCTACCACCAGCATTATTAATCTTCCTTTAACTACCTATAACCTATTGACCACTACCTTACTTCAAAATCTTATGGTACCTATACCTTCTACCTTACCATTGATCAGTATAAGGGTCACCACCCTTCCTTTGATCACCAACCTAACCACCACTCCTACCCAATAGGTACCCATTACACCAAACCTAGGTTACATCCCTAATCCATAAGGGAATATACCTCTATCTACTACCCAACCACCCACATCTACCTACCCTTACATATCTTCCACCCAACCACTGGTTTCCACATACCAATATATGGTAGCTTCTCAACTTTCAACCAATTACCAATATGTCACCAACCCACCACAATAGTATGCACCTCACTACCTTCCAAGTGCACAACCCCAAATAGATCTAATGAAGATGCTGATGGATAAGGTGACAACCTTATAGTCATCCATCTCTAGTATTCACAACATTATATCATATGATCACATCTATAATGAGCCCATCCACCCATCTATGCCATCAGACCATATCCTCCTCATTGGGAACTTCCCAAGTTCTCCTAGTTTCAAAGTAAGGAGGATCCCTAATAACACCTCAGGGCATTTAGGAACTCATGTTATTTGATCACCTATGATGATGCATTCCTTCTTTTCACATTTCCTATGTCCCTTTCAGGACTGACATTGGATTGGTATAGTGCCATAACCAAACACTCTTTATTCTCCTTCACCCAGCTGACCCAAACTTTATTAGATCACTTTTCAATAAATATCTTTAAGAAGGTTTCCATCACTGACCTTTACTCAATCCATAAATTTGATGATGAATCTATTTCTAATTTTGTATCTTGTTGGAGGATCTTGATAAATCAACTTTCCTTCTCCTTATCCCAACTTGAATTGATAAAATTATTCACTTGGGCATGTGCCAAACACATCTCTTTTACACTACATGTCTAGAGCTTCAGAACTTTTGATGAAGATTTTAACATGGTGTGTAATCTAGAAAATAGATCCATTGATGAAGGGAAGCTAAAACTGAGAAATAAGAACTTTGCCTATAAAACTAATGAGGTTTCTTCTTCTAAATTGAGCAACCAAACCAACACCAACACCAAAAGTAAGGAACTATGAATGTAGTTATCCTCAAATCTACCTCAACACCATCTGTCAACCAACCAAGTTCCTCTAAATCCTCTAATCAAAACATGAGAAACCAAAAAAAGAAAAATAAAAAATAATTCACCCCACTTTTGGATCTTACGCTTCAATCTTGGAGAAGTTATTAAAGGCCAACATCATACAACTTCCCCCTATCAAACCACCTCAGCAATTTGATTCTTCTCATCCTATGCCTAGATGGTACAATGAGAATGATCTATGTTCTTTTTACCAAGTAATTGGGCATGATGTTAGTAGGTGTAATACCTTCAAGACCATTATCCAAACTCTCATTGACAAGGGGAGCTTGTGTTGGATAATCCCAATGTACCTCAAAACCAAGCCCTTGACATTTTTAGGCAACCTTTTCTAAATAATGCTCTTTCCAAAAATGAGAACCATAAGGTTGAGTGTTCTCATGATGCCCATACCATCAACATGGTTCTTGACATGCTCATTACTAAGGAACCTACTTTCCCATCTACCTATTCTTCACCCCCTCTACTTATTGAGGTAGTGGAGTTAATTTCTCTTCCTTTAGAGACCTAAATTGAGGAACCACCCCTTTCTCCTCCTCCACTTACTAAGGTAGTGAAGTCATCAACTCTTCCAATTGACATACCTAAACAAATAACCATCAACATCTTACCTTCCCACTCTACCACCCACCAATATACTTCCCCTTTGGAGATCATTCCCAAGGAGAAAGCCACCACACCTACAAATCCTATAGAGGAATCACCCATCCAAACCTTGTATCCTTTGATTGAGGAAAAGGATTAGGTTACCATTCCTCCTTCTCAACCTATGAACCTATCCTTTGAGTCCACCACCCAAGGAATCAAACTAGTCTACAAACCCTTCTCTAGATTAGTTTATAGGTTGGAGTTTATGTTGAAACCTAACATGGATCGATCCAAATTTTGGGAACAATTGGGGATCCCTTACATCATCAAACAAGAACCTCCAACCATACCTTTGGTAGACCAACCCACCACTTATGCTATTTGAAATCCTACCCTATCAACCAAACCAATAACAACTTCTACCAGCCCAACAATTCCTCAACCATGTAATTCACCCAAACCCCAAACAACCAAATCATATTCTCTAACCAAACTAACAAAACTAGATAAAAACCTTGGCACCTTATATATGTAGAGTATTAATCACCCAACCTTGAAATTAGACCTAACCTCACCAAACCCAATAACCAAACACTGAGCTAAATCAACCAATGAGTTAAAACACCAAGAGTTTAAAAGAAAAAATTTATACCTCCTTCAAAACTGTCTTCTATTTTAGGGCCTCATCCCTCTACTTTGAATATAAAACCAACTGTCTCAACCAAAACCCCACCATCACTATTAGTTACACCTTCACAATTGATTTCTGACACACCTATCTTCACCACACAAGAAATAACTAGGCTACCTACCTTGAAACCTCCTACGTATGCTTTATAAAACTCTGCCTTACCAAAACTAAAGTGACCAATGAAATGCACCACCTTACCCAAACCTTTCCTCACCAAACCCACTCCCAAAGGGACTCCCACATTACCAACCAAGACAAAAACACCTAAACCTTATCCACCTTCAACTAAGTCCTACTCTACCATTTTCCAAAGGTTATTGCATGCTTCTTGCTTGACCTTACCTCCTATCAGACCATTTAACTCTCTTGGTTCAAAACCTTCTTGGTATAATGACTGCAACATGTGCTCCTATCATAGGACACCAAATCACAACTTAGAAAAATATAAAGCTCTCCAAACCATATTCCATTAGATCTATGAGGAGGATGATCTATTAATAGATGAACCTCCCATGATCCCTATACCAATCCAACCAAAAACACCCTCTACCCAATGCCTACCTACTCCTCCACTCTTGCCTTAGAGTGATGAAGAACCCAACCAGTCTCCTACCCTAGCTCTTCCCTCTGTATATACTATACATGTGTTCACATGATCACATGCTCAGTAGAAGGATAATGGGAAGGCCAAAGTGTCCATTCCATGGACATACCCATCTTTCACTTCCCAACAAAACCAAAATCAAACACCCTCACCTTTAACCAAATCCAAAATATCTATCTTGGGTTCCTCCCAATCTAACCCCTCTAGATCCATCAGGAGAGTGATGCTCAAATAACTCCACCAAACCCTAGTGAAGATGAGTTGATTACCACTTCACCTTATCATTACCAAATAATGATAAAGGCATTATATTTAGTGGAGATCCAACCTAAAGACCCTCAACCTCTAGTAGCTTTTTTTAGCACTCTCTAAATTTCCAAACTTATCACCTTCATAGATTTAGAAATACATTCTATCCATCTTGATAACCTATATCCACCTCTCTTTATTACTACTTACATCAACCAAACCCACATATAATGGGTCATGATGTATGGAGGAACTAGTATTAACATCATATCCTCCCATGCCTAAAACCAACTCAACCTGTTGAACAATGTCATGTATGAAACCTTAGTCATCATCCAATCCTTAAATGACACCATGGACACTACCCTAGTCACTATTTTCCTTCATATCTATTTAAGATATCACACGCTCCCCAAACTCTTCTATGTAGTGGAAGGCAAATTCTAATACAATGTTTTACAAGGATGACCTTAGATCCACTCCATGCGTTGTGTCTCCTCTACCCTTGATGCCTATCATCATTGCATTAAAGTTTGTTCATTTTTTACATCCCTAATATCAAACCCATTTCATCTATGGGGGACTCAATAAACACCTTGGCACTTTCACCACCTCTCTTTCACCTCGACCATTTATCACTAGTTTCTCCTACCTAGATAAACTAAGCTTTTCCAAGACATACCTCCATAGGTGTGCTTGGAAAGGATTTGGTCTTGGATGATATGAGCATGGCCCACATGAGTTGATTTACATTAAAACCAAAAATTCTCATGAGAAACATGGCCTTAGTTTCATTCTACCCACCAAGAAGCAAATCAAACCACCTATCATAACCATTATTAAGGAAGATACCCTTTCCTCACCTACCTCTCCTCCACCTACATGTGAGGATGATGACATCATCCTACCTAACTTTTTTTATCAACATGATCAGCCTAGGACCCCTGACTTATCAAAAGGAGGGGAAAACTATAACCATCCCTTTGACCCATCTTGAGATGATAGGAGATGACTCTCCTAATATTAACACTATTTAATGATAGGATGATGATTCCATTCTCACCTACCTTGGTGGAATATATTATTCCATCCACAAATCCCTTCTTCTTGAAACTTCAACCATGTTGAACTAATCCACCATCAATATCAACTTGGGCACTCCAGATAACCCCTACATTATCAAAATCCTAAAATCACTAAATTTTGAGGAACTTCAGGGTTTCCCCTCTTTCCTCCAAGACTACAACATAACATTTGTTTGGTCTTATAGTGACATACTTGAAAATAACCCCACCATTACTACCCATAACATAGTCACCAATCATGATGCCAATCCCATCAATTAGAAGCTTCGACACATGTACCCTCACTTAGCCCTTATCATCAAAGAAGAGCTTTAGAATCTTCTATTTGTTAATTTCATTCAACCCATTGACTATCCCCAATGGGTCTCAAATATCATGCCTATCACCAAATACATAAGGGGACTATGAATTTATATGGACTTTTCTGACCTCAACCTTTCTTGTCCCAAAGATGACTTTCCTCTATAGAGCATCGACCAACTAGTTGATCTTATAACTTGCCATGAGATTTTATCTCTCATGGATGGATTCTCAAGTTACAATCAGATCCTAATTACCCTCAATGATCAACATAAAACATCCTTCACCATCGCATGGGGAACCTTCTGCTATAGGGTCATACCTTTAAGATTAAATAATGTTGGTGCAACCTACCAATGTGTCATGACCTATATCTTCCATGACCTTATCCACAAGATTATAGAGGACTATATGGATGACCTTTTTAACAAATCAAAACTTCAAAAGGACCATTTAGCCATTATCAAGATCATCTTTGAGTGAATTATCCATTACGATATCTACCTTAACCCAAGAAGTGTATTTTTGAGGTTTTATCAAGAAATATCCTTGGTTTTATTATCTCTCTTCATGGTATTAAAGTTTATCCCACCAAAATCAAAGCCATACTTGACATGCTTATTATAATTAACCTTAAGCAACTCCATATTTTGTAGAGGAAAATTCAATCCATTCATTACTTTATCTCCTAGATTTTGGATTGATGCTAACCCTTCTACCACCTTCTAAAGAAGGATGTCTCTTTTAGTTGGAATAGTGATAGTCAAAAAGCCTTTTATTCACTAAAAAATTACCTTTTGTATCCACCTGTCCTCACCCCTCTAAAGGATGACCAACCTTTCTACCTGTATATCTCCACCACCAACCACTCCCTAGGATAAATGATTGCTCATCAAGATGAACAACAGAAAAATCAAGATGTCTACTACATCAACCATACAGTTGTAGAATATGAGACTCCATTTACCCATATCGAGAAGATTTTATTAGATTTAATCTTCATGGTCACTAAACTTTACCACTACCTCCTTAACCACAAAACCTATGTCATCAGTAATATTGACCCACTTAAGTACATGCACTCCAAACCATACCAAAACTAGTGCATAGACAAATGGATCATGCTTTTAGTGGAGTTTGACCTTGATTTCCTTTAGCAAAAGTCAATTAAAGGGAAAGTCATTTTTGACCAATTGGCTGAAGCACCATTAGTAGACAACCAACCCCCTCCTCTTGAGTTTCTCAATGAGTCCATTATGACCCTCTCTCAAGTAGACTTCACCTATCAAGTCACCATGTTCTTTGATAGATCAAAATGCAAATATGGTGGGGGAGCTAGTATCATCCTTATTCCCTTTGATGGTGACCCTCTTCCTTTATCCTTCAATCTTGATTTTGAATGCACCAATAATATGGTTGAGTATAGAGCCCTAGTCATAGGATTTAAAATTGTGTTAGCCTTGGGAGTCAAAACAATCAATATCTTTGATGATTCCAAACTTGTGTTCAATCAAATCATCGGTTCTTACTAGTGTAACAATGATGTTTCACAATAGTTCAAACAACTAGTTGAAGAACTCTTAGCGTCATTCAAACACTATCTCATCCAATCAACCTCATGATCTACCAATACGTTCATTGACACCATGGCTTCCCTCACCTCTCAAATCTTGTTTATACCCTCTAAATATAACATATCTATCATTATCCACAAACTTACCTAGTCTTCCTATGCCAAATCAGATTCTCCCACCATTTTCAATGTGGAGGAGACCCAACCCAACCTTTGGTATCAACAAACCTTCAACTATCTCAACCTTGCCATCATTCCTTCTAGGCTTTCTAAGAATGTTCAAAGAGAATTTATCTAGAGTACCTCATAGTATACCATTATAGTAATAATTATTTACAAACATGGCTTTGATGCCTCCTCTTTTGTTGCCTATGTAGTCATGAAGCCTCTCATGCTATCATGGAAACACATGATGAAATCTATGTGGGATGCTTTAGTATCCTCACCATAGCTAAATGCATCCTTCAACTCATCTATTAATGACCTACCCTTAACCAATATTATTGTGATTATGTGAAAAAGTGTGTTAAGTGTCAATAACATACCAATTTACATCATACACTTAGCCATAGTCTTCATGTATCCACTAATTTCTAGCCCTTCTCACAATGGGGCCTAGACCTTATTGGTGAAATTAACCCCCATTCTTTATAATGACACCATTGTATCATCACTATGACCAAATATTTTATCAAATTAGAAAAGGCTATTCCTCTAGTCTTGACTAAGGTAGAAAATATTGTTAGCTTTATCAACCATCACATCATCTACCATTTTGATATTCCTCACAAGATTATCACCAATAATGGTAAATACTTTAAGAATAATCAATTCCAAGTTATTTGTGATGCTTTAGATATTAATTTAAGCTTATCATCTGACTATCACCCTCACATGAATAGATAAGTTGAGGCCTCTAACAAAACTCTTAACAACATACTAACTAAAATGGTCAATACATCTGGTTGGGATTGGCATTCGCACATTCTCTTTACCTTATGGGCATATTGCACTAGCATTAGGACCCATATGGGTGCTACCCCTTTTTCTCTTGTGTTTAGAGGCCTTTTGAAGTTCCCATCCCATCTCTTTACATATCTTTGCAAGATATAATATTTGAAGATGATTATCATTAGCAATATTTAGCTCAACTTGAGCTACTTGACGAGTGTCACTTAGCAGCCCTTACCTATCTTCATGTCTATCAAGAGCATGTCAAGTGTGCCTATAAAAAACACCTTATAGTATGAGAATTCAATGTCAAAAACCTCATCCTAAAGGAAAATCAACATGTCACTAATATGGAGAAAAGTATGTGGGGAAAGTTTGCTTTCAATTATCTTAGAGCCTATATCATAACCCACAAGTATGGATCAGGATCTTACAAGTCATCTTCTCTCAAAGGCCACCCCAAAATTAATCCCCTCAATGATTTGCATCTACATTCATTCTTTTGTTAAGAAGGATCAAGTTCACCTTTTATTTTAACTTAAGTTCATCTCTTAGTTTCAACCACATCCATCTCCCTATTTTTATGGTAACTGATTAAAACTAGATCATGTGATTAACCATCATAGTCATAGCCTAATCTTGAACAATGGGTACCATGGCTCTACCCATGACATAATCCTCATGGTACTTTCTACCGCTTTCCTAGGATGGATTCACATGATTGTTGTCACCTAAACCTCTTTACACTAAATTAACCTTATTGTGCTTTTATTTTTGCCTTCATAAAGGTAAACCCTTAATCAAACATAAGCAAGTCTATGTCAAGCAAAATCAAACAAATCAATAAAAATAAAAAATATAAACCAATGGCCATCATGGGTCATTCTTAGCATTCGTAGACTGCTTCCTTGAAGTATAGATATTGAAAAGACACTTGAAGTTGCCCAATATAAGGTGGACTTCTCCCTTGAAGGACAACTATCAAAAGCATTAAACAAAGCACACAAACTTAGATCACTCCTTCGAAGGATGGTTGAGTAATGAATTTTTCAAAAGCATAGCAAATTCTTGGAAGATTCCCACATCGATTAGCTTCCCATATATAATAATAGAGAAAAAGAACCATTATCAAAATCACAATAAAATTAAACTAATTCTAAAATCCACAATTAGCTCTCACACAATAAAATAAGGTCAAAGATGTAATTGATTTTCACAAGTATACTTCCCACATTGATTAGTCTACACTTTTTATGACATATACTTGTTTATACTGACTCTTTGAAAATCTACAAAAAAGGCATGCTAGTCTCATGAGAAGGTTTCATTTTCATCCCTCTCCCCTTTATACACTATAAGCAAGGGATTTTGAGCTTACTTAACATTATGTGGTTAAGACACCTTTTTTAACCAACTAACGAATGATAATGTGAATAATTTGAGGGGCTTATGTTTATTTATCCAATCCAACTTTGGTTTTATTATAGTCCTTGCCAAAGAAGAAACATCCTACTCTCTTCTTATCCTCTCATGACTAGTTGATATTTTCATTACGACATTTGTCTCTTTATTATATTCTTTGTTTTCCCATATACTATTTTTAATTAACTTACCTCATGTGTTTATCTCAAAACAGGTTAACAACAAGCATATGAACATGTGTAATAAGAAAATGCATAACCATATTCATAACCATAACAAGCATAATAACATCATAGCATCCATGAGCCATAAAACAATCAACCATTTTATCACATGTCTAAATCTAAATAATGAAGTATCTACTAATTAAAATTTAGCATGACATAAAGAAAATAAGAAGCATAGCCATAAATAAAATCCATCTCTTACCTAGCTAGGTGAGTTTACATCAGTGTCTAGAAACCATAACATAAGAATAATCCAAAAGCAATATAAACTTCACATCATAAGAATTAATATCAAAGCAAATCATAGACCATGAGTATGATAAATAAATAAAGACCATATATATAGCTCATGAGTCAGATAAACATCATAATGTATATAAAAAATATACACATCTCTCCCTCTCAAAAATGTACATCTCACCACATCAGCTTATAGTTTAGAATCAGAATGATATATGACATAATATACTATGTCCTATCTATACCCCAGGGGTACCACTATCTCCTGGAGTACCACTAGATCCTAGTACCTACCCCCTATAGTACCTACCTACCCCTTATAATACCTACCTATACCTCAGATGTCCCTATTTGTCTAGCTGCCAATGTGGCCCACTGACCTAGTTTTTCCACACTAGCATCGCCTACCAAGATAACTCTATACTTGCCCCATCAGGGCTCTTCTGGGTAATGAGTGAATACTATCACCTCATAGTACTATAAATCCTACATAGTGGCTATATAACTTTGCATATCAATGGTCCCTATTGGTGTTACTACTATTCCTCTAGTCTGTCTTAAAGCATCTCACTCCAGGTGACTTGGACTAGCATAGCCCTAGCTTGGTCCCTTTCACCTATCACAACGTCTAGTTGACCTTGTAATATAGCCACTTGCCCCTGTAATGTTTTGACTTGTGCATATGTAGTTTCTATCACCAATCTTGTCTATCCATCAAGGTCACCCCCTGTACATGTGCCCTCTAGTCCCCTTTCCTAGCAAGGTCCATAACCATCAGACAATTACCACCATCACCATCACCAAAATCTATAGCTACATATAAATCTTAGTACCATGCTATGTAACCATCTATAAAGTTAGTATCATCTATTTATATCCTGGCTAGTAATTCCTTGTGATCTAGTAAGGATGGTATAGGATGTGGCTCTGATAATAAAATCTCCAAGTCCTCTTGTATATATCTCAAGAATGCACATATAATTTCCTAAACTAACCTGAACTATCTACACACCCTATCAAAGGGGATAATCTCTACCTCCCCATCTTGCCTACCAAATATACACCTATAATTCTATAAATACAAAGTCTACCTCCTATAGCCATCCCACTCTAGGAACCCAACATAGGGTCTCTAGGTAATGTCTCCAACCACTAGTGCACCTAATGCACCCCTAAACCAATCCACATCATGTGCACCTCCCCCTGCACCTAAAATGACAAAGTCACCTCTCCACCATATGAATCCAATTAAAAAATATATCTGAGTGTATCCCATCCATAGTAGCCCCATTGGCCTCAAAACCTAGATGTGCTCATAGGCCCAATAATGTAGACCTAGGTTGACACTGATACCATACCTCTTATAGGCCCTAAATCCCCATAGTTCCTTATATATACACTAAGAGTATAGGTACCCAATCAAGTATAGTCCACCTTAGTAACAACTCAACCATCACCCTCAATAGCAAGTATGGGAACCTCTCGCTTTTCAAGTTGAGAAGAGAAAACCATGAGATGACCATCATAAGCATAGTCATGAGTCTCCTCTCATGTAATGTGTTGTAGCTAAACCCCCTAGCATGCCATCTATCTCAATCACTATCATCTCCATATAATAACTTAATGTGATCCTCTCACTCATCTCACTCTAAGTGATAGAATGAATCACCTTGAAGAGGTAAACCATGTGATCTTATGCACATCCTATGGCAATATCATCATCTCACTGATCAACAGTAAGAAGGTGTTTGTAGTGAGATCCCATATTTTGATAAGAGTTATTATCATGGATGTATCTTGAGGCACATATTAATAATGCCTCATCACTCCCAACCCAACCTCCTCCATATGGGCCCAGTTAGCTAGGTTCATCCCCTAGTTAATTTTTATAAAGATGAGTGATACTCGATCATGCATTTCTATCTACTTCCAAGCTTGCAACAAATCATTTAAAAACATATCTTAGTCACCTACACAATTATTTCCTACCAACTAAGATTTTTCCTAAACCTACCCTACCTTACCCTTTAAACTTTACATAGTGATCTATTTCTCTACCCATCTACTCAATACCCACCAAATTTACCCTCTAACCTATAAGGTTAGCCTACACCCAAAAACTCACATCTAATTTGCCTTATCATTATAAACACTTTCAAAAAACCCATTTTCCCACTAAGTGACCATAAATGAGCATGATGACTATCGATGGTCAGACATTCATTTCCCTATGGATGTCGACTATCGATGGTCAGACCTAATCGCTAATAGTCGCTAAGGGTGTTTCACAAGTGGAACACCCAAAACCTAACCTACCCTATAAACAACCAAACCATATAAAAAATATCCTATATTTCCACCCTTATTCACCTACCCACCCATTTAATTTTCCCATTCACCCATAAATTTACCCAAATCACATAAAAACCCTAACTAGGGCATAACCATTCAAACCACCATCTTCAAACCCAAAAGCAATTACCATATCAAGCTAAACTACCAATTTTAAAGCATCCCCTACCTCATTTCATGACCACAACCATGAAGTCAATTTTAGACTTGCTCGTCCTCATCTATACCCACATGCTCCCTACATCCTCACTGGTTTCCTAGGTCCTTTAAATCACACTAACTCAATGGGTTTACCTTAGTAGTCACCATTAATAATATTTTCCCCTTAAAATACCAAATGCCTGAGCTCCACAGTCAAAAGTAAAAATGAGAAAAATGCTATGTACCTAGGGATATGATATATTAATGTATATGGGTTGATGGAGATGCCGACGTGTGGCACACATCCCCTTAGTTAGTTATATGGGTACAATATATGAGGATAATAGAGTAACTTGTGGAAGTAGTACATTGGGTAATGGTCGGCCTACATTGGGATTAGGAGGTTACCCATCCATGGGTTAGATAGATGTATATATATATAGGAGATGATTATCATGGTAAAGATATCAAGTAAGCATTGAGTCTTCTATTGTAAGAGGATATTGGAGGTTGTCCCCTTGAAGAGACATTGTGGAGTTATTCCTTCCTAAAGAAGTATTAATGGTGTTTCCCTACCTTAAGGGTATTTCTACATATATTGAATATCAAGATCATTACAAGTGGTATCAGAGCTTCGATTTGGGCAATTTGTCGAGCGAAACCCTAGTTTTTTTTGAATCATCAATAACTTTTGATTGGTTACGATTTTTTTCACAAATTTTTTACTAGATATGGATAATATTTCAAATAAGTCACAGTAAAAAAATCGAGATTTTTTGATTCGTTTTGAGGGAGTTATTATTATTTTAGGGTTTATAATAATTTCGCTATATTTTCTAAAATATAAGTAATTTTTATTCAAAATTTTTGATGGAGATGTAAGTAGATATAAGAAAAGTACAGTAAAAAATTTAGAATTTTTTGAGTTGTTTGGAGTGATTTCTTGTGATTTTATGGATCATTTTTGACATTTTAGGGTTTCATGAACCTTAATTTTTTTTGTGGATCATGGAGTTTAGGGGGAGATAATATTGATGCTAGAGAATGGTGGCTCCTTTTGGAGAATCATTTTACAAAAACTTTTGGGCAAAGATGATTAACTCCTTTTTTGTCTGGGCCTGCACTAGATTGGTTTGATCAGTTGAGCTATACATAAATGTTTTCTTCATGGAAAGAAATGGAACATATTTTTTTAGATCGATGGGCTATAAAACAAGAAGTAGAAAAAGAAGAATCAGTAGAAAAAGAAGAAGAAGAAATAGAAGAATCAGTAGAAGAAAAAGAAGAAGAAGAAGAAGAAGAAGAAGAAGAAGAAGAAGAAGAATTGGATGATAAAAGTTCTAATTATTTGGCTCCAAATAAATCTGAGTCAATTTTTCAATTTCATGGATGCATTCAAAAGAAAAGGGTTATTGTGTCCATAAACCCTACCAGTAAGTATAACTTCATCAACATAAATGTGTCCAAGCATCTATATGTTCAAGCAAAGAATATCAAAGAGGTTCAAGTAGATGGTAAGAATATTTCAATGTTTGAAGATCTAAAGCTGATTATGGAAAAATATGTTTTGCATTCAGATTTTTATGCTTTGGATATAGATGATGTGGATCTAGTTCTTGGATATCCATGGTTAGAGACTTTGGGAACAATGAATATTAATGTTCAAAAAAAGTTCATGAAGTTTTGGTATAAGAAAAAGAAGATCACTTTACCATATATCATAGTGAAAAAGGCACCAATAACAATCCAGGTAGATCGTGAGGATGAGATGGAAACAGGTGATAAAGAACATGATGAAGATTCAGATGATATAGATAAAGACACACTAAAAATGAGCACTTCATATACTCAAGATACAAAGAAGGAAAAGGTGGAAGAGGTAGAAGCAAAGGTGGATAAGGTCAAAGTATTGGAAAAGGTTGAGGTATATAAACACCCACATCATCATGAGAGGAAACAATCATGGAACCAGGTGAAGAAGTGTCATAATAAAAATCATTTTGTATATACAGGAAATAAAATTTCCAATCATTATGGATATGCATGGAATCCAAAGAAAAAATACTATGACACATGGAATGAATGGGAAATCACTATGACTATGCATGGACGAATACCTACTATGGTCATGGTTGGAATCAGAGTAGCACAATACAATATGGTACATGGAATAAAAGGAGGAATAATTATTATGGGACACAAAAGTAGTATAATTATGATCATAAATGCAAGTAGAGGAGCATAATGGATTTTAGACACAAGCTTGGAGAGATATCACCTGCCAAGATCACATATGGATGGTTAGATGATTGAGATTGGAGACAAGTATACAATGATTTGAAGCACACTCATCATTTCTTTCTATGTTTTGGGGATGAAACATGTCAAAGAGGGAAGTAATGCTATGTACCTAGGAATATGATATATTGATGTATATGGGTTGATGGAGATGCCGACATGTGGCACACATCCCCTTAGTTAGTTATATGGGTATAATATATTAGGATAATAGAGTAACTTGTGGAAGTAGTACATTGGGTAATGGTCGGCCTACATTGGGATTAGGAGGTTACCCATCCATGGGTTAGATAGATGTATATATAGGAGATGATTATCATGGTAAAGATATCAAGTAAGCATTGAGTCTTCTATTGTAAGAGAATATTGGAGGTTGTCCCCTCGAAGAGACATTGTGGAGTTATTCCTTCCTAAAGGAGTATTATATGGTGTTTCCCTACCTTAAGGGTATTTCTGCATATATTAAATATCAAGATCATTACAAAAAATGACATTCACTTTTAACTGTTAAATTGTTAACCACCAAACTTTTAGGGTTTTTACCCTAACCATAGATGGTCAAGGTGATCATCAACGATTACCCTTGAAAATCCTAACCATTAATGGTTAATAGGTTCACCTTTTTTCTCTCACCTATAAGTAAACCCTTTTTTGTAAGTAGAACCAAATCATTTACCCACCCATGGAGACTACCTTCTATGCTCAACCTAACCACCTCATCGTTAGTCCTTTTTGGCCCAACTAGCATGTATTTTGTGATAACTTATGTATGGTCCTTTGATTATAGAAACAACATTACCATGTTGACCACTTTTTGAAATTATGCCACCTCATGCATACCTGACCCACTTATGTCTTCTAGGGAGCACTTCCTACCTCAGATACCCATGACACTTGACCACCAAGTTTATGTTTTCACTAGGAGTACTTCCTAACTTAGATACCCATTGAATCATAGACATCACTTAAGATACTTGAATTTATGAGTATAGCTAGTTTCCATGCTTAAATGAAATCACGGGGTCTACTTGCCACTTGTCCTTCTAGCACTAACCCTAATTTTACCAACCATAATAACCTAGTCAATGTGTGATCTCAGTTATCACACTTTTTATCATACTTTGTGTGCTTATTTCTACTTCAGTGCCTAACCTATCACCCACCTTCATGATTCCCACCTTCATCATCACCTTTTTCCACCTTATCAAACCCACACCTAATTCTATTATACCTCACTAACTCTTAATTTGAGGGGGAACACCTCCTCCCATACTCAGGGTGATTAGACCTTTGACCAACAATCTATTTTTGTTTTATAGCTTGTTGATTCAAAGTTGCATAATAAAAAAGGGGGACATGTAGACATCAAAAATATGCACACCATGATTCTGAATGTCAAAACACCCCTAGACTGCCTTAAGACCCCCTTGGGACTAATCTGACACTTTGATCACAAACCAAGCCTAATTATAGTCAGTTTGACTAATTAACTTAACCTACCCCTTTATCCACTCTTTGAATGTTGGCCCTTGACTACCAATGGTCAAGGTGACCATCGACGGTGACCATGACTATCGATAGTCAAGGTGCACCTCCTCAACTAGTAACATGAAAACCATTTGCCTTATTTTTCTAAAAATAACTTGTCTAAATCCATGTGTGAGCAATTACATGAGTGAGTTAAAATTAGGAAGTTCAGTTAATGTCTTATTGTACCTTTCCTTCTTTAACTATAAGAAGAGAGGATCAAGAAGGTAAAATCCATCTATAATTGTTATTAAGAGCTTGTACATCTAAAGTTCCTTTTTTGTAGGTCAATTCCCATCAACAATCTAGCAATCCAGCCATCATGCTAGGGAGCCAACTTGTCATCACCATTCCACCAAAGTGTCAAGTACCATTTCTCTATCAAAATCTCATCAGACTCCACTAATGAGTCAATTACTTCAAGCACCTACCCAATCAACCTTATGTAAGATAAATATGTGTTTTTCAATATTTAATTACTTTATATACCTTTTGTACTCTGCCTAGTAACAACCCACCTCTTAGAATCTAACTTTGTGATCCCATCAATCTAACCATTTACCAATCTAGACCTACACATAGTAACTATCAATGGTTGTCTCAACCATTGATGGTCTGCCTAACCACTGATATTTATCTTGACCACCGACAGTCACCTCAACTATCGATGGTCATCCCAACCACTGATGATCACTAAGGTAGGAAATTATAACAAGCTATTTCCACCTACCTAACCTCAACCAAATCTAATTTTTTTGTGTCCCTTCTTGTTCATAGACCCTTATCCTATTTTCTAAAATAGACCCAAACCATTTAGCACTAGTTTTGATCCACTTATTGTTATATTAATCATTTCTAGTCTATTTCTTTAGCAATATTTTCTTATGTTTAATTTTAGTACCTTTTGATTATTGATTCAAATACTTTCTATTCTATTTATAAAATTAATTATTTAAACATGTGGATTGATAGCCTTCGAAGAAGCTCTTACTTCTTGGATCTAGCCAGTGCTAGGCAATCCACTCAGCTATCTCTTTAACCAACCATTTGCTTTAGTTCTATCTTATGTATAGGTCATCCTCCAATTCCAAAGAGGAGTTCTCCATAATCATCTAATTCAACATACACATAATCAAAAAGGTTTTTCAACCATACTCATATTTAGTTTCTTCTTCTTCTTCCCTTTTTGAAATATAAGCTTAAATTCACTGAAACATGTAACTCCCTCAATAACTCAAAAATAATAATAATCAACAGCTCCATGCCTAAAGGCCTTATAAAAATAATAGAACGATTAATAATAATAGAGTCTTGGGTCTCTCTATGTATTAATCTACCATTCATAGTAGGTGTTGTTAGGAGGCCCCTTATCCAACGGAAGTGATAGGAGGCCCCTTATCCAATGGTAGCACAATTGATTACTTATATATGAGCAATTAAACACAGAAATTATACCAGAATGATTAAGAAACTAGAAACATGAGACAACAAAGAATTTGAGAGACAATACACACAATTGTATTAGATAATACTAGAAGAAAATACAAATAAGAAAGATGCCACTTCTCCCTCCACCTCAAAGGCTTGCCACACCTCAAGACCTTCTTCCCTCTCTCTCTTGCTCAACACAAAACCAACTCTAAAACCTGAGTTACAATCCCTCCTTCAATGCTTCAGCTGATCTCCTTGACCTTACACCTGTAGATCTCCTTGACCTTGCTTGCTTCAATGCTCTTACTTGATCAATATGATAATTAAAATAGAATCCCATGGTTACAAAAATAGACATCTAACTACTAAAATTAGACACACAGCTCATGACTTAAAATAGTCCCTGAGCATGCAAACACTCGATTTAACTAACTGACTGTTCGTAAACAGTAGTTCTGGGCCGCACAGGCGATCGACGCTGGTCCCTGCTTGTCTGGTGCTGCCGACATCGGTCGACTCTCTGCCATCGCTGGTCTCCTTCTCCACTGCATCTGACCGACATCAGTCATACTGCCGATGCCGGTGGCTCTGGTTCTTCAGCATCCTCTTCATGTGTGTGCAAATAGTTGAAGCTTTTAGCTCCACACCTTAACAATCTCCCACTTGGAGATAAACAGCTGCAACCTGTACCTGTACCTATAAACCAACTATTTTTGTTCCTTAGGCCCTGTATTCCTCTTCAAAATCACCCTTGAAGACCAACCACCACGCAAACTTGTGATGCTATACCTGTCACTTATGCCACAAGAATTTTGCTGCTCCCAAATTCTTCATGATATACTTCTGAACCAACTTTACCCTTAGCTCAGAAAAACTCCCTGTATATGCAACCCTGTAAAAAGTAACACAATATAGTAATAGGATAATGTAGCTAATATTATCCAACCTGGTAAAGATAAAAAACAATGGTCAAACCTCCATTGCCCTACAGCTAACTCAAGACCATATACCATAGCCTTCTGTCTTAGATGTCCATCCACTCTCTTATCTAAAATGAGAATCCATCCCTCTATCCAGCTGACAACTCCACCAACAAATACCTATTTGGCTTTACTCCAAGGACTCACACTCCTCATCCATGTCAAGCTCCCACTATTTCTGGATTCTACCTGCATTGCTTCTTTCATCTTCCTAGTTCATGACTAACAGTAAGCAATATAAAGAAGGTGAACAATGAATATGAGGTTCACATACCTTTTCTAACCTTTGTATGGGTGTTTGAGACTCATTGACAACTAACTATCCACCCATCATCCGTTCTAGTGACCGATCTCGGCCAACTCCCAGTCTGCTCCCGACCGATGTCGGTTCCCTGCACTGATCCTGACTGCCGACGTCGTTACCCCTGGCCGACGCCGGTGTCCCCCCTGCCGACGTCGGTCCTGATGACCGACGTCAGACTTATCCTGCCTGACCTACCGACCTTGCTGGTCTGCACAAGATTGAAGTCAGTGTTTGACTGATTGACATCGGTTCCAAGTAACTGACATCGATGCCTGTGTGTTCCCATGAGTGATGAATTATTCATCCGCGAGCTATTCTTGGATCAAATCTCTATCCATGCTGCCCTGCTCAGATTTATTTACTGCCTGTAATTATTATATGGCCTTCATCTCCTCCAAAAACACCAAGACATCCCTGTTCTTGTCAAAAGCCTCAAATTTCCTTTTTCTGCAATGAATTCTATCCATGCCTTCTGAATTTGAACACATACCTTTTGAGTCAAGAACCTCCATTCCCTTCTTATTCATGTGACCCTGCCTATTAGACCACATCTTCGAATCTGCACCAGAAGTGGAATCAGTAGTACAAGTAGATAGATAAAGAGTACCTACTTTCTTACCTCTTGCTAAAACAAGTGCTCCCTTGGTAACCTTCCAAGAATCCACTGTGAGGGTTATTGTGCATCCCTCATCCCCCAACCTTCCTACAGAAATCAAACTCTGCTTCAGAATTGGAACATGCATGACCTCCTTCAACACCCATGTGTTGTCAATCTGCAATCTCAGCTGCACTTTCCCTTTGCCAACTATCTGACAAGGCGTACCATCCCCTAAATAGAGCACTCCAAAATCTCCCTGTTCATACTCATGAAACAAATCTCTGTTTGGGGATGCATGAAAAGATGAACCAGAATCTAATATCCATGATCCTACGTGACTATCCAAAGAAAGTATGAGAGCATCTTGTACCACAATATTTGCATCCTTTGCTTCTTTAATACCTGCATGTTGATTCTCTTTATCTCTCAACCAACACTCCTTCTTTGTATGTCCTTTCTTTCCACAAAACTAGCAGGTAATACCTTTGGACTCGAATATCCTTCCCGACCTTGATTTCCCTTGCTCAATCTTTTCCTTTTGCCTTCCTCTGCTTTCCGCACTTAGAGCATTCCCTGATGATTCACCTGTGCTTCTCCTGCGTATTTCTTCATTCAAGATCACACTCACAACATCATCAACTTTTAAGATTTTAGAAGCAGATGCAGAGTTACTGCCATAACCATACCGTCCCAACTTTCAGGCAAAGAACATAAAATCAAGAGAGCCTTTACCTCATCATCAAAAACAATGTTGACTGAAGCTAATTGGTTTACCAAACCATGGAAATCACTGAGATGAGTATGTACCGAACCACCTTCCTGCATTTGCAAAGTAAATAGCTGCTTCATAAGGTATACCTTATTAGAAGCTAAGGGATTTTCGTATAAATTTGCCAAGGACTTTATCAACTCTTCTGTTGTTTTGCACTGTGATAAGCTAGAAATCACAGAAGCTCCAAGACTCAACCTTATGGAATCGAGAGCCTTCCGATCAAGAACACTCCATTCTTCATCCTTCATATCTATGGGCTTGCATGCAACCCCACCCAATGGTAAGTACAGATCCTTCTGATACAGATAGTCCTCAATCTGCATCCTCCAGTGTTGATAATTCTTGCCATTAAACTTCTCCATTCGTAGCTTGCTTTCTTCTGCCATTGCTGAACTCCCACTCAATCAGAAAACCCTGTGAATGACCTGTAATCAAAAAATACCCTGCTTCCTGCAAACCATAGCTCTGATACCAACTGATAGGAGGCCCCTTATCCAACGGTAGCACAATTGATTACTTATATATGAGCAATTGAACACAGAAATTATACTAGAATGATTAAGAAACTAGAAACATGAGACAACAAAGAATTTGAGAGACAATACACACAATTGTATTAGATAATACTAGAAGAAAATACAAATAAGGAAGATGCCACTTCTCCCTCCACCTCAAAGGCTTGCCACACCTCAAGACCTTCTTCCCTCTCTCTCTTGCTCAACACAAAACCAACTCTAAAACCTGAGTTACAATCCCTCCTTCAATGCTTCAGCTGATCTCCTTGACCTTACACCTGTAGATCTCCTTGACCTTGCTTGCTTCAATGCTCTTACTTGATCAATATGATAATTACAATACATGCCTCATGGGTCTTTAAATAGAATCCCATGGTTACAAAAATAGACATCTAACTACTAAAATTAGACACAGCTCGCGACTTAAAATAGTCCCTTAGCATGCAAACACTCGATTTAACTAACTAACTGTTCGTAAACAACAGTTCTGGACAGCACAGGCGACCGACGCCGGTCCCTGCTTGTCTGGTGCTGCCGACGTCGGTCAACTCTCTACCATCGCTGGTCTCCTTCTCCACTGCATCTGACCGACGTCGGTCATACTGCCGACGCCGATGGCTCTGGTTCTTCAGCATCCTCTTCATGTGTGTGCAAATAGTTGAAGCTTTTAGCTCCACACCTTAACAGGAAGCATAATTGATTACTTATATATGAGCAATTGAACACGAAATTATACCAGAATGATTAAGAAACTAGAAACATGAGACAACAAAGAATTTGAGAGACAATACACATGATTGTATTAGATAATACTAGAAGAAAATACAATAAGGAAGATGCCACTTCTTCCTCCACCTCAAAGGCTTGCCACACCTCAAGACCTTCTTCCCTCTCTCTCTTGCTCAACACAAACCAACTCTACAACCTGAGTTGCTATCCCTCCTTGAATGCTATAGTTGATCTCCTTGACCTTACACCTGTAGATCTCCTTGACCTTGCTTGCTTCAATGCTCTTACTTGATCAATATGATGATTACAATACATGCCTCATGGGTCTTTAAATAGAATCCCATGGTTACAAAAATAGACATCTAACTACTAAAATTAGACACACAGCTTGCAACTTAAATTAGCCTCTTAGCATGCAAACACTCAGTTTAACTAACTGACTGTTCGTAAATAGTAGTTTTGGACCACACAGGCGACCGACGCCGGTCCCTGCTTGTCTGGTGTTGCCGACGTTAGTCGACTCTCTGCCGTCGCCGGTTTCCTTCTCCACTGCATCTGACTGACGTCGATCATACTACCAACGCTGGTGGCTCTGGTTCTTCAACATCCTTTTCTTGTGTGTGCAAATAGTTAAAGCTTTTAGCTCCACACCCTGACAATCTCCCACTTAGAGATAAACAGCTGCAACTTGTACCTGTACTTGTACACCATCTATTTTGTTCCTTAGGCCCTGTATCCCTCTTCAAAGTCACCCTTGAAGACCAACCACCATGCAAACCTGTGATGCTATATCTGTCACTTATGCCACAAGAATTTTGTTGCTCCCAAATTCTTCATGACATACTTCTAAACCAACTCTACCCTTAGCTCAAAAAACTCCCTGTATATGAAACCCTGCAAAAAGTAACACAATACAGTAACAGGATAATGTAGCTAATATTATCCAACATGGTAAAGATAAAAAATACAATGGTCAAACCTCCTTTGCCCTGCAGCTAACTCAAGACCATATACTATAGCCTTCTATCTCAGATGTCCATCCACTCTCTTCTCTAAAACGGGAATCCATCCCTCTATCCAGCTAACAATTTCACCAACAAATACCTATTTGGCTCTACTCTAAGGACTCACACTCCTCATCCATGTCAAGCTCTCACTGTTTCTGGATTCTACCTGCATTGCTTCTTCTGTCTTCCTACTTTTTGACTATCAGTAAGCAATATAAAGAAGGTGAACAACGAATATGAGGTTCACATACCTTTTCTGACCTCTATATGGGTGTTTGAGACCCCTTGACAACTAACTGTCCACCCATCATCCGTTCCAGTGACCGATCTCGGCCATCTCCCAGTCTGCTCTCGACCGATGTTGGTTCCCTGCACTGACCCTGACTACCGACGTCATTACGCCTGGCCGAGGCCAGTGTCCCCCCTGTCGACATCAGTCCTGATGACCGACATCGGACTTTTCCTGCTCGACCTACCGACCCTGCTGGTCTGCACATGACCGAAGCCGGTGTCTGGATGACCGACGTCGGTTCCAAGTAACCGACATCGGTGCCTGTGTGTTCCCGTGAGTGATGAATTCTGCATCTGTGAGCTCTTCTTGGATCAGATCTCTATCCATGCTGCCCTGCTCAGATTTATTTAGTGCCTGTAACTACTCTCTGGCCTTCATCTCCTCCATAAACACCAAGACATCCCTGTTCTTGTCAAAAGCCTCAAATTTCCTTTTCCTGCAATGAACTCTATCTATGCTTTATGAATTTGAACACATACCTTTTGAATCAAGAACTTCCATTCCCTTCTTATTCATGTGATCCTGCCTATTTGACCACATCTTCGAATCTATACCAGAAGTAGAATCAGTAGTACAAGTAGATAGATAAAGAGTACCTACTTTCTTACCTTTTGCTAAAACAAGTGCTCCCTTGGTAACCTTCCAAGAATCTGCTGTGAGGGTTATTATGCATCCCTCATCACCCAACCTTCCTACAGAAATCAAACTCTGCTTTAGAATTGGAACATGCATGACCTCCTTCAACACCCATGTGTTGTCAATCTGTAATCTCAGCTGCACTTTCCCTTTGCCAACTATCTGACAAGGCGTACCATCCCCTAAATAAAGGACTCCAAAGTCTCCCTGTTCATACTCATGAAACAAATCTCTATTTGGGGATGCATGAAAAGATGAACCAGAATCTAATATCCATGATCCTACCTGACTATCCAAAGAAAGTATGAGAGCGTCCTGTACCACAATATTTGCATCCTTTGCTTCTTCAATACCTGCATGTTGATTCTCTTTATCTCTCAACCAACACTCCTTCTTTGTATGTCCTTTCTTTCCACAAAACCAGCAGGTAATACCTTTGGACTCGGATCTCCTTCCCGACCTTGATTTCCCTTGCTCAATCTTCTCCCTTTGCCTTCCCCTGCTTTCTGCACTTAGAGCATTCCCTGATGATTCACTTGTGCTTCTCCTACGTATTTCCTCATTCAAGATCACACTCACAACATCATCAACTTTTAAGATTTTAGAAGCAGATGCAGAATTACTTACTGCCATAACCAAACTGTCCCAACTTTCAGGCAAAGAACATAAAATCAAGAGAGCCTTTACCTCATCATCAAAAACAATATTGACTGAAGCTAATTGGTTTACCAAACCATGGAAATCACTGAGATGAGTATGTACCAAACCACCTTCCTGCATTTGCAAAGTAAATAGCTGCTTCATAATATATACCTTATTGGAAGCCAACGGCTTTTCTTATAAATTTGCCAAGGACTTTATCAACTCTTCCATTATCTTGCACTGTGATAAGCTAGAAATCACAGACGCTCCAAGACTCAACCTTATGGAATCGAGAGCCTTCCGATCAAGAACACTCCATTCTTCATCCTTCATATCGGTGGGCTTGCATGCAACCCCACCCAACGGTAAGTACAGATCCTTTTGATATAGATAGTCCTCAATCTGCATCCTCCAGTGTTGATAATTCTTGCCGTTAAACCTCTCCATTCGTAGCTTACTTTCTTCTGCCATTGCTGAACTCCCACTCAATCAGAAAACCCTGTGAATGACCTGTAATCAAAAATAACCTACTTCCTACAAATCATAGCTCTGATACCAACTGTTAGGAGGCCCCTTATCCAATGGAAGCACAATTGATTACTTATATATGAGCAATTGAACACGGAATTATACCAGAATGATTAAGAAACTAGAAACATGAGACAACAAAGAATTTGAGAGACAATACACACAATTGTATTAGATAATACTAGAAGAAAATACAATAAGGAAGATGCCACTTCTTCCTCCACCTCAAAGGCTTGCCACACCTCAAGACCTTCTTCCCTCTCTCTCTTGCTCAACACAAACCAACTCTACAACCTGAGTTGCTATCCCTCCTTGAATGCTATAGCTGATCTCCTTGACCTTACACCTGTAGATCTCCTTGACCTTGCTTGCTTCAATGCTCTTACTTGATCAATATGATGATTACAATACATGCCTCATGGGTCTTTAAATAGAATCCCATGGTTACAAAAATAGACATCTAACTACTAAAATTAGACACACAGCTCACGACTTAAATTAGCCTCTTAGCATGCAAACACTCAGTTTAACTAACTGACTGTTCGTAAATAGTAGTTCTAGACTGCACAGGCGATCGACGCCGGTCCCTGCTTGTCTGGTGCTGCTGACGTCGATTGACTCTCTGCCATCGCCAGTTTCCTTCTCCACTGCATCTGACCGACGTCGGTCATACTGCCAACGCTGGTGGCTCTGGTTCTTTAGCATCCTTTTCTTGTGTGTGCAAATAGTTGAAGCTTTTAGCTCCACACCCTAACAAGTGTAACAAAAACTATAGTCTCGTTACTCTTCTTCCATTTCATCTTGATTTATGTGCTTATAGTTATATATCATTTGCCTATGGATTAAAGATCCCATGAAATTGGAAAAGTTGATCTCCTTTTCATCATGGCTCAATGGCCTATTAAAATAGATGATATTTCCATAATTTTTATGGGACTATGCCATCCTTGACTTAGGTTTGCATATATATAACCTGCATGTAATGTCCATGCCTTACAAAAATAGAATGCATTCCTCCTTACAAAAATAAAATGTATTCTTCTAGGCTTGGATTTCCAATCAAACTATGCCTTTTATTTTCTCATTCCTAACTGTTTAATAATAATAGGCATCTTTGTCCTTCAAACCTTCAGGAATGTAAGTCCATCCTCTAATGTTGAAGCTAACTTTAGAATATGTCCATACTCATTCCAATAATGAGCTTCCAACAACTTTGTAACATAGATAAATATGCCCTCCACAGGCTTAATTTCATCCCTGCTCAAATACATAGTCTTGATCTTTTATGGTTGAAAGCCATATAAATAGAAGAAACATAATAACATAAGTTTGGACCTCTGTATGCTGATATACCCTACGTCTTATCTCATCCACCTCAGTTTAGGTGACTTTGTAGAATAGAAATAATCATCCACCTTGACTTATCTCAAATTTTATATGTGCTTACCTCATTCACCTAGGCCTAAAGGCCATACAAAATAGGTGAAGATTAAACCTTATAATCTCGAATCCTTTTTACATTCTTGTTCATGTCTATCAAATAGACAGTCTCACATCTATTATCCCAATTCGACCCAATGATGAGTTCTTTCCATTTTACAAAATGGGGTTTAAATCCCTTATCCGATGCCATCACCTTTTTTAATGGGATAATTATCACACATTCACTAGATAAATTCATGCAAAAGGATTCAATATCCTTACATCTAGCATGTGGTTTGTGGCTTCGATCACATATCAAACCATTTTGTTTGAGTTGGTTTCAGTGCTAAACTGGGAGATCTAAGTTTAGTTTGGATAGTTGTTAAGCCAAATACAAGTTGGTTATTGAGCTATCCATATATTAAAATTGGTCATGATGATCTGACACTCATCCTAAGTCTCGAGCTCACCATAGCTTGAAATCTGCATGTGACTTGGCTTGAACTTAGCATATAACATGAGTGACTTAGAAAATAGAAAGGATGTGATGACATAATTTCATAAAGTGGTGGTAGGCCATGTGATGGCCTAAGGACCCACCACATGGTGCTCTCAAATATCACCACTTAAAATGCTCCTCTACCTACCACTTATCAACATGAGAATGCACCAAAAATAATATGGTATAAAACTATAATGTAATTGGAAATATCAAAATTACACTAATATACCATAGTATCCAGATCCCCTTCCAAAATAATAATGGACCCCACCAGCTTTGGTATTCATAGATGGCCTTTTGTAACTATGATCGATGAAGATCTGTGAACTAAACATCCTCCAGATCAATCCTCCTCACAAAGAGGCTATTGGCCTTCAAAAGTCACAATAATTCACTAAAACTGCTAAATGACTCTCTGCATCACATAAAAGTATAGAAACCATAATATAGCATAGCGAAGGTGTTATGAAGTTAAGCTATGCAAATAAAATCCATTTGAAAAACACCAAATTTACTTTAGAAAAATAAGACATCATAAAAAACTTCCCTGTAAGAAGTCAACTATCTAACTATAATTATAACCTAATTATGGAGAGTAAAATAAACTCTTTATCCATTTATGCCAAAACAAAATCTTTACCCAAAATAGTCATTGAATATTATGAATTCTCTCAACCCCTACACTGCATGAAGGCTAAGGTGTTCTCCTTGTTATCAACATTACATAAGGAAAATCAAAGTGTTGAATACCCCTATAAGACTTGTAAACAAATTACAACACCTGTATACTTGAAGTTATAAACATTGCCTATCTATGGGTCTTTAAAAGGACATCTACATGATGTGCATGACAAACATACATGTGAGTGCACAAAATTTTTACAATACAAACATTTCCCAAAATATAGTGGGACTTAAATGTATATGTCAAATATAAAAATGTACAATGAATTTGTCTATCCTTATGTTATAACTACACAATTCATAAATAATAACCTCTTTACAAAATCACAAACTCTATAAGTATCTATACGACATCATAAACATGAGGATAAAACTAAGAATGTTAAACCTATTTCAAACTTTTCTCATTGTTGACTGTTCCCTGATTCATACCCCCATAACTCATCCAAACTGAGTTAGTTTCCTAAAAAGTTTATCACAATAGAAAACTATATTTAGGAGATAGCAAAATACTCTTCCAAAACACCAAGATGATCAAAATTCCTTTCTAGATCCAAGTAGTTAGGAATTTCCCTAAAATAGTGTTTTGAAGTACAACTAAGCATACTACTTAATATCATAGTAATACTTTATAAAAAATATTCAAGTAAACCATTTGATCAATAAAGGTTTCTCCCCCTTCATGGTTTCCATAACTGAATAGAAGGTGGTTTCATCTTATTTAAAACTCAATCTTCTAAGAGTTAGATTATCCATTTTATATTTTGAAAAGATAATTCTAAATAAAGATATATTTTACTTCCAAGGTAACCCTACACAAAGGATTCAAACCAAAATTATGCATACATAGTTACATTGAAAGTAATTTATACTTCTAAAGAAACTATGAATCTCACCTGTTGAGTACTAGTTGACATATTGTTGGTGTTTAAACAACTCCCTGTTTGCTTCTTGTAACTCTTAACAAAGCTATGCAACATAAACCAACTTATGAACCAATTAACAACTCAATCCATAAAATATAAAAACCTAATTAATTTCTTGAATAATACCCTATTTGCCATCTCCATATCTTACCATGGAACTTGTCGTTTCACTTGTTCCTATAATTAAGGACATAGGCATCCATAATATGATTAGTAATATGAAAATAAAGGCTATACAACTAGTCATCAAAGACCAAAATATTATATCCATACCAATATGAAATCAGATCACCATCATACCTTAATATTTGCTCTATGTAAGAATGGTAATAGGACTGCAATTGATTCCTTTTGGATATGAATAACTAAAAATGCCTTGCATTTTATCTTAATCCATCCCAAGAAAGAAAGGTTGATCCTCTCATAACATCATCTCATACCTTCAAGTGACAATGTGTTTTGTTACTCATCCAAATTGAACCTACAGGACTAGTGGTTTTAGAACCTTGGATGTTAGAATCTTGTCTTCTTCCAATGAATTGGAACACATTTCAATTTTCCTTTGCACTAGTCATCCCTGCATGGTCAAATCAAATAGAAGAACACAAAGCAAGAATTTGATATCTAAAAACTCTAAAAATGAAGTATATCAACAATTGAATCAAGTCCTTTATCAACATGCTTTGATGCCAAAATTGATCCAAAAACTAGATTTACTCCCTAAGATAAATCAAATAGTTTCTAAAAAATGGATACTGAAAATCTCAATTCCTTAAATGAAATACAATTGGAAGCAGAATATTCTAGGAATGAATGAAGAGTATTTAGCAAACTCTATAACTCATTTCCTGCTTTAAAACTCTTGATTTTATCTTATTATTATAACTTTCTATTCTTTCATTCGTATCTCATAAATTCTCTTTAAATTGAATTTAAATGAAACACAAAATAAAAATTAAAAGAAAAGGTGACACAAAAACTTGATAACGGACTTTACCCTTTTAGGGGCTATGTCTCTGTGTTCATGAAATAATGAACCGATCCATTATAAATGATGTAATACAATAATTAATAAACTTACATCAAGTATGGATTTTAGAATCTATAAATAGTGTTAAAACTAACTTTGAAGAATCTACAATTCATCTCCTCAAAGTACGTAGTGTAGACATGTAAATTTGGCCACCAATGGCTTCATATCCAGCTTTAGACCAATTCTTGCCAATCATTGAATACCTAGCCCAATAATGTTTATTAGTCTTGAATTTGGCTTTATAACCTTGCATTAAATCAATTTAGCCTATTAAATCAATTAAACAAGGCAAATACACACATTAAATTAATCACAATCAAATAAATAACTAAATGCTTAAAAAAATTAATTAACGTGCACATCTTAATCAAAATCAATTAACAAGTTAAATAAATTTCAAATTCTAATTGAGTTTACCCATGAGCTAATAAATCAATTACTAAAAAAAAAATTAAAGAGCATCTTAGAATTTTATAGAATACACTCATTACCTTTGTGAATTGTCACTTGATGAAAATATCTAAAAGAATAATCTAGAAATGTGCTAAATTCAACCAAAGTTAATAAACTCAATCATGGTCAGATTTAACCCATTTCAAGAGATTTGAAAGCCTATAAAAGCAAGCCTAGAGATATTTATTTAGGGTGATCAAACAAAATAGAGTTATAATACAAGAATAGATTCATGAAGCTAAAATCCTAGTGTTATAATGTTGAAATTGAGCCAAGCCATATAAATCAAGCCAAACATTCAACAATGGTGCATAGAGGAGATGATGTTAGCCATATGTCATTGATGAAGAATTATTATGTTTAAACCGAGCAATACAAACAAAAACCACATGAATCTCTCAAATAAGGTAAAGATTGTTGTTCTTTGCATTTTAGTTGGGTTTTCAATTGTTGTTAATTCATTAAGCTCCCCCTAAGATCTAGGCTTAGAGATGTTAGTATGTTAGTGTGTTGATTTCATAGTTTTATGGACTAACAATTGATCTAACCTCCTATCTTTGTTAAATTCCATGATCAAAAGTGCCATGTCTGGTGGGACTATCTACACGATTGCGCAACCCACAAATTTTTTTGTATTCATAATTTTAATTTTTTTTTCTTTTTCTTTGCTAGAGTAAAAATGACCCATAAATAATAATTAAATTTTTATTTAATTAATATTTTTTTCTAAATTTTTGTATAATTATATATAAATATGTTATTGATATTTTATAAATATTTAAAAATAAATCTCTTTATATTTTATAAGTTATAACTCTTTTAGCGATTGTCACTTACTATTTTTTAATTTTTTGGTAAAAATGGTTAGTACAGAGATAATAATTTTTTTTAATTCACTTTTTTGATCTATGATTTTTTATATAGGTGCTCCCTATACCTATAAATAACCTCCAAAATTTTCATGATAAATGGATGTATATTTTAAAAGTTATAGGTAAATTAATGACTGCATGTTTTAATGATTTTTGTGTTCGATTTTCTTGTTTTTTACCTTCTAACTTGTTTGCATGTTTCATAGGTTTATTTTTTTTTTTTAAATTTTTTTTTTGAGTTTTTTATTGATATTTTTTCTAACATTTTCCTAACCTAACATGTTTTATTTTTTTGGTTTTTCCTTCAGGTCGATAGATTTAACCTTTCAAACTTGCTTGTCTCATTTGATAAATAGGCTTTAAGGCTAAACGAATTTTTGACCATTTCTTTGTAGGACCTATTTGGAGAAAACCATTTCAATTTAAATTAGTCTTTTCAAACTTCATTTATATGTCTAAAAAAACTATTAATCCTTCATTTTAGTGTTTAAAGAAACTTTTTAGGGTGTTTTATTGGTTAAGTTTTTGTGGTTTCTTTCAAAGTTCACAACTTAAAGCCAAGGGGTTAAAAGAACACCACCACACATTTTGTTTAGTGCTATAAAATTGAATACACTTCAAATTTTTTTGCAAGTTGTTTTTATTATTTATTTATTCTAATTTTTTTGAGTGAATAGGGAGTTTGCGTGTATGCTCTCCCATCCGTCTCCTTTAAAAAACTTTTGGGATCAAAAGTGCCAACTTCTTTTTGAGTGGTTTGAAATTATTTCCATTTGCACTTATTAAAGCCAAGAGGCTAGTAACAAATCTAATCAAACACTTTTAATTTGGTGTAATATAATTAACTTCACTTTAATTATTTGTAAACTTGTTTATTGATTGTGTGTTTTTATGAAAAGAGGAGACGTGCTTGTATGCTCTCTCATCCATCCCCTTTAGGAAACTTTTGGGATCAAAAGCACCATCTCATCACACTTTGAGCCTAGTCCAAGGCATGTAAAGAATATCATTTAAAGCCCTCCCCAAAAACTCATAATAGTATTGGGTGATCTTGAGGTGACCATAAAGTCTTTCTATTATGTCATTTATTTCATGCATGTTGGCTTGTGAGGGGGACTTCATTACCTCCCATGAGTTATTTAGGGAAGCTTTGACCTAGGGTTTCACCTCTTAGCATCGATTCATCACCCCCACTAGGATTAAAAGTTTGAGTGGTTGAACTACCTCTTAGTGTTGGGGTTAAGCACCGAGATGTAATGTACATTGGACATCACACTACACTAAGCAAGTGATAGATGTAGTGGTTGAAAAAAGGGCAAGACCTTTTTGAAACAATCCAAGTGCCATAGACACCCAATTAAAGTGTGTTTCTTTTACATCATTTGGCATGAAATTCATTATGTAATTGATCCATCTAGAATGTTTGTAAAATAGTTAGTTTAGTCAATCCCACATTGCCATACCCTTATTAGGATTTGGATGATTATACTTAGTGTATTCTAGTCATTTTTGCTTGGTCTGTTAGACTAAAACTTGTATTGTTCAAACCATGTCATTTGACAAGTCATGATTCCACATCACTCCATTGTTTAAGGAGGCATTATGCCATCTGTATGACACTTTGATTTAACTTAGCAAACATTCCCTTTTTGTGTCAAAATATTGGGAGTATCACTTGATTGAGGAGGGCACCATTATGCTACCTAAATCATTTCAAAATCTTGTGTCTTTGGAGTCTTGAAACATAAACCATTTGTCACATCATCTTTTGGGAGTACTAACATTGTTAGGATACCCATTTTATTTTAAAAGACTTGCCTTATTTCATTTTACATCTTTATTATCATTTGTTTGCAACCAATCACTTGAGCCTTATTGAATCTTGGATTAGCATGGTCATGCTATTCAATTATTTTTAGCTTTTTTTCATCAAATTCATAGTCTATCCTTAGTTGAGTCCTTGATTAACTATTACAAGTTCAAATTAAATTATCAGCTGATTTTGGTTTAGACCTCCATTCATGGGGTTGATACCCAGCTCTTTCTCTTTTGGATTATGTAACTTGGGTTAATTCGTCATTCACATTCAAAAAATTGTATTATTTTGTGATTTTATTTTTGTCAAATTAGTTTATCTTCAAACATCTATTATTTAGAATCTTATACTAATCAGATCATGTTTTATGCCTAGAGTCATGTACCTTGTCTATGTTAAACTACTCCAAGTTTGTTAGATTAATCAATCACACTTTTTAAGTCAAGATTTTTCCATTGTTTGGCCATTAGTCCTCACATATCCTATTTGAGCCTAGCTTTTGACTCCGCATTTGGACAAAAGACCTAACAACTTTTCCCTTTAGTAGTTTAGACCTACTTGAAACACATTTCAAAATTAAAGTTTGGTCATTTGATTTTTAGGTCATTTTGTGTGACCTCTGCATGTATCAGACACTTAACATTTGTCATTTTATGATACACTATTTTTATCAAGTCTTTACATAGACTTTCTAAAGATTCAACTCCACCTTTGACCAAGCTAGATCATGTTTGAAACCTTTGTTTTTCCAAAAGGAATAGATTTTATAGAGTTTATAGAACCTTAATCCCTTTTATTGTTGTGTAATATTTTTCATTTAATTTAAACATGGCTCACTATACACAAAGTGGAACTATGTACAGTTATGGATATGGAAATCCTTTCACACAAGGGGACTTTATGGAAAATCCTACTAAAGACAATGTCATTTGAGAAACAGATTTTTATCCACCCCAAAACATTCAACCAGGGGGACAATGTCAAGATCTTTTGGCCTACTATTTGGTTAGTACACCTCCATATATAGAGGAAGATCAAGAGATAATGGCATAATACTTATCTAGCATACCATCAGTTGAAGAAATTACTCAACAACAAACTTGTCACATCATAATGCCATCAATTTATGATCCCAATAGAATTTTAGAGGTAGGGTATGAAAAATTACAAAATCTATAAAGAGATCCTTCCAACATGTTTTAAAATTAGACTCATGGACAATTCTCTTCTAGAAATCCTAATGTCATTATACCAATACCTTATCAAAAACCCCATGTGTTTATCCCATAAAGAGGTCCCATAGATGACCAATTTGATAAAATGCATCAAGCATACTAGACATATCTCAATTTATCACATAAATTCACTAATATGGCCTTGTCAAATGCACCTCTTATTAAAATATCTCCTCAACTAGAAGATTTAATAGAGTTGACAAGTCAAGACAATTAAGGTTTAGACCCATTTATTCAAAAAACTTCAATAGAAACCATGTTCAATACACTGATTATAGAGAAAATATCTTCAGTTTCTATACATGATACTGAAAAAAATATAGGGGATAATGTGTAAGTAATGTCCAATTTAAACCAAAGTGGTGTCGGCACACAATTAATCAATCAACAACAAAATGTGCCTTTAGCTAGTACCATTAGTGGTTTTCAAAATTAGGGAAATGGATATTATATGTTCCAACCTCAACCAACTACTTATAATCCTCAACCAGTCACTTCTTCAAGTGCACAACCAATAAGATTAAGTAGCCAGCCAACAAGCATAGCCACACCATAACAAAACATGTCAAATATTACTTCTCCCCAAAATGTGCTGAGTACTATTCCATAATAGTAGGCACAATCAAGTATTCCATAACACTAGATGACAACAAACTTGATGAGCTAATGAACATTATTCACCTTAAGCATTACTATACTTGAGTAACTTGATGTATTGGCTATAAGGACCATTTCAAGTTGTACCATATTATCAATATTATTCTTTATACCATTATCAAACTATTTATTCTACCATCCTCTCATTCTAACATTCTAACTAGAACATCCAACCATTTCATTCCTACTCAACCAAACATGTTTTTAATCCTATCAACCTAGCCCATTTGACCTTGGTTCATCCATTGGTTTCACATTTTTAGCATACAGAATCAAACTAGTTTTAGCATTTATTTCAAGCATTTAAAATGTATTTTGGAGTAGTATGACAGAAGTATCGGTAGTTTCATCCTTCATTTTTTATTCCCTTCTTATCAAGTTTGTTTATGTGAGCCTAATTATATCACCTATTGGGGAAAATCCATGTTCACCAGTCTTGATACTAATTATATCACCTACTAAGATAAATTGGTAAACTTGATCTATCAGTTGTATCCTAGTTATAACCACCTATGGGAAAACTAGGGGTAACATTTGTTTATTGTGCCTTGACATAACACTTAGCCATTCATATGCCATCATACCAACTGTGCCTGTTTTGTTTGAATTGGCTTCTACACTAGTCACATTCCTCTATTGTGAGGTAAACTAATATAAACTTAAACCATTTTGGAACTATGTGGTTTGAGTTTGATTCATGTTGAAGTCAACTCATTCCCCCTTCATCCACACTCTCACCATTTTATGAGCATCATTTCAAGTTATAACACTCTCTCCATTTCTCAAACATCATTTCAAGTTATAACACTCTAACCATTTTGTGAGATTGGACCATTTTAGTGTCTTATCATTATCTATTGAGTTGAGATGCTTTGAAAATTTCAAAAACATTTGAAAATAATCTAAAAAACCAAAAACATTGACCACTTCTTTGCCTTATGGATTTTGGGAACCCTCACTAAGTCACAAATAAACCACTTGTTCCTTAGTTTCCCCATCTTTTTTGGCTTTTTATCCTACACTATCCCCATTTTATGAATTTATCCCTATTATTTTATCACATCCATCATGTCTTTTTATCAATCATCATTTTCTTCCCATTTCTTGGGATAACTACATTTGGCCTAAAGTTTTGATGGATTATCATATCCATGGAACTATGTAGGTAGTGTCCACTTGCCTAGCGCATATGGAGACAACTTGGTCACCCCCTTCATTTTCTTTTATTCTTCCATTTTCTTTGTTTGTTTAGTTGTCACCTAGTTTCTAGGGTCAATGTTTGTCATGTTGTTTGTACTAACATAGGGACTAACACTTGTTTATTTATTTGTTTGTCTATTTTGTTTATTTCTTTATTTGTGTGTCTATTTGTTTGCTTTCATAACTATGGCCATGATTCAGTCTATATGTGTTCATTAGGTTATTTTTTGCACATTATTCTTGAATCTATCCATATTCAAACATCTACATTATCATCATGGTTTTTATCATCAGTGCAATTATTTTCCATTGAGTATCAGATATCGGGAGTCAATCTTTATGCATATTTTGGCCAAGCCCCCATGGTGTTCTATCATGAAGCCTACCATCAAATGCTATATAAAAAATAATCTTTGAGAGGTTTACAATATCAATGCAGCATCACCATCTCCTTGATACCAACATCAACAACAATCCTAATCCAATACCCAATCATATCCCAAATAGAATAATTAAGTAACAAAAGAATTTCAACCTTTGTTATTTTGGACAATCATCTCTCTACTAGTAGGTTATCCTAATTCATATTTATCCTCTATATCAACTTCTCAATCATCAACCATCAATCATGTTTTCATAATCAAGGTATATTGCATGAGCACTATACACCATCCCACATGCATTCTCAATGATTATATCACCTGTTGGGGAAAATCATTGTGTTATCACCAATTTTCCTTTCTTGTTTATCTATCCTAACTGGGGTAACTCCATCTTCTCAATGATTATATCACCTATTGGGGAAATCATTTTGTTATCATACCACATTGCCATAATCAAGGTATAATACTTATAATCACCTTTGGGCAAACCATTGTATACCATCCCAGTTGCATTTCTTAGTGATTTTTCCCAACTTTGGGTAAAATCATTATGTTTTCACCCCATCATATTCATTTATTTGGTCTCCTCATTTCACACCTTTCTTTCAAGGGACCATTTTCTAACCCACTTGCTAACTGCTCCCTCGAGGGGGTAGCTACAATTCAATCATTACCATTATAGTCATAACCATAAGGAACCATTTCATTCTTTTAAAAAACATTACTATGCTTACATCTTACAACATCTTCTCAAAAAGGGGCCAACTGTAGACATGTAAATTTGGCCACCAATGGCTTCATATATAACTTTAAACCAATTCTTGCCAATCATTGAAAACCTAGCCCAATAATTTCTATTAGTCTTAAATTTGGCTTTATAACCTTGAATTAAATCAATTTGGCCTATTAAATCAATTAAACTAGGAAAATACACACATTAAATTAATCAAAATCAAACAAATGACCAAATGCCTAAAAATAATTAATTAACTTGCACATCATAATCAAAATCAATTAGTAAATTAAATCAATTTTAAATCTTAATTGAGTTCACCCATGAGCTAATAAATCAATTACTAAAAAGTAAATTCAAGAGCATCTTAGAACATTCTATAATACATTCATTACCTTTGTGAATTTTCACTTGATGAAAATATCTAAAAGAATATTCTAGAAATATGCCAAATTCAACCAAGGTTAATAAACTTAGCCATGGTCAGATTTAACCCATTCCAAAGGATTTGAAATCCTATAAAAGTAAGCATATAGCTCTTCATTTAGGGAGAACAATCAAAGTAGAGTTATAATGCAAGAATAGATTCATGAAGCTAAAATCTTAGTGTTATAATGTTGAAATTGAGCCAAGCCATATCAATCAAGCCAAACATTCAATAATGGTGCATAGAGGAGATGATGTTAGCCATATGTCATTGATGAAGACTTATTATGAATAAACTGAGCAAGCCAAATGAATAAATTATTTGAAGCTCTCAAGGAAGGTAAAGATTATTGTTCTTTGCATTTTAGTTGGGTTTTTAATTGTTATTTGTTCATTAAGCTACCTTTAAGATCTAGGCTTAGAGATGTTAGTATGTTAGTGTGTTCATTTCATGGTTTTATGGACTAACACTTGATCTAACCTCCTCTCTTTGTCAAATTCCTTGATCACACGTAACACCTCTTTATCCTCTCTATGTTTTTGGGCATGATTATCCATTAAGAGCATATTAAAAACTCTTAAAAATTAGAATTATGCATCACATGAGTGTCTCTATCCATTAGGTTTATAACTACCTCAATAACCTAAAAATAACAATTGTCAACAGCTCCATGGCCAAAGGCCTTATAAAAATAATAGAAGGATTAACAATAATAGAGCCTTGGGTCTCTTTGTATATTAATCTACCATTCATAGTAGGCATTAAAAAACTACATATTCATTACCCTTCTTCCATTCCATCTCTATTTGTGTGCCTATAGTTATACATCATTCACTCATGGCTTGAAGATCTTATGAAAAAGGTGAAACTAACCTCCTTTTCAACATGGCTCAATGTCCTATTAAAATAGGTGATCTATCCATACTATGTATGGGACTATGACATCTTCAATTTAGGTCTGCATATACATAACCTACATCCAATGTTCATTCCTTAAAAAAATAGAATGCATTCCTCTAGGCTTGGTTTTCCAATCGAACTTTGCCTTTTATTTTCTCATTCCTAACTATATAATAATATTTTGGACTGTGTAGGCATATATAATATTTATAGTCATATGACATGGCCTCATGACCTTTAACAAATAGGTATCTTTATCCTTAGGACCTTTGAGACCGTATATTCATCCTCTAATGTCGAAGCTAACTATAACATATGTCCATACTCATTCAAATGATGATATTCCAATAGCCTTGTAATGTAGACAAAAAATTCCCTCCACAAGCTCAATTCTATCCCTACACAAATACACAATCTCAATCTTCCATGGTTGAAGGACATACAAATATAAGAAACATACTAATGAAGGTTTGGGTTTTTGTATACAGATATACCCTGCATCCTATCTCATCCACCTCGGTTTAGGAGATTTTGTAGAATAGAAGAAAACATCCTCCTTAGCTTAGGTCAATTTTTTTGTGTGCCTACCCCATTCACCCATAGCTTGAATACCTTACAAAAGAGGTGAATATTAACCCTTATAGGATCGAATCCCTTTTACATTCTCAGTTGTGTCTGTCAAATAGATAGTCTCACATATATTTTCCTAGCTTGACCCAATGATGAGCTCCTTCTATTTTACAAAATGGGGTTCAAATTCCTTATCTAACACCATCACCTTTTTCAATTGGATAATTATCCCACATTTATGAGATTAATGCATGTAAAAGGCTTCAAATATCCTTACATTAGCATGTGGTTTGTGGCTTTGATCACCTATGGAATAGTTTTTCTTGAGTTGGTTTCGGTGCTAAGTTGGAAGATATGAGCTCAGTTTAGATAGTTATTAAGCCAACTATGAGTTGTTTGTTGAGTTTTACATATCTTGAACTTGGTCATGATGAGCTAGTACTTGAGCTAGGTCTAGATCTCACCATAACTCAAACTCAACATAGAACATGAGTGACTTGGAAAATAGAAAGGATGTGCTAGAATAATAGCATAAAGTGGACGCAGGCCATGCAGTGGCTTAAGGACCCACCATGTGGTCCTCTCTAATATCACTTAAAATGTTCCTCCACCTATCACTTATCAACACAATAATACACCAAAAATAATATGGTATAAAACTATAATGTAATTAGAAATATTAAAATTATACTAATATACCATGGTGACCAGATCCCCTTCTAAAACAAGAGTGGACCCCACCAACTACGATCTTCATAGCTGATCTTTTACAACTATGATCAATGAAAACCGGTGAACTAAACATCCTCTAGATCAGAGTGCCATTATACTTTAGATTCTTGTTTCAACATTGAATTCAAGGGATTCACTATTTCAGTAAATCTATAAATAAACTTATGCACAAAGTTGATTTTTACAAATAAATATTTTAGTTCCTTATTGATGTTAGATAAAGGTAGTTTAGAAATTACATCTAACTTTTAGGGGTCAATAGTAATACCTTATTTTGTGATAATATGACCAATAATATTTTTAAGTGGCACCAAACACACTCTTCTTTGGGTTTAAAGAAATGCCATACCTTTTGCATCTTTCAAATACCCTTTCTAAATGGTGTACATGATCTAACCTATATTTTGAAAACATAGTTAGGTCATCCATCTATATTATTATGCAATAACCTATCAAGCCCTCAAAAGTAAAGTCCATTGCACTTTGGAAAGTGGAAGCAATGTTGAATTAACTAGAAAGGTATTAGTTTATAAGTGAATGTCCCACACTTGGTAGTGAAATTGATCTTAGTTATATATCCAAGATTGACCAAGAATTGGTTTTAGCCCAAGAATCCATCCAAGATGGACATCATCTAAGACCGACTCATAATTTGGATCACCTCATTGAATTAGGGAAATGGGTTGTTATCTTTATTTGAGGCATGATTCAAGTTCTAAAAGTCCATACATAAGAGGATTTATCCATTTTTATTTCTCACCAGGACTAGGTTAGCCACCCAAGTAGAGTGGAGAATCAATAAAATTATCCTCATCAAGAGTAAATTATAGACTTCTTTATGAATTAAAGGATCCAGGATTGGGTTTACAAACCTTTGCCTTTATCTAAAGGGTTTTTGGTCAGGTTTTAAGGGATAGTATGAATGATTACTTTCAGGTTAAAGACCTTAAGATCTTCATAGGCCCAATAAATAACTTCCTTATATCTCAACAATAACTTCTATGACTGCTCTAATATTTGGTCCATCTAATCTAGACCCACATTAGCTATTTGGGGATTCTCTATAGGTCCAAGATTAATGAGTCAACACTTTTGATCTCAAAATAGGATTTTTTTAGCCTAAAAGGTTGGGTCTAATGTATCAAATGCTATTTATAGCAAAAGCATTCCCTTCAAGATCTGGTTTCCATGAATACTCAATATCCCATCCTTATCTAGCTCATTCCTAAGGTTGTCTCTATATTTTTCATATATGAATGGGCCTTGAATATCCCCTCATTAATGAAGAACTAGATGATTTTTTGGTCATATTCAAAGACCTATAAGTTAGTCACATTGTCTAGGATAGAAGGACAGGGAACGAGTTCCATAGAGAACTCTTGTAAGTCAGTGTCATCTAGAGGGGTCAAGTTTGATACCTCAGATGCTAGTGAATATGTTACTTGATTCTCCTCTTGGGGAAGAGGGATGATATTGAATGTATTGAATATTTCAATTAGGTTCCAAGCTCAATGCTTATACGTTCTGAAGTATGGTAGTTTGCATTTAAACTTAGTTTTGATTTAGTTGACCACTAGTTCATAATCTTTGAATACTCTTAGTTCATTTGTCTCATGTCTTTATACAAATTATAATCCCATGATTAGGGATATATAATCCACTAGGTTATTCATGCAAGGAAACTTAAACCTATATGATGTTAAATTTTTCCTCCCTAGGGGATCTATAAGTAGAACACTTAATCCAATACATTTTTTGGAGTGATTTTGTCTATATAAAGAGACCACAAGATGACTAGACCTAGGCTATGATTGGTTTGATTTTTTGGAGGCTTGGTGCTTAGCATATATATGCCTAAGTTAGAGGAAACTAGATTTATCTTCTCATTAATAGCATTGTATTTAGTGGCATATGATTAATGCATGGTTTCCTATCTACTCTTATTTGGTTGGTTACTCCTCTCCATGGAAACCACATATAGGAGAAATCTATGGCCATATAACCATTTAGGTTTTTGGACCAATCTTTGCTAAGGAGTATGATGTAGCCTTTTGGGATATCCACCACTTTAATGTCTATAAAGTGTTGAATTTAAGGCTTAGATTCCAGTTAGGTGTATATGTTTAACAACTCCCATATCACTTTCACCTCTGACTTGTTTAACTAAACCACTACCTTGATTGATTTTATGGGGACTAAACTAATTTTATTGCATATGATAGTTGACATCACATTAGTTAAGGCTCCTGAATCTACTAATCAGTTATGCAGATTCTTTTTAAATAATTGAATGGTTAAAAGGAAAGGAGGTACCTCTATATTATTCTTGTGAATGAGCACATTGGTGTGTGTTGCTCTCATTTTTAGTTAGGTCTATTGGGTTGAATTTTGAGTCAAAGACTTCAGTAGGAGATCTCATTGCTCTATGATTTGATCAGGATCATGAAGGATAATATTAGTCTTGATAATTTTTCATATCATTGACTATGTTTTAACCCCCTTTAATTTGTACTGGTGGGGTTTCCATAGGTATATTAGTTTTTTTAGGTCTTGGATGTGTATGATCATTCCTAGCATTTTTTTCTAGTGGGGTTGACCATTATTTGGGGGTGTTGAGGTAATAAGGGGTTATTGTTGTTGCTTACTCCTAAGGGCATAGTTTCTCTTTTGGAACTACTAAAATGCTTTTTTGGCTCCTTTTCTTCTTGGCTAGGGAAATCTAAGGTTTCCAACACCATTGAAGTACTAGGGGATTTACCCAAGTTAGAAGATTCTAGATGGTTGGGAACCACCTCATATTATTCCATATCTTTTTGGTAAATCTCAAAAGTAGAACCAAACTCCATGCAATTCGGTTACCAATGCACTACTATGTTATATAATCAACACCAATTAGGTAAGGCTATCTTGAAGATATTGATCTCAGGTAACCTATTGGGTGAAGGTTTTGAGGGATTGTGAGGACAGTTATAGCTCCTTTTTAGTCTTTGATATGTGAAGTTTTTATTAGATCTTTCTACATTAGAGTTACACAGTTGTTTTTATATCTCTAAGAAGTCATTGTTGAGTTTTGTTACCATCTACTAAATAACATCTAGTTCAATTTTAATGAACTCTTGAGGCATGGTTTGGGTATTTTGTCTAGGGAATTAGATCTTGGCCTTTTGGGTTTAGGAAACCTAGTTGTTGGTTTGAAGTGGGATGACCTAATGGGAGTTGATTCTTTATAGGGAATGGTTGTGGCATAGGTACATTTTGATTATCATTGGGTAAGAATTTCAATACAAGGATTTGTGGTAGCATACCAAGAGTGGGGGTCATTATGTGACCTTAGGGGTTTAGTTTTATATCCACTTTGATGGCTCTTGTATAAGTTGTGGATAGGTATATTATGGATATTCCCTCCTTAGGAATATAGTTATCTAAGTGTCTAGCACATTCTTGTTCATTTCAAGTGCTAGTTGAGGGTTGGTTTGGTAAAGCATGGTTACCTAGCTATAAATATTCTAAAAACTCATATTGAAATTACTAATGAGATCATTAGGATCCTTATTGATGCAATAAAACTACTGACACAAGACACTAGGGTTTATTACTTGCCCAAATTGAGTGAGAAAAGTAGAACTAAAATGGTCCCAACTTAGGATGGAGTCTTCAGGAAGGTTTAGGAACCATTCATAAGTAGAGTCTATCAAGATAAAGGGGAAAACATGCATGCCACATTCTCATGTTATCCATTTAGGAGTCTCAAGGTGGTCTTGTAGGATGTTATGTGTTCCTCTAAAATTCATCCCATGCCAGGGATGAAATGAGGGAGATATATCTCAGGGTTCCTCGGTAGATCATGGATGAATCCTAGGATGTTAATGGTTGAGCCAATTAACCAGGCCATCTTGGGCTACAAAATTAGGATAATTTTTAGGAATGAATTGATAGGAATGATGGTATGTTTGGGTTGATTGGACCTCTTTGTTATGGAAAAGTAGGGGGAAATTACCAATCTACCTTGACAGGACTTAGCCCTAGTAATAAGCAAACTATTCTCCAAGATGCTTCACAATCATACATTAGTTATCACATCAATACTATCAAATCAAACTCAACATATTCATAAAACCAAAATTAATAACAATCGTAAATTATTTTAGATATTCCCTCCTAGTGTTAGCTGTTGTTTAGTCCAATCTGCTCCTATTTGTAAGATGCCCATGAGATTGGGCACTCCTTAAAAAGAGGAAGGTGGGGAAAACTACAGACTTTCATCCTCCATTTTAGGACTAATCTAGGATCATCCTAGGGCATAGCTATGGGTATTAGACTTTACAAATAAATTCTACATGAATAGTTTCCAAGAGATGTACTATCACCACCAATAGTTCAATCCAATGTCTTGTACATAGGTTGAAGATTGTTATGAATACTTGAGTGTTAGGATTACTCTTTTTAAACACAAGGGGAAAGGGTACTTTAATTCCAATAAACAAACACAAAAGAGAGAGAAGGGTAAGGTAGATAATGGAAGCCTCTAAGTCTAAAACAAATTTAATGAACTGGTCATTGAACCAAGTGACTCTGCCACAATTATACCACTATAGACTAAGTTTCACTAGAGTTATACCTCCAAGAACATATAATAGGAGGAGTCTAAGGGGAATGAGAGTATACCTTCAATATGAATTTACACTAACAATGAGTACTAGGGGTTTATTTTCAAAAACACATAAACACCATATGATAATTTGTAGCTTGACAGATAAATTATCAGTCCTACCAAAGGGGAAATGAAAAAACTCACATTAATATTATAATAGATAATCACACAATAACCACAACATACATATAGAAACAAAGTGTTAATTCAATTAATCTAACATTAATAATTATTTAAACATGAAGATGAAATAAAATTAAACACAAAATAAACCTTTTTTCATAAAATATAGATTATATTCATCAAAAGAGTAAAATATTATTAAAATAATTGATTTGGGCCAATTTTATCATCTAAATTGATGAAGGAAATGTAGGCAAAATCTTGGTAGTAATCTGGTAGCACTTTCAAGTAATTTTGGTTGACCCTATAATATAATATGTTTCTCCTTTATATATATAAGGATTAGGGCTCACCTCCAAAAAACATGAGGATCCCATCTTGGTCTATGATGTCCACTCATTATAGTTATAACTATATTTCAAAATTTGAATAAAATAATCTCCCAAAATGCATAACTGATCCATGGGGATCACTCAATTAACATGAGGAGGTGGCTGAGAAGGGTCAAGTTATAACTACTTTGACTGGGTCTCTGAGCTTCCAATATGGCTACCATAAGGTTAAACTCCTTGTCCAACTTGGTCAAGTTTATTGGGGGCTCCTTGAAGATTACATTGACCCAAGTTGCTAATCCTTGGGAGATCTAGAAGGGTGATTTCATTGATTCTTAGACTCTATAGACATAGTTGATTTTCATTGTGGACTAAGTTGATAGGTCCAACATTGCCTAGACCTCTTCTTAGTTTACCTTGTCTAGATTTTCCATCATAACCTGGTCTAATTGACCCAGGTGGACTCTAAAATCCTTTTTATTGAGTAAGATGCCATCTACATGGAATAACATGGATATATTGACCTCTTTGAAGTAGTTCAATATATTTTTCTTACCCTCTTCCAAGGGTCCCATTGCAATACGAGCCATAACTAATTACTCCTCCATTACAACTCTCATGTTCCTAGCATAGGTTTTGTACAACCTTAAGTTTGAGGTTGGCATTAGTTTGAGCTCTAATAACATCCCATTATTGACCACCATGTATAGATTCTAACATTTCCTATCTATTTTTATGATCATCTCTATGTAAGCCTACATGTACTGTATAAGTGCATTAGTCTTGGCTCGAGTCTCCACTACTTTCCCAAATATTGATAAAAGTAGTAGGAGGGAATCCCTGACCTACCTGATTAGATAAATTGGGAACATGCTCTTCACTTGGGATTTGAGAGTATATACTTGGCTCTACATGTCTTTGAGGAGCTTCTCAGACATATCATGGTAGCTTGGAGGATAGACAGTGGGTTCTAAACCACCCTTTCCTCCCCCATGGATGTTCTCACCTTAGTGAGTGAGAATAAATCCTGATGGGTTTGTTATATCACTAGTTTACCCTCTTAGAAAAACCTTTGCATGAGTTTTTTCTTCATACTCCCAAAGGCTTTGCTAAAACTCAACTACATATATAGGTTGCCCTGGACAACCATCTATGATGTTTATGACCCCAAGACCATCCCTTGGGTTTTGAAGGGTGTAGGAGGTGTGGCTAAAATGGTGCTGAAGGGTAGAGGTTGAGGTGGAGGGTAGAGGATGAGTTGGAGGGGAGATGGAAGAAGTGGAAGGAGTGAAAGAGGAAAGAAGTAGAGATGAAGGGGGCATGGGAGTGAAAAGAGGGAGAATGAAAGGGGAGACCTAGGGGAGCAATTATGCCCACCACTATTCCTAAGTCAAGTTTACTTGAGGTAGAATTACCCTTAAGAATAAGTTATTTAACAATAGTGAAAAGATTTGTTTGTTAAAGGTGAGTCTCATGGGGCCTTATGTAATGGAGAGAGGGGGATGAGGTGTTAAATATTGAGTTGTTATTACTTGGGCTAGAGGAGCCATTGAGGCCTACAGAGGAGGTGTATTTAGAATATAAGGATTTTAGGCTAGAGTTGGAGTGTGGGTCACTATTTTATTTCTTCTTTAGCCTCTTTTTTGGATTGGATTCAGGTACCATGGTGGGGACTAGGAGGGTCTCTACTAAAAGTGGCATGCTCTCAAAGGTTTTAGTCACACCTGTTGCTAAAGGCATACCCAATGGAGGCACTAAGAGGACTCTAGGTTGTGAGATGGGAGGAATAAAAGGGAATAAGGAAAAAAGGACACTCAAAAGGATGAAGGCCAAAGTTACTTGGGATAAAAATGGAGGGGGAAAAATGTGAAATAGAGGGGTAAAAGTCAAATTAGTGGGCATAAAAATTGGGATTTGGAATGTGATATGTGGGGGAGGTGGAAGGGAAACATGAGGAGATGAAGGAGTGAGTAGGGGAACTTAGATGTGTTCTTGTTGGATGCCTCACTCTAATCTCATTATTAGGCTACTAGCCACATCAAATCTTAATGGTTATGGTGATAATGACTGAGCGGGTTACATTTGAGCTACCTAACATTGTGTAGTCTAAGGTCGTAACTATTATGGCCTAGTTACTATAGCTATTAAAGGAGATACTATAGGAGGTAGAGGATGATATTAATCATGAAGACCATCTTAAGGAGGTAGAGGAGGAGCAGAAGCATGAAGGGATGGATCTATTGGTAGAAGTAGATCTAGAGCTAGATTTTGAGGGGGAGAAGTTGGAGGGATACCTTGTAGGATCCTCTAGGAGATGGCCAAAGCTATTGGAATTGGGTCCTCCATGGATGAAGAAAGAGAAGGAGGAGGCATAAAGGGTGTTGTTTGAGACTTCTTTACCTTCTTATTTTTCTTGGATGCTATCTAGGATATCACCTCCTAGTCATTATCAATGTTCAAATAGAACTCATCATCATCTTTGTCCTGATAGATATAGTTGATATTAAGGCAGGCTAAGTACTACACCAAATGGGATCGAATTACCCCTTTAAGGTCTTATTTCTAAATCTTACACTTTTCAAGGTTGAAGGAGTCTCTTTTGGATACCATATTTTGTATTGAGGGGAAGTTCTTAAAGACATGGTGTTGTATGGTGATTGGGAATTACAAGCATGCCTTTTACTGATGTTATTGTAAAACGTGAAGATGACTTCCACTAGTTGATAGGTGATCTCTTATTCTACTAAGTGATTAGGGACATAATATAGAAGCTAGACGAGGACCTTGAAAAAACCTATGATTTGGATCATAGTGTCATCCTTATATATCTAGTAATCGCTAATGGTTGTGATAAAATCCTAGATTGCCCTTGAGAGTTGGGGTATTTTAACTTCATTAATGACCTAGTATACTACTAGGTAGAAGTGCTCTTAGATGTCCTAGACGTGATGATGGAACTACTAGCCATATAACTTATAAAATACCACATGGACTATTGATCCCTTAGAAAATCACATAAGAAAGACCAAAGGCTTGAAAGAAAGCATCTTATATACAACATTTAGTAGGTATATCATCATGTAGAAGTTTCCCCCATCTCAAATGTCTAAAATGGTGTGGACCAAATTTAATTTAATCAATCCACCCATATTTATGACATTTGATTGTGTTAGGATCATGTGCAAGAGAGGCACCCATAAAATATTGATGTGATGATAGTCTTGGCCCCTAAATAGCCAATTTAGCAATATCATACCTACCAGACCTCCTTTCAAAAGGTGTTGATAAGGTAGGCAATGATATTTTCCTTTTTAACCTATTTGGAGTTGGTTTTCTTAGCCTAGTCAAGGAGTACATCATAGATCTGGTAGGTGCTCATACAGACCAACATTACCACTACATTATAGGAGAAGTTGAATTTTGAGAGGGATTAGTATGCCTTAAAGGCATTCCCAGATATATCATCAATTTGGTGTTGAGAGTTGGTTAAGCACACCTTGTTATTGACCCCATCTTGTATGTAGGTGGACTTGTGAAGGATGTTTCTTAATAGGTCGGTATAGGGGAATACCTCTAGTTTATATATGGTTCGATAGAGTCCACACTTCTTATAGTACTTGAGGGTATCCTCATACTCATCCTATTAGTCATCATCTTCAGTAGAATCCTTGGGGACCTACTCAATCACTTTGAATATATGATTGTAGTGATTATACTTAGTTAAGCCAATAGGGAAGGTGGTGTCTTAGTATTCAGGTTTGACCATTGGGTTTGAGGATGAAGTAGCCATTAGATTAGGATGGGGGGAAATTAGGAAGCTTTGAGTGTAGAAGGCATGAGATATAAGGGCTCTTTATAATTTTGAAAGTAAGGAGTTAGATAATTCTTTGAAGGCAAAATAGTAACCATTAGCAAGTTTCTCTTAGGTATTTTTAAGTGCATGCATATATCCCTTATATTAATGGTGTTTGGTATCTCACTTGTTATAAATTTGAATTTGAGTTGCTAGCTAGATTTTTTCCCTTTATTTCTAAATCTAGAATTGAATTTGAATCCCATGATCCTCCATCACCAACTAGATATATCAGTGATGATGATATGTTTTAAAATTGTCCAATGGAGTCCATCTTCCCATTTTGTTAATGTCCAATGCATGGTAGGCATGCAGTCACATCTCTTTGAGTAGTCTTAGATAACTCCTATTTTTTTACACATGTCATTTGCTCACTAGTTTTCCTAATAATGGTTAGCATCTAATCATGACTCTATACTCCATGTCATTCCCCTAAGTCGATTGATGTATCACTTAGGGACATGTGTCACATCTTGATTGGTTCTCTAGTTTTATCCATACTTTATTTGGATCTTCCAAAGGTCTTAGGTGGTTTCTAGTTTAACCATGCACTAGGTGACATGGTTCTTTCTCATTCAATTGGCCTCTCTTAAGATCTGACATCTTTGACAAGTTTGTGGGACTAGATGCTCTAACATTTGGTTCTGTGGCACCTTCTCATTCAATTAGGATCTCTTAAGCTTTCTTACATATCTACGGACTACCCATTATGACATTAGACAATGTGGCACCTTCCCATTCAACTAAGTTATCCTAAGCTCTAACACATTTGATAGGTATTGGTGACTAACCATTCTAACATATGATGACATGGCACCTTCCCATTCAATTAGGCTCTCCTAGGCTCTGATGTCTCTAATAGGTCTGAGGGGCTAGCCATTCTAACTCATGATGATGTGGCACCTTCCCTTTTAGTTAGGCTTTCTTAGGCTCTGACATCTCTAACAGGTTTAGGGGATTGTCCATAATGACTCATGGTAATGTGGTGACTTCCCATTTGGTTGGGATCTCTTAGAATCTAACATCTCTAATAGGTCTTGGAGATTGGCCATTCTAACTCATGGTGACATGGAACCTTCCCATTCAACTGGAATCTCTTGAGATCTGACATCTATGATAGGTCTCAAAGATTTAACATTCTAACATTCAATGACATGGCCCCTTCCCATTTAGTTGGGCTTTCCTAGGCTCTGACATCTCTGATAGGTCTAGGGAACTGACTATTCTAATATTTAGTGATGTAGCATCTTTCTATTTGACCTGGCTTTACAAAATCCACAAAATGACCAAATAATAAAAAAATAAAAATAATATGAGATAATAAAACTTACTTTTTAGATACAGATATCTCAATTAACCATAGAGGTAAATTGGTCTACTACTCTAGGAAGGAAAATAGACTCTGAGAGATTTCAAGCAAAACATTGATTTGCTATACTAGCACCATGATTTATATAAAATAACAAACACTTCTTAGTCCTAAAGAGAAATAAAAGAGGTCTACTATTACTTAGGTAAATTAAGGTGGTAAATATTCCAAATATTTGAGCATGCATTGCCTACAGGAATTAAAAAATATATCTTGAAGCTCTAGTTCATGAGATTTTTACAAGGGACCACCAGTTTGAAGAAAAGTGGGTGTGTTAGCCACAATAGTATATGTATAAAATTTACCACTTCATTACTCTATACTAATGCCATACTTATTATGCTCATTAATCAAATTTTTATCATTACCCATAGTTTATACTAATATACCATCCCTATTTATTCTAATATACCATCATAACATCCCCCTTCTACATTTCCCACAGCATAATAACATTATAACATCTTTTGCATTAATTAATTCTTCTATTAACACTTCATTTTATCCTTAATCATGACTTATACGATATATTTAGAATTTTAAATTCTTCCTCACCTACCACCAACTACCTCCACTATGTATCCTAAAAATTTATAATTAATCACTCTCTAATCATCATTAACTAATCCTAATGGATTTTAGAAAGCTCCACCAACTACACCCCCTTGCAAAATTTAATCTTGGAATCTTTGATAAAAAAATTCCATCACCTTTCTAATTAAGCATCCATTAATCTCGTGTTACTACAATATTAAGCACTGTAAGAGAAATTAAACATCCATGATCAAGATTTACGCATGTCCAAGTCATTTTGAGCACATTAAATATTTTCAAGGAGGAATAATTCATTGCACTTGAGGTATAATTATATCTTATATTTCATTCTAAATTTTTATGTGAATCTCTTGTTCCTTCAGCTCAATCAAAGGTGCTTGAGAGCGGGTTTGGAGTAGGGATTTTGAGCATATTTAATTTTTATATTATATTTCACTCTAAATCTCATTTTCATATAAAAAATATCAACAAATATTAGTGCACATTTTTACATTTTATATATCATCAATACACACATCATAACCTCCCCTCTAGCATTGCACCATGTTAGACTTAATTAGAGATCCAATATGTGGTGAGAGTCATGATGAGGTTTGAATGTGTAGTCTCCTATTATGAGTGGGTATGATTTAAGTTCATATTAGTAAACACATGTAAGGTCATGGGATTAACCTAAATGACCATCCTTTCATTTTATCTAAGCATGTCATGGTGAAGTTAGCTCACCAGAAAATAAAATATATTGTATGCATTGTAAAAATTATGTAAAATCAAATAACTTAATCACAAATTGATGTAAATATCTAAGGACATCATATATTATCCATAGACCCTTAGACATGTAGTTGTTTGGATTAATTGAAAGGCCTTCATGGTGTATGGCATCCTAAAAACTCAATTCAATGTGTTTATATTTTCCCATTTGAAAGCTTTGAAACTAGTATATATTTTGAAAATGTTTTAATTACTTGAGTGCATAAATAAATTCTATCATGGAAGATAACCCATATAACATGAAATTAGGTTAAATACTCAACTTACAATATTTTCACAATGGGAGTATAATAATAAACCTCTTATGTTTTCCTCAATACATACTTTATATCAAACATTTGGAAAACCCCTTATATTTAATGTTATCCTCTTAAACACCTCCTATAACATGGTCATGAATGTGCCAACCATGCAACATAAATATAAATTAATTTTCTCTTCCTCTAAAGAATAAACACACTATTTTTCTCTTTCTTGCACTGATATATAATAACCAAAAAATATATAGTTTTTCTCATTCAAATGGTAAAAGATAGTCAATTCCATCACATTACCTTTTTATAATACACTATACCTTTAATTCATATAAGAATACTCATCCCATGTGTTATATACAATTTGCCACACATGCATCCTAAACACACAATATCTTCATCTATAAGCATTCATTATTATAAAAGTATAACCATAATCCTCATCATAAAACTTCCATTAAGTTTAGTAGTCTATTCATTTTATATAGTTGTTGAGTGTAGTAATCTTTTTATCTTTTTGCATTCCATATTTTATCACCTTACATACCTATTGTTATCTATATGATTGGTATATCTTATACCTCATTTCTCTTGCCATAAAATAACATCTTCTATTGTTCCTTCCAGTATTCTATTTTATACTATCGCCTTATCATTCCACCCAATATGATTGAAGAGAATTGTATTTATATTTTCATGCCATCCTAACTTCTTTTAATCAATGTGGGTTCTGCCTTTCTCATTACCATTGGAAACTATCAGAGAGGCCCAACCTAGGAAATTTGGCATCTAACATGAGGTTCCAATGTACCCCTACTAAAATGAATTTATTGCATATAATATCCAATACCTTACTATTATATGTGCTTATTAAAATGTAAATTATATAAAAATTAAATAAAAAATCTATTCATACCCTAAAAATACGTAGTTGTCATGACATTTTTTTAGAATCTTGGATGTTCTAAAGGATGGAAATGTAACTTAAGCTGAATCTAATTCAAATACCCATGAACATAATTTATATCTAGGAAAGCTTTAACATGTCATGTTCTAATATCGATTGTCTAATCCATCAGACCTATAAATTCCCATAGTAATTCTTATACCTATAATCATACATGAGAACATGTATTTTAATTAAAAAGGTTTTACCATTGTTTTGCCTATTATGTCATGCCTTCTAGAATTACTTCTTAGTTTTATGAATCTATTTCAAGATAAATATATTATTGTTTCATTATTTCACTCATCTATGCTTGTAAAGAGACATCATCATCTAACCTTTCTTTAGAAACAATGAGGAGGTTGGGTATTAGGGAGTCAATTAACATGATAGTATTAGTTCTATACATAAACTAAAAATGTGTTTACTTGGAAAGCTTAGTATAAGTGGTCTATTGGGACCATAAATATATTGGTACTAGATCATACCAATCGTTTATTCCCATATCACATACTTTAATAAAATATTTCTCCAACATTTTTTGAATAATTTTGTGATCCCCTTAGCTTGTGGACAATATGTCAAGATTTTGTGGTGTTGTACCTATAATCATACTTCCCATGAACTTACTCCTCTCAATGATTATATATCACCTCATGAGAAGATTACGAACCTCATAAATTTTATTTGAGATTATCCACATGATTGAACACTTCCCTAGTCTATTGTGCACCCTTATAGACCTTCCTTGCACTCTCTTGGCCCTCTTACTCACTGTCAAACCCTTCTAGTGTTTCCCAAGACACTTTCACCACTTTAAAACTCATGGTTGACATAGGCCTATATTTTTTACTCACCTATAGCCTAGACCACACATTTTGGCCTAAAACCTAGAGCCTAGGCTATAACTTACCTAGAATGTATTGGTTTTAAGCCTATTTGACTCCAAACAGCTAGAAATGAGTAAAATTTGGGATTCTTGAACCTTGGGTGACATAAATTACTATAAATCATTCCTCTTTACCCTACTTATTGATTATTTTATCTCTCTCTTTCTTGAATATCTCTTGATTCATTCTTGGTGATTGAAGCATCCATTATGATAGAGGTTCATCTACATTTTTGCATATTAACTTGGTGATTCCATTGCTACTCCCAGTTCTTCCTAATCTATTATGGTTTTTCCCTTGCTTCTAGAAGTTGAATTTAACCTAATTTGTGCTCTTAGCTTGGGCTCACACACTCTTACAAGTTCTTGCTTCTCCTTCTACTTGTTGTTTGGACATTGGTTTGGACCTAGCTCCACATTACATTCTTGTATTACTCCATATATGCCTCATACTTTGATTCTTGGTTAGTATAACATATATATAGTACTTTGAGTTTGGTTTGAGGGAAATTTTTTATGTAAAGTGAAACTCCATAGTTGTAGATTAGTGTATTTTTTAGGGTTTACTATTTTTATGCTAATTTAGCTCATTTTGAACATGTTTTAGATTAGATTTTGAAGTTTATGCATTATCATGAAACTAAAAAATCTTTTCTCTTCAAAATGTCTTTAATTTCATAGGCTTGCTTGATTCTAAATCATTTTACTTCTTGGAAGATGCTATCTTATTCAAATAGTTTAGTTTACTTACATAAAATTGCATTCCCTTTGCTAAGTTGGATAACATATGCTAGAGATAGTTTTGTTTGAACAAAGACATTACATTAGGTTTATGAAAGTGCATATTCTCTATATCTATCTCTCATTCTTGAAAACATCATTTCCTTTTTGAAATTATCTTTCAATTACTAGAGTTGCATTCTTCTAAATGTATTTCTTACTTGGTAGTGTCTTTTTGTCAATTAGTTTACTTTCTCATTATTTAAGCATTGAGTTCACCCCCTTGTATACTTGATTTAATGTGGTTATACCCATTAGATATATTTTTTACTTTGTTCACTCAATCATGCTAACCTTAACCTAGTTTATAAGTCTATTTATAGCTAGGTGCAAGCTGACAAACCAAATAGCCTCTATATATCTCTAATTGCCCATAGTGCCCTTAAGCCTAGTAGGTGTTTTATTATTACCATGTTTACCCAATTTACAAACCCTCATGGCTCTATATGGATTCTTAGAACTACATTCTTGTAGTGACCAACATTGGTCTCTTTCATCTGATTACAAATTTATCATATTTTTATCTCCCTCATGTAACTTGTTTGGTTTACTTTATGTTGAGATAATCCCTTAGTGGATGTGTCTTATGTCCTTGACCCCAATCATGGTATGCCAATCTTTGGTGATTCACACCAATGGTAGTAATGAAGGCAACCCAAGACCTATTGTTTGGATTGAACTATTGATGACACATGAAGCCATAAGCTTATAGTAGCTAGTTTTTTATTACTAGTGCAACAAACAACACTTATGAGTGTCACGTGATCATTGTATCCCTAAATGATGCCTATGTACTAGACATATGTTATGTGTAGTTTTTCAACAATCACTGGTATCCTATCTCATCTCATCAAAGTTTAGAACATCCTTAACACTAAGTTACTCCCCCTCTCACTAAGGTGGTGCATGATTTTATCTCCTCCTTTGAGGAATTCTAGACCTACCACATCAATCATTCATATTAGATTTCTGTGTTTGATGTCACCTTTTGCCCCTCATTATGTAGGATCTAGAGATAGACTTGGATCATGCATAGCTTACATTGGTACCCCTTAGATTGCATTGTCAACTTTATATCCATCATTATTCCTCTTAGGTGAGTATATGTGATGTTATATTTTTTCCTTTTTGTCTCTTTATTTTTTTATTTGGCTTCTAGGTACTGTAAAACACTCCTTGTTTTATTTATAACTAATTGTTTGTACCTTGGGGGTATATATAATTGTGATTCTTCTGGCCTTGCTCATCTTGATGGTTACATATATTTTCATAATGCATACTACCAGTCACTATGAGTGTTATTTGATCCCACTAAATAATGTAGATATCTCCCTAGTCTTTGGGCACCCTTCTAGGCCTTATCACACTCCATCAGACCTTTTGACACTTCCCAAGGCCTTATAGAGCTCTACAAGGCCCATTCTAGAGCTATTTTTTACCCTTTTTGGCATTGTTTAGCCCAATCCACATATTTTGGGGTAAAACCCACTACCTAGGTTGAGAATTTTATATAATTTCCCATTTTCATGTTTGTCCATTGCATAATGGTAAAAAATAACTAGTTTTGGAAGTCTTTACCTCTTGGAGGCCCTATATGAGGTCCAAACATGCCTCTTTATCTCCCTCTTGAATATCTTCCAAATATTTAGTCATTAATTCTCAACATAATTGATGATGATCCATCTTCTAGGATTGATTTCTCTTCATCTCTCTTGAGTTTAATTCCTTGATCCATTGGACATCTTGATAGCTCTTTACCTCTCTCGAGTTGTTCTTGATTCCTAGGAAGCTCTTCACCTCTCTTGAGCTTCTATACTACACACTAAATGGTTTCTCCTCCTTATTGAATAGAAATACATGATATTAATTTATAGTTGGATTGGATTAAAAAATGTTTCTCTCATTTATTATTGCTTTTTCTTGGCTCCTTTAGTTGGCATTGTACCTGATTTATGCACTTGGATTGGCCTCTACATCCCTTGCTTGTTGTTACTTCACTTCTCCTAGATTATTAATAATGGATTGGATAAAGATCTACACTATAGTTATTTTACTCCATATTAGATAAAACATTGACTCATGATTAGTAGAATTATTGTATTGTGTTTAAGCATGATCTGAGGGTACCTTGCTCTATAAGGTAAAACTAGTTTGTTAGCTTAGTGTAATATATTTCTAGGGTTAGATATTACATGCTAGGATTATCTTAATTTATAAATAAGAGTTTAGCTTAGATTTATAAATAGTACATGTGTGAACAAGGAATAAGTAGAGGGGAGGTTAGTCTTCTATTATTCTAATAAAAAAAATGAAGATAACACACTAAAATCCTAACACCTCTAGCCTGGACACTAGGGAGAGCATAGGTAACAAGCATGCATATGAAAAAAAAACTAAAACATTAAAAAAAAGCAATTTTTTACCTTCTTTGGAGCTCCAAATGTCTTGTTAAAGTGGCTTTATTAGTTTGTGAATCAAGAAAACTTAATCAATAGAGCTCTATTGGCTTCACCTTTCCTTGGCACCTTGGCTTGAGAATTTGGCATGGTAACACTAATTACAAAGATTGTCTCCATTTAAATTAGCACTATAAATCTACATTATCAAAGCTTTGAAGACATTTAGGCATAATAGCTTTACACCAAAATAGCTTGTGAAGATATTTGTGCATGATAACTTTGCACCAAAATAGCTTTGAAGACATTTAGGCATAATAAATTTACACCAAAAGAGATTATAGATCAATAGGTATGGCCTTATATTTATAGCCTCAAAAGTTAAATCTCATCCAAAGAGATTTAAGGTTGAGTTTAAATATGAAATGGGTTAAAACTAACCCTAGGTGAGTTGTGACTAACTTGAGTTGAGTTAAAATTTATCGTGTAATTATGATTTTCAATTACTAGGCATGGCTCTCAAATTAGATATTTTGAGATATTTTGGAAGAGCTTGACAACTCATAAAGGAAACAATGGAAAGGCTTGATATTTTCATTTTTGGATTTTCCATTTTTAGATATTCATTAATTATAAATAGATAATTCAACTAAGCATTTAATCTTGTTTAATTAGTTAATTCATTTGATTATCATTTTTGCTCTTTTAAGATTTGATCAAGTGCCCTACTTAATGGGTCCATAAGCCAAACTACCATTTATTATGTCATAAGTTGATTAGGGATGAAACCATAATAGGTTATTGTTACATATGGGCTAGTATCCTAAATAGGGATGCCTGAACATGATTCTGAGCATTAATGAATGATACATAGATGAAATTGGTACATTCAATGATTCCTAGGCTCAATTTACAATGTTTGGTAGGAATCAATCTGAAGTCTAGTTGAAACCCAATTGTGGCCACAATTAGATGTCTAAAACATGCATTTCTCCTTTCAAAAACATTTTTCATTTGAAATCATCTTTCATTTACATAAGTTTGCATGTTTCTAAATTATTTTCTTTGCTTGGTAGTGTTCCTTTGTTTAGATAGTTTACTTTTTTATTAGTTATGCATTATTTATTTCCTTTAGATACTTGATTTGATATGGTTATTATTGACACTTGTATTTTCACCCTTGAGAAGATGCTCAGCTCTCCTCATCTAAGTGTCAAAATGGAGACATCTCTCTTATTGTGGGTGACAATTTCCTTGAGATGAATCTCTAGATAAGGGGATAGTTCCCTTTGATGCACCTTTAAAGCTCTCTCTAACGTATCAATTATGTATGAAAAGGTTTAATGAAAATAAATAAGAAACCAAGTGGTGATGCACCAATGTATAATGTCCTCTCTATTGATTAAAACTACTACTTGAAAACTAGTAAGGTGATTCTCACACAAGACTCACAACTTAGGATTCATTGTTACATCAGTGTTTCATGTGCTATATTCAAGAAGGTATATGATTATTAGGAAGGGAATGAATGATCCCAAGGAGGAAAATAATCATGAACCACTTTTAGGATATCTCTAAACTTAGCAAAGAATACTAGCAAAGACCTATAACAATCTCCTTTCTATAAATTGGTAGACCATAAAAAATACAAGCTAGAAAAGATAATCTTTAACTAGACTAGACCAACAAGATTCAAGCCATTAATCAATATTATAGCATATGAGTGGCAACAACACTTGTATATTAATTCAAGAGTTCTTCAAGTACAAATCTAGCCAAAATTTTCCAAATAACTAGTGGAGGCTACTGAAAAAGCCAAAAAAATGCATATATATAGCCTTTGGGAGGGAGGTCAAGCAAAGGGAGTCCAAAGGTCACTTGGACATGTGTCTATATAAGAGAATAAATTACATTTGCATGTGGGAGAGAGGTGGGTGAGCTATGTCATGTCACCAAATGAATTAATTACAATTGAATAAGTTATAATTACACCAAATGAATCAGTTATGATTGAACCAAATGCTCGAGACATTTTGCCATTTGTTACCTCTATATTCACCTTTAGGTTCCCATCGAGTCTTTTGACACCAACAACTATTTTCCATAGTTTCAAATTTACTTTTTTCATGCCATCATCCTTTAGGTATTTTCTTTAGACTTTATTTCCTTTAAACTTCTTGTTTCCCTTGAGCTTCTTCTGAAAGAATTAATTCCTTGAACTTTTAATTTAGACAGTTTTGTGAAAATTTGTTTTGAATAATATTTTAGGCCTTTTCTTAAAGTGCCTTTTTAGAAAAATGTGTCTGGGCTATCTCTCTGAGGAATTGAATCTTTTCAAAACTTCTATTTGGTCAACCTTCCTATGAAAATAATCTTTCAAAAATTTTATAAGTGTCTCTTTGGCTTTCTGAAAATACCCCTTCAGGAAAGTTGAAGTACCTTTCAGACTTTTTGTAAAGTACCTTTCAGTCTTCCTTCAAATGCCCTTTGGAAAAAGTGAAGTGCCCTTCGAAAAAGTTGAATATGACTTTTTTCTGAAGTGCCCTTCGAGAAAGTTGCTCTAGACATTTTTTTGAAAAAATTATCCTTTGAAAATAATGATGTGGATGATTTCTTGTAGAATCGCCCTTTAGAAATTGTAAAATTCACTTCAAAAAAGTTGAAAATGATCCCTTGGATTGAAAAGGTCCTTTGAGGAAATTGTTTAGATAGTTTTCCTAAAGGAATTAGTATTCATCTTTAGGAAATTTGTCTCAAACAAATTTCCTAAAAGAATTCAAAACTTTATCCAAATGAAAAGTCCAAAAAAACAACACTTTAGTCAAAAACAAAAGACCTGAAAGGACTACTATGCAAAGTCTTAGAAAAAGACCAAAACCAAACTTTTTAAAAGAATTGGACTTGTATATTTGTTACAATATTTATATAGAACACTTATTTTGAATGAAACCTACATACTAGACCTAGCTAAAGGTATAGACTTAGGCAACTAAGTTTTCATATAGGGGTGCCCAGTTTTGACCTGTAGGGTTAAAATTTAGTCAATAAATTAGTGACTCACGGGGCTAGTATGCCTGCTATACTAACTAGACTAATAGACTTGTCAGTCTATTGGGATTATGGAGTCATATAAGGATTGAAATAAATAAGAAACCTTGACCATGATTTAGAACTTGATCAACAAGATAACTAGTTACCACCTCAAAACACACAATGGAAAGAACAAACACACATGAAGACCAAAGTAAACACACCTATGCTACTAAGCACTTAGGAGAATTGAACATAGTATAAAGAAAACTAATTATGTACAACTAACATGATATGTTTTACCTCCTCTTGGATCAAAGGGGAAACTTCTTAGGTCTCCTTCATGGCAAGAAAACCCATGGTGGTAACCAAGTAATTTGTTGGAGTGAAAACTTATTGACTCACCCTTCTTGTTTGCCATCTTCATTGGCATGTATCCCAATCCATCAGGCTTAAACATATCTTCCACATCTATGTATTCATATTAATCTTTGAGGTATGTTTCATGCTGGTCCTTCATGGTGGTGTAGTCAATCAAGGCATCAATGGCTACAATATCATCATTATAGGGCTCATTTGACTCATGACTCTCTTGGTATGTATCATGGACCAACTCATTATTTTATATCTCTTTGAGAATCTTGTCAAATTGATCTCTTACTTCCTCATGGATTTCTTGGGGAAGGGTGGTTGGTGTGATGTTTGATTTGAGGCAAAATCTTTATAGCTTATTCCAAAAATCATCATTTTCTTGCTCAAGAACTCCTTACTCAATGCTTCTATCAAACCATAGTGATCCCTCTCCTTCTTGTTTATAAACAAGAGTATTTAGAATCTTAAAAACATAATCTTGAAACTCATTAAACTTAGGTCCCATGGCCTAGTCATTATCTTCATCAAAGAAATAACAAGGTTCATCAAACAAAGGGAAAAAGAGCTCACCATGCTTACATTCTCCATCCAATGTTGACAAGTGAAGTTTGTCAATCTCATCTTCATATTGCTAGAAAATTTGCATGTATGTGTCACCTATATCTTCTCCTTCAATTATGCCACCTTTAAGAGTCACTTCTTCAACATTATTCTCATGAAAACCTGCTATAATAACCACCTCTTGAAATATACTCTGACTACATTATTCATATTTGATAATGCCTTCCACCTCATTTTCATGATGATGATCACCATGATGATTCTCATAGGGAGTACCTATAATGATTTCATCTTCATAATCACTCATAATATCCTCTTGATCAACCAAAAAATGCATTTTATCTTTCTCACTTGCCTCCCTCAAAATAGGTTACTCTTTAAAAGGGAATGAAGTGAAGGGTGAATGGATAGGTTCATGAGTTTGAAATGCCAAAGTTGGAGTATGGAAGGTAATGGAAGGTGAAGGAAGTTAAAAAAAAGTATGGGATGAAGGAGAGGATGTAGGAATGGACTTTGAAAAGGGGCAAGCACTAGTGAGTTGAAAATCAGATTGGCAATGAGAAGTGGGGTGTTCTTTGAGAAGCTCATGAGGAAGAGGAATTAAACCTTGGGATAAAATCAATTGATTCTATTCCTTCCACTTGACCAACAATTCATCCACATAATATGTAGCTTGATAACTCTCTTTAAAGGGTATATATGGGGTGTGTTTAGACATGGGATCTTTTATTGGGTCTAAACCTTCCATTACACCTTGTCTAAGCAACCTCATTCTTGACTCTAATTATTCAATCTACTTGGATATATTCTCTTGGAAGAGTCTTTATTTGAGATCATATGCCTCATCATGATGAGGATGAGTATGAGAGGTTAGACATGGAAAATAATAGGTTTTTTGAGGAAGGGTGAGAGGGACTTGAGGAGGACTAGCTTCATTTTCCACTCTACACTCTTAAACAATACTCTTATTTCTTACCCCATAATTCCACTATTTAATTCCAACTCATGATCTTAGGATTGGACCTCTCTTCTTGAGGATAGGCAGTAACTCCATCTTTCTCAAGGTCTTGAGCTAGTTTATGATAAACATTTCTCTAACTTGGAATCTTGACATCATGTTGAAGGACTTGAGGAGGTTGAGGGAGACTAGGAAGAGTTGCTTGAGGATGGATGTGTTATTTTCCAAAGTAAATATGATGAATTATTTCAAAGGAGGGCTCATAATCTAAGGAATTTAAATAGTTAGTTTCCAAAAAGGGTTGTTCTAATGTCTTTTGGTGTTAGATTTCTAGGTGCAAAGGATTAATAACAAGAGTAGTTAATGCATTAGATGGGTTAGAAGGTTGGCTCATTTTATTTTGGTGAGAAATTGTTATTTGATAGAAATTATTTGGTGTAAAATATGAGGGTTTTTTTTATGGTATAAGGTTGTCTTGGGATGGAAAAAGGAATACAAGCCTGATTTCCTTGAGTGGGTTGACTCCTCCATATTACTAGTTTCTCCTTCATGGATTGCATGGATTGAGCTTGTTTAAATAAACACTCCTCCTTGTATGTTATATCTTTCTAATATCTATTTTTCTCATTCAACCTATCTATCTCCAATATTTTCTTCTCAAACTCCAAAATTATCTCCCTAGCACTCTTGGATTGACTAGGAGAAGGACAATTATGAGAGCTGCTTGAGATGATTCCATGAAAAAAATGAGCTTAATCAAAACTATACGAAGGAACATAAAGGCCATACTTCTCAATAATGGGATTATACATACCAAATATGATTTCTTGATCCACTATGGCTGCTTGACCAATCGATTCAACTCAGAGTCACCATTGGTGTTGATTGAAATATCTCCAAAAGGTTGATTGGTTGAAGAACACACCAAGAATTCTTCACCTCATTGGACAAATAGTCCCACTAGGCATGCAAAAAATTGTTAACTCTTAGATTCTCACCCTTGAGGATATGCTCAACTCTCCTCATCCAAGTGGCATAATAGAGACCTCTCTCTTGCTATGGGTAATAATTTCATTGAGATAAATCTCTAGATAAGGGGTTGGTTCCCCTTGATGCACCTTTAAAGCTCTCTCTAACCTATCAATTATGAATGAAAAGGGTTAAGGAAAATAATAAGAAACCAAGAGGTGATTAAATAATGTATAATATCTTCTCAATTAATTAAAACTACTACTTGAAGATCAGCAAAGTGATTCTCACACAAGACTCACAACTTAGGATTCACTATTACATCAGTGTTTCATATGCTAGATTCAAGAAGGTATACGATTCTTAGGAAGGGAATGAATGATCCCAAGGAGGGAAATAATCATGAACCACTTATATGATATCTCTACACTTAGCAAATAATACTAGCAAAGACCTGTAACAATCTCCTTTCTGTAAATTGGTAGACTATCAAGAATACAAGCTAGAAAAATAATATTTCACTATACTAGACCAAAAAGATTCAAGTTTTAATCAATATTAAAACATATGAGTGGAAAAAACACTTGTATATTTATTTAAGAGTTCTTGAATTATAAATATAGCTATATTTTTCCCAATAACCAATGGAGGATGTTGAACAAGACAAAAGAATGCATATATATAGCATTTGGGAGGGAGGTCAAGCAAAGGGAGTCCAAGGGTCACTTGGACATGTGTCTACATGAGATAATCAATTACATTTTCATGTGGGAGAGATGTGGGTGAGATATGTCATGTCACCAAATGAATTAGTTACAAATTAATAAGTTATAATTGCAACAAATGAATCAGTTATGATTGAACCAAATGCTCAAGACATTTTACCATTTGTTACCTATATATTTGCCTTTAGGTTCCCATTGAGCCTTTTGACACCAATAGCTATTTTCCATAATTTTAAATTGAATTTTTACACACCATCATCCTTCAGGTATTTTCTTTGGACTTTGTTTCCCTCAGACTTCTCCCAAAAGAATTCATTCCTCAAACTTTTCCTTTAGACAATTCCACAGATAATTTGTTTCGAACAATCTTTCAGGCCTTTTCTAAAAGTGCCTTTTCAAAAAAATGTGTCTAGGCCATCTCTTTGAGGAATTGACCCTTTTTAGAATCCTGAAAATGACCCCTTTGGTTTGAGAAGTATCCTTTTGAAACTTTTGTTTGATCCACCTTCTCATGAAAACAATCTTTTAGAAATTTTGTAAGTTTCCTTTCAAATTTTTGAAAATGCCCCTTCGAGAAAGTTGAAGTGCCCTTCAAAATTTTTGTAAATTAAATTTCAGCCTTCCTACAAATTCCCTTCAAAAAAACTAAATTTTCCTTTAGAAAAGTTGAAGATGAATTTTTTCTAACGTGCTCTTCAAGAAAGTTGCTTGAGACATTTTTTTTAAAAAAGTATCCTTTGAAAATAATGAAGTGGATCATTTCCTATAGAAGAACCCTTAAAACTTGTAAACTAACCTTTAGAAAAGTTGAAAAAGATCCCTTAGCCTAAAAAGGTCCATCAAGGAAATTGTTTGAATAATTTTCCCAAAGGAATTAGTCTTCATCTTCGAGAAATTTGTCTCAGACAAATTATCTAAAATAATTCAACACTTTGGCCAAATGAAAAGTCCAAAAAAATAACACTTAAGTGAAAAATAAAATACCAAAAGCTTAGAAAAATACCAAAACCAAACTTTATAAAAGAATTGGACTTGTAAATTTGTTGCGGGCTTTGTATAGAACACTTCTTTCGAATTAAACCTGCATACTAGACCTAGCCAAAGGTATAGACTTAGGTGGCTAAGTTTTCATATAGGGGTGGTGCCCAATTTTGACCTATAGGGTTAAAATTTCATCAATAGTTATACCTTTTAGATATATTTGTGTCTTTTGTGTACTCAATCATCTAACCCTAACCTGATTGATAAGTTTATCTATAGCTTTGTACAAGATGGAAAATTAGATAGCCTCTATAGATCTCTAGTATCCCATAATATCTTTGATCCTTTTATCCTTTTAGGTGTTTAATTAGTACCCTTGGTACCCCCTGCTAAACCCTAGTGGCTCATATGGACTCTTGGATCTATATTATAGCATGCTTGATTAGATGTCACATACAGTCTCATCTTAGTTATAATATGTTTAGAGCTCTCTTAGCCAATTCCCCTCTGATAGCCACAAGTCTTCACTTTTAATTATTTTTTGGATTATTTCTAAGTTATTTTATCTTAATTTGGTTTTATTTTCTTCTCCCTACTAGGTATTCAACCTTATTCCTTTTCTATTATCTCTCTTATTGTTCTTATTTCATTTCATCCATGGCCAATCTCCTACCCTTGGGATGGCATTACCATTGGATTTAGGGTCTTGTCCCTAAGCTCACTCATAATCAAGCTAAGGATAAAATGGAATAACATAGACACCATAGGACCCAAGAGGATCCCTCAATATAATATAACAACCTTCAACCTCTCATATTCTATAGGAAACAAGATTGTAATTCTATAACCAATAAGCTCACTCACCTTCCTAGTAGTCTGAGCTCTACCTATTTAAAGATGCTTCTGCTCAGCTTCATACTATTTTGCATTCACTTGTGAGGGGTGAAGATGACCCCATTGCATAATTTAGGCTTGATGAACTACATTCAATCATTGACAATTGTCATAGGTAATTTCATATAAATGCACAACACCATTCCTCCCATAGGAGAAGGTGACATGCTTCCTTTGGAGACAAAGCTAACACCCTTTTAGGTTCAGGTACCTTAAATAGATTTCACTTGATTGACTCACCTTTTTATCTATAGGATAATCTTTAATTAGAACCCCCTAATTTCCATATTGAGAGACATGGGCACCCCAAGTCGATTTAGTGTTCACTTCTTATAGAGCCTTCCCATCTTCCTAGCCTTCCTTTAAGGTCTTAGATGAGTGCACTATTTTTTATCACCACTTGTAAACTAGAGATCTATGAGATGCCTATCCAAAACATTAGTTCCCTTATGTAGACCCTCATCTTGTTACACATATCTAACACTATGAGGATCTAGGTTATCATGATCATCCCCCCATGTATACTACATTATCTCATTATCCCCATAGAAAATGATACCCTTCATGTGGTCATTTACCATTATGTGGTTAGGAAGATCCAAATCATGAGTGCCTACCACATCAAGAGATGATTCAACATTATCTCCCATATAACCATGGTCATGATGACTCATACTAGCATAGGAAACATCATGACCCCTAGGATTGGCCTCCTTAGGGATCTTGTCATGAACTTGTTATCAACCATGCTTATGAGTATCTCAATATGAATCCTTTATCCCCTTATGTCTATGTTATTCCCCTTCCTACTCTAATCCTCAAACTACATGAGTCCCATAGAGCATATCACAACATTTATGATGGTCTTTATGGATTAGGAACATGATTAAAACATGATGTTGAAGCTCTTTTTTTGCTCCCTTTAAGCTAAAGCTCTTGTGTTGATCTAGAATCTAGCACTAGATTTTATTTTTAATTTCTAGTTTATTATAGATGATTTCCTATAATACTTTAATATCTCTAGACCATTTAACCTCAACATCCAATCACTCACCTCCATGGTTTAATCCAAGGGTGAGTCTAACTTTGAATTCATGGATAAGTGGTATTCAACCATCCATACATATAAGGCAAGGTTCTCAGATGATCAATTTTATGACATTTTCATGTGACTATTGAGGTAAGAGGTCCACCTTGAGGTTCTTAAGTGTGAAACCATCTCATATGATTAATTTTTTAATGAGTGTCTAAATATTGAGGTCTTAGAGGTATGTGTAGGCATTTAACCCATGTTGATTTAAATTTGTCCTTCTCAAGTGATCTCAACCATAATGCAAGTAATAATGGTGTCATTAATTATCCCATAGATAAGAAGGATAAAAATTATGGCCATGAGGTCAATGCTCTAAGTCAGAGTAAAATTGAAAAGAAGGCCCCTAAAAATAGCATATAATGGCAATAAATAACATATATCTATGATGCTACCAAATTATACAACTTTTATTAGATGAAGGGCTATTCTAATGAGTGTCACCCAAAAATTTGGTGCTAAGGTCTCACTAAACCCTAGATCTCTCCACTTATGTAACCTAACCATTAGTTGAATGTGTTTAATGAGCCTATTCCTAACCATGATAAGGAAATGAAGAATAAGAAGAATAAAAATAAGTCAAAGGCCAAGGTGCATCACTCTCCTTATTTATCTTATACCTCTTTTGGTTCTTATTTTTAATAACTCAAAAAGGAATTCATGATTGAATTAATATCATTAATGCTATTGACATAGCATCTACTAGGTATGAGTGCTTTGTTAACACATGTTTGGGTCAGGAAACTAACCTTGTTGGAGAGACTAGCTTTAAGACCTAAATCCCCAACCATAAGATCTAAAAACCCAAAATCAAGTTCAAATTTTAGTGTAATATCCCTCCCCAAGATAGACATCATACTTATTATATTATAAAGGAGTTATAGTCCCTTTTTGCCAGTATCTCCATTTTGGACCTTATTGGCCTTTACCCTAAGAAAATGAGGTTCATATTTGATGAGATTGGTATCTCTCATGAGGGTTTGATATAAGATCAAGTGGAGTTTTTTTTAAAATCTAATGTCCCTAATCATCCTCATCCTCCTATGTTGTTAGACCTTTTTTGCCTTTGCTCTAAGCAAAGGGGGATCATCTTTGATGAGCTTGATCTCTCTCATGAGGGTCTATTACAGGATGAAGTACATGTTTTATTCAACTATAATGTCCCTAATCACACTCAACCTCCTATGTTATCCTTTGAATTCATCTCATTTTTAGATACTTTATTTCTTTCAAAGATCCCTAGGTTCCTACTCTATATTGAGACTTCGGTTGATGATTGCCATATCAAGAGATGCATCATCAATGATGGAGTTGCACTGAAAATTATACCACTACGAGTGTTCAATGATCTTATGATTATTTGTAAGAAGCTCTTTATTAAAATTTAGAGTCTATCTATATCCAAAAGGATATAACTAGGTTTTTTTAATTTTTAAAATGGCTAATTCTATGAAAATATACATAGGTCAAATAGCCTTAATTTTATACAATTTCATAGTTCAGGATAAAGATTCACCTTATAGATTATACTTAATCCTATTTCAGAACACAAATTTTCTAGAGTTATTATATATGTATAATAATATGAAGGTAATAATTATATTTTCATCTATGAAAATGTTTTGAATATTCTTTAGCACCAAATGTGCTTCCTTCTATATGGTTATAATAACTAGATTTTTTAATAATAAATAATTTGTAAACCTAATGTTTATTTTATTTCTAGCTTTAAATGTGGTACAGGTGGAATTAAAGCTATGGGGATTGAGGTTTAAATCTTGCACCATTTTTTAGTGAATTGGTGTTGCATATCATCCTCATTTTGAGTTAATATTTGCAAATATTATAATGGTAGCTTGGGTACTATGTGATTATGTAATTAGATAAGAATACATCCTCAAGTTTTTTAAATGTTGATAAAGAACCATTTCGGATTGTATTGAACCAATCAAGAGATCTTTGAGATAAACAAATATGGAAATATTTTAATAAAAACCATCCACATTTAGCCAAAATTTCAAAGGAGTGTATATATTGTTTCAAATGATTTGCATGATCTCCATTTCCATCAAAGGAAGTGAACATAGGAATGATAATGGTGGAAGGATATGGATAATAATAAAAAATATAGTAAGAGGTTGTTATTCTAAGATATTATCATTAAAATTAGCCTCATGGGAGGAAAATTTCAACTTAAGAATAGTCATTTGTTATTGAAGGTCTCCCATGGTTGTCATTCGAGATAACATATCACTAGGTGTTCATAAAAAGGTTGAAGAAATGCATAAAGGTTAGAATTTTCCATCCATATGGAAATTAGGAATGATAGGCTCCTCACCAAGCTCATTATATTTTAGGATATGATCATTTTTTGGTTTTTAAACATTAGGTAAAGGGATATCCACTTTGTATGATCATTCAAGAGAGATAATTATGTCATTTTGGATTTCATTTACGTTAATGTAAAAATTATTTGAAATTGAGTAATTGGATTTTTATTACATGAAAGAGGGATAAAATATGTGCTTTCATTATTTTCATCTATAATTGGAACATGATTATTATCAAAAAATGTAAAAGAGGGAGACAGAGGAAGGTTATCCATTTTGCTTGAAATATTATCATAAGGAAAGATGCAAGCTTCTTTTCATTTTTGAAGTCAAAATAAAATGGGATAAAAGATGAAATATCACTTTATTTTTTAGATATATCATTGTTATATGCTAAGGAACATTTTCATAGCTATCATTTGCATCATTACTATTTTTATTATGAAATTATTTAATTAGGAAACCTTTAATGAAGATGTTTTGTTGCTTCTTTTGAATTGGAGTAAAAGTATAAGAACATGAATCTACACTATTTTCAACATCATTATAATTTTCATCTTTCCAACCTATAAATATAGGGAGAGAAGTAGTACATGCATTTGTATCATTGAAACCTAGAGAAGAATTGTCACTATTTTCTCTTGAGTGGTCTAAAGAAGGAACAATGTTTTCAATATTATCATTACTTTGGGAAGAAGGCACACACTCACATTCTTCACTATTTGCATCATTTGAAAGGGAAGAAAAGCATTCAATTTTTTTTTCATCTTGAGAATATTTCATGAAACATTGTTACTTTAAACATCATAAGTGATAATTTATTACATGTCTATTGTATCATATTTATGTGATGCACTATAAAATTTATCATTTGTAACTTTTTAGGACTTTTATTATTGGAAATAGAGGAAAAAGGAGAAATAGGATCCTAATATTTACATTCAAGAGTGGTATAATCACACTCATAACCATATGAAAGCATGATATGATTGTCAACATATTCATTTAGACTTGAATTTTCATCACTAGTTTTTTCATTAGCATAGTTATAAGCAAATGATGAGGATTGAGGACTTTATTGAGATGACATAAGATCATCATTATTGAAACTGATGTCCTAAGTTAGTTTAGTTCATGGGGGGGCCAACAATATTCATTTAGAAGTTGAGTCTATTGGAGAAATTTGAGAAAAATATTTTCATACCCACTAGAACAAGTATCACCTACTCCTAATTGAGAATAATATATATGATATTTTATATAAAATAATAAAGAGACAAATAGATGATGATGAGGGAAGTAAATTAATTGAATATTAGAGATTGATAAAACCATAAATTATATAAGATAAAAATGTGTGAAGTGTTTGATTTATCTTTTGTATAGCTTTATACGTAATTGGCCTTGTAAGTCTAATCAGAAAATTGGAGAATGCAAAGAGTCTTTCATTGTATATCTCAGAAGGTTGGAAGGTGAAGAGACAATAGGATTGTCAAAGGCTATAAATATTAATTTCATGTAATATAATTTGGTTTGATGTGTTGATAGATATTAATATAAATTGGCATGTTATGGTTTTCCTTTATTTATTTTTATGTATGGTGTATGCGTAGTTAAGTACTCTATTTTTCTTTATTTTGTAATCTAATGAAATATGAGTTATTTTTATATTCTATTATATATATGCTTCATCCTAATTTTTTATCTATTTGAAGATATCGTAAATGGTCTATACTATTTCTATCTCTTTGGTGCCTTTTTATACTCTTCACTACACAATCTATCCCTGTAATTAACATGTTATAGTGTAATTCTAGGAACCTCTACTAGCAATGATGTGGTGAGTGTGGAACCAAGTTGGATGAAATATGTTGATATGGTTTTTAGGTTTGAGAGATTTAGAGTGATGGATAGATGAGAGAATTAGGAATTTTGTAGAGGAAGAAGTGCAAAGAGTTGGAAATGTTACAAAGGAGATCATCCAAGACACCTCTATGGTGTAATCTATGAAATTTTCTAGTGAAAACTAGTTATATTGTTAGCTACATGGTTATCCATATTATAATTCTATTGTTTTAACCTAAGAAGAATATAATTTATAATTTAGATTGAGGACAAACTAGAGAGATTGCATAACCTAGATACCAACTGGTCCTGGGCAATAGATTACTAGATGAAGATTATGATTGATGGCTATATCACAAAGTTTACAATGCAAGGATTAATTCAAGGAATCAAAGGGAATTTTTTAGTGACTAGTCTTGCTAATCAATATTTTGGTTGTGGAAAATTCCATGGTGCCTAATCTAGCCAACATGGTGTAGTCACTTCGCACACCATAGGGGTGCATAAAAGAAAAAGTGGATGATGAAGAGCTGATTAAGAGGAAATTGAAGCTAATCCTAGAAGATAGAAGGTAAAAAGACTCCGAGTGAAAATAAAATTTTGGGACTCAAAAAATATCTAAGACAACAAAGAAGGTGAAATAAGACAAACGACCCTAAAGTAATTATGAGTAAGACTAAGAGTAAAGAATAAGTTCCTAGAGCTAGATATTTGTAAGGCAAAGATTCTATAAAAGAAAGGTTGTTGAAAGAAGGTCCAAAAGCTATTGAAAGAGAAGGGTATGTAGAATATGAGAAAGGGGTTGATGAGAAAGAGGATGCTAGAAGTATTGATGTTGAGGTAGATCAATTAGGAAGTAGAGGTAGTTCATAGTTGACTGGGGGGATTTTTACTAGAACCAGGTAGGAAAGTTCTTTAGAAAATATTAAATTTGAAGGTATTGATATTACGATTTCAAGTTTTAAGCAATAAAAATTTATAAATAAGCATCATTCATTTCAAGGGTATGCATCTCCCAAACCCACTTTATTTATAGAAGGTTGAAAAACTAGAGAGAGAAGCCAAATTAGGCTGGTTTGATTCCTTTACCAACAAGTTTGGAAGGCTTATTATAGAAACCAAATATGAGTTAGAAATAAATAAGTTACAAGAAGCAAGATTTATGGTTACTCTTGAAAATAATAATGCAAAATAACTTATAGTCATAGTAACCACTACACAATTATTCAATTGCACAATGAGTAGTGCATAAATACCAACAATCATAGTTACTAGTATATAGATAATTGTAATAACAACTAGTAATCCACCAACTATGGCACTTCATGTAATTATAACTATACCTATAATGTCATACAATGGATCTTTAGATCCTAAATAATACTTAATTACCTGTAAGATGAAATGGGTTGTAAAAAGGGTAACATTGGATGATGTGAAGAAATGTAAACTAGTAGGGGCTTTAGGAGGATGTGCTTAGGAGTTAATTTAAAAATTAAATGTAAATATTTTGGATTTAAAAAAAATCAAATATTTTATGATAGTACAATTTAAAGTAAAAAATGCTCCTGTCAAGTGATTCAAGATCTATATAAAATTCAATAAAAATCAGGAGAAACAGTTGGAGAATATAATCACAGGTTATATGATGTAATGAGTAAAATTGATTTTATTCTATAAGATAAAGATAATTTTTATTGGTTTTTAGAGGGATTATGACTGAGAATAAGGTTCTCTATTGCACATACCTAATTTTCTATCAAATTTAATGTTTAGTCTACTACCATTAGAGTTGAATAGATAAAAGACTATGCAGATCTTCCCTTAGTAGCATCAAAATTAAAATCTAAGTTAGATGATTTTATGAGGAGGATGAACAAAATGCATAAAAATTATAATCATAAATTAGGCTTATGGTGCATAAAGTGTGGTTATGAGGGACATCATAGAAATTACTACCCGATAATTAAAACAAAATTTTATAAAATATGTAGGGTAGTTGGACATCCTACATCCAAGTGCCATCTCCTCCATCAATATATTAAAAGTCACACAACATGTATTGTAGTATTTTCAAATCTACAAATCATGATGAGATGAGTTACCATATATTACAAGAGTTAAATCAAGATATAACAAAGAACATCTTCACAATTGTGGCCTTGTAAATACCCACTACAAAGCAAGCAATTCCAAGACTAGGTGTGGAGATAATAAATGTGACTCAAGGTAGTCCAGGATGGGTTCCTTCATTACCATAATATAAAATTATATTATCCCCACAATACTATCCATAAGGATTGGAAAGATAGAATAATATGTCATTTCCCTTTTATCAATATTTTGGGTAGTATGCACAACCATGGAATAACATAAATCACCAACAACAATAGGAAACTTGGACTCTAATTTATCCTTAGCATTAGTATGGGGGATATGATGCACAAATAAATCAATAATGAGGATATGATGGAAAAAAATCCCAATGGTTGGGATATCAACATAATAGAGGAGGCTATAGAAGAGGATATAGGGGAGGATATCATGGCAGATATCAAGGAGGTCATAATAATGATAATCAACAAACTCGACTATGCATGCAATGTTATCTATGTAGAATATATAATCATTATGTAAGTAATTATCCTAAAAACTTTCAAAGGAAAGTTTATTATGCATATTATAGGTTTGAAGGTCAACATCAAATAGAAGACTACCCTATTCTAGAGAAATAAATAAAGGAGACGCCAGTGTGAAACATAAACATGATTAATTTGCATCCAAAGGAAAATTTGTGCTAGCTATCACAAGGCAAAAAACATTTGAATAAGGGTTACCTCCATTAGATATTCCTTAGGATCAAGGTATTAAAAACATTTAGTAGGATAAATATCCTAACCCTACAATAAAAAATAATTTAATGTATCAATCTACATAGGTATGATAGGAAATACAATAAAAACCATTTTTTGATAAAGATAACATTGTTATTGATGCTCAAATATATAGGCAAATTATTTGGATAATGTGACAAGAAGGCATTGTGACTAGTTTGATGGATGTAATGAAACTACTCAGTACATTACATAATGAAGATATATCCTAAAATATCATGAACTTCATTCATAATATTTTGGAGTGTGCACAAGGACAAACAAGGGTCGATAAAGTAGTTTGGTATGTCAATACTAAGAAGCCCTAGGATGTGGATTCATGACTAAACATCAAGTTAGATGGATACAAAATTATAAATATAGTAATTTACATTGGTATTACCATTAATATGATTCCTCATTCAACATGGGAAGCCATTATCTAACCAACTCTGAGTTATAGTTTAGTAACATTAAGTTTAACAAATTATGGTAGAGTTGAACCCATTAACCAATTAGAAGATGTTAAAATTAAAGTGGTTGAACTTAGCTTATGATGGGAATTCGAGGTCATTGAAATGAAGAAAATAGAGACCCATTACCCTACCTTAATCATTAATAAATGGGCCTATGATGGCCAAATTACTATTAATACTATGTGTATTCAGTTAAAAGTGCATTAGAAAGATAAAATAGTAGTCATACCTTTAAACAAATCTAAACAAAATACATATATAATTCCTAAGTAACTAGAGTCTCCTTATGCTTATAGGGATAATAGTTTGTTTCAGGTGGGGATAGTTGAAAGAAACATGAAGGTGCACACTATAGAATGTCAAAATTGGAATCCCAATACTACATAGTAAGAACAACCACTGGTATTCAAACTAGCTATCACAAAGTCACCGATCAGACATTTTCTAATCAAAGAATGTGTTTTTCCTTCAGTACATTCATTGACAAGATCTAAGGTAGATTTTTTGTATAATAATAAGGAAACTATGATGGATTACATTGAACCTACCCCTAAATTAATTATACCCTAGGATTCATCATCATCCATAAGTGGTGACTCAGATGCACACATCCTGAAATGGTCCCATATAAATCATGAATTATGACCTCTACATATGTTATTCTTTGTATAATTCCAAATATCTCAATATTTTATGATTAATTATCTCAATCCATTCATATTGAGGATTGAACACCATGTACCAAAGGTGGAACAATGAGCTAGTGTACTCAATTATGTGCTAAAAGGAACTACTGTGACATGGTGGGTTGTGTACAAAAATGCAAAAATGCATTGGGTGGATGCTTGTGAAATATTGCATGTAAGGTTTCATCTACCAGCTAGTATTAAAGCATAATGGCCTTTATTTCAATAGGATTAACATCCCTAACTACACATCTATTAGTTCATTGATATATGGATAACATAGGGAGTAAAGCCTTGATATTGTGCACACATATTTAATAATACCCTTGCACCTCTTACAACATCTTGAAACATACATCAATAGCATAGAAGGGAAATTAAGCATTGGTCATAACTTCAACAAGATTTTATCCAGAAATTTATATTTGAAGATGATAATCCCTTAGTACATAATGCTTTTAAAAAAGATTAATTATTTTCTATGTCATGAATGTGCAAAGGATTTAAGAAATTTTGTTAAATAATCCTCTCACAAAGAATTTGTGTAGGACCTAGATATTGCACTACAAAATTATAAATCCAATCAAAATGAATAGTTCTAGATTCATTTCTGTAATAGAATAAATAATGATCTAATAGAATCTAGTGACAATGATAGTGATGGGGATCTTGATTTAAAAGGGTTCATTGAACTACAATGTGAAGAAGAGTCTAAACCATCATAAAATTTAGATAAATTAGAATAAGAGAAACTTCACAATATTGACATCCCATAATGGGAAGGCAAACACATTTTAAAAGATAATATGCCTAGTAGATCAGCAAAGATATATAAAAAACCATTACATAATACTCAAGGAAATATTGAGACAAAAGTGGCCCCTAAGCTTGCAATAGTGAGAGATTACTAGGGATAAGAGTAGATCTCCAAAGTCCTATAGCTATTAAAAGATTACCAGGATGTTTTTCCTAGCAAATTCTCATAGGTCAAAGGTGTAGATCCATCTCTAGGAGAAATGCATATCAAGTTATAAGAATATGTGTGCCTGATTAAAAAATGAACCCACAAGCTAAATACTAATATGAAAACTAAAGTAAAGGCATAATTGGATTGAATGTAAGAAGTTAAAATTATTAATCTAGATGAAAAGGTTGAATGGGTGAGCCTCATGGTGGTATGACCTAAGAAGACATGAGAAATATAGGTGTGCATGGATTATAATGCACTCAATGATGCCTAGATCAATTATGCATTTCCTTTTCCTTTTTGATGAAGTTTTTAAATCTATTACAAGACATGAGCTATATTCTTTTATAGATTGTTTTAGTGGGTATCACCAAATTTTGGTTGTTGAAGAGGATCAGGCCAAAACTACATTTTATACTAAATGGGGATCATTTACATACTAGCTAATGCCATTTAATTTAAAGAACCCACCTGTTGTATTTTATATAGATGTGGTAAATACATTCAAAGACTTCATTCATGATTTACTAGATGTCTATCTATATGATTGTTCATTTTTCTCTCTATTTAAAGAGTACTTGTCAAAGCTAAGATGGATGTTAGATCAAGGTTGGGCTTTATGCATAACAAAAATTAAAAAAAATGTCTATTTTTTACACTTTTGGGTGTCTTGTTGGGTCATGTGGTGTGTAACAATGGAATTTTGGTTGATCCAACTAAAATTACTATTATATTAGGAATTCCACCTCCTAAAAATTCAACTAAAGTTTGCACCTTTCTAGGTCATACCATATATTATAGGAAGTTCATAAAAGGATATGCAATTATATCAACATCCATAGAGAAGCTACTGCACAAGGACACCAAATTTTAATGGACATGAGAGTGTTAAACAACATTTATTGAGTTAAAATATAGGTTGGTAATAACACCTGTATTGGTATTTCCTAACAAGAAGAAGCCATTCCATATACATGTGGATAGTTTAGGCACTATGGTAGGAGCTATTTTAACATACCCAAGCAAAGGCATATTAGATTACCCAATACATTTTACAAGTAAGAAGATTTCAGCTATGGAAAGTAATTTAATAATCACTAAGAGATAAGTACTCTCCATGGAATTTTCATGGAAAAATTTTAGGCATTACTTATTGGCTACTCCTTCTGAATTCTTCACAAACCACTAGGTATTGTGATACCTAGTTAATAAACCAATTCTAGGGGGATGGATCTCAAGGTCATTGATTCTCTTCCAAGAATTCCAATTTTAGATCAATGTGAAGCTAGGATGGGAGAATTTGGGGCTAGATCATCTCATCCTATTGTGTAAAGGGGAAGAACCATAGGAACTTGAAGATGAATCTCTTGATGCACATTTATTTAGGACTGCTACAGTTCCTGATAACATGGAAGACATCATAAACTTTTTGGAACAAGGAACTTTTCCTAAACATTATATAGAGAGGGACAAGAAATAGATGGTTACCGGAGATATACCATATAGTCTTCATTGACACTCAATTTTTCACCCTTGGAGAGCTTTTTCAATACTCCTTCAAATTGAGTGAAACATTTGATTACCTCTATACTTGTGGGCTGCCTATAACAGAGGTAAACCTCTAGGTTTAATGGTTATCTCCATATATTAGTATTTGATAGCTTATCACCTACACTAATTATTGACTTAGATGAAAATAGATATAAGGAACATGAAATTAACCTATTCTAATGAGGTGATACACCAAATTGATCTCCAGTAGACTACCATATATTTGCACTATGAAAGATGGCTTACAGTACTAACTTCAACATCCTAGATTTCTCTAACATAAGTGTTTCAAACATGAAGGTGATATAGATTTCAATTATCAAGGTGAATGAATAAAAGGTTTGATCAGACACTAATTCTATTGCTTACACTTAAAGACATATAAATACACTAGCTACATTTCATGTGACTTGTTAGAGGGCAAACTACTTACACCAAACATGAAAGAGTAAAGAGAACACAAGGATAGATAATTATCACTTGTCATTACACGATACACTAACTCACACACTTTAATAATAAGTTATGAATGCAAAAATATATTGGAAATATTTATTCAAAGACAGATACAATATTCAAACTAGTAGGGTTTCACCACATCAGGTGTGGATCCTTTTACAATGCCAAAATGACTTGAATATATAGAGCATAGGAGAGGAGAGAGAATAAGTAAATTTTTACATTCATAATACTAATTTAAATAATTTTAAACTAGTTAAAATTTAATAGAATGAGGTGGAAAATAGGTTAAGAAGTTGTCTTGGACAAGTGTACATTTGAAGCATGACACCTTCTTAAGGTTGGCATAGAGATTTCCATGTCCTTCTTGAAACCACCCTAATGATGATAAGTAGTCCACTTGAATATTAAAAAATTAAATATAGGTAATTTACACATATATTATGACCTGATAAAGTGGAAATATTATTAGTGTAGATCACCATGTACTCTTCCAACTGATAACCTCTCCTTGGCACTTGTTGTTCACTATTTGTAGTCACTCATTGGTCTTCTAGGCCTCAAGGTTTACACTTGTCAATTAGGTGACTTGAATTTTTTCATGGATATTGGTTTTATAAGTGTTATAAACCTATTCAAAACCTATTTTCCTTACATTCCATCAAGTAGACCTCAAAAGGATTCCAAACAACACTTCTCATCTTCAAACTAGATAGTCACCCTCTTTTTCACTATTTTGTCCAAAATTGCCTACAATGACTAACTTAGCATAGAATTTTTCATGCATCACTATGGTGAAAATGAGTTTTTATAATTTAAAACACATATCTATATACCTTCCACCATGACTTTCATTTGTTCATTCCCTTCTATACTTGTAAAACAACTCAAATCTGACAAGAAACATTAAACTAGGTGTATCTGTACAAGTGATAATATAAAATAATTGGGTGGCCAGGATCCTAGGATAGTGATAAATAGATCAATAACACTTTAAATTCCAATTTACCACTTATAAATGCATCTCCATTCATATCTTCTTCATCGGGTTCTTAATAGGGTTTTAGGAGGGTTAGCTTGTTAGCAATGATTCATAAAATTTAGATGCTCAACCCTTAAAATAATTCAACTAAGATCAATTTTAGGTCCCACCTCAACTATCCCTATCTAATTGAGGCACCATTCACACCATCCATATATATATATGAGAAAAATAAATTGGCTCCTCAATCTCTTACTTGTATTATAAGTACCCTTGAGGCCGGTTTAGGCCAAAAATGACTAATTCAGGCTATTCTCTACAAACTGATGGTTATTATTAGTCATCCACTCTCCCTTGAAATACCTCAAGTTTATTTTATATATCACGTGATCATATGATTAAATTTATATACCATTAGTGTTTATGTTTCATTTTAGGCCTTATAGGCCTAAATTATGTATTCTGCGTATCAACCACCTTTGAGTGTTTATAGTGACTTTAGGTGATCCTATACCTCCATTAACATCTAATTAAACTATAAACATCATACTAAAATAATTCTAAGACTTTTAATTTATAGTTTCATCATTCATATATTGAGTCTTCAAGTTGTGATGACTATGGAGTGCCCTCTATCTAAGACAAAACATATGACACTTACCTTATTCATTTAACCTAAAAGAGACTATGTAGGTGTTATTTAGATCACAATAAAAAACTTTACCAAGTTTCAAGTCTATATTATATGTATATAACCATCAAATTTTCAAATTATCAAATTGGTTTTTTAAAACTGTAGTTGTGCAAGGTTTTGACTTGACTGAGTTTGAGGTCTTGAGACCTAGTTATCACTCAACCTTTGATATTTTTACTTCCCTAAAATAATCTTATGAGATGTGATTTTATCAATTTTATATTTATATATACATTATAATCCACCTAACATCTCTATCAAACTCTCAAACCCATGATCTCCATTAGGTTAGGCTAGTCTATAGTATCAACCAAACTATAGGTGGAAATTAGGGGAGTATGAGATATTCCTATAGGTGTTAATATGTTCCTAACTATGTTAATTCCCTCCTTTTAGTTATACCTTAAAGACACGAAGACCATTTCCCCCTATATGTTTTTTCATCAACCAACATGCATATTCTATTAGCTTAAACTAGTTTGTGTACTAAGTCCAAATTGTACGTATACATATTATGGAAACCAAAAGACTTCCTATAGGTGTTGATTCATGATTGAACACTATGTATAAATATTCTAATTACTCCTGAGGTACCTAAGATCATCTCACACCTAGATGTATCATTTTATACTTTGATACCCCATGTTACCATCTCTTATCATCAATGCATTAGGATTTGCTTGTAAGTGGCACTGTTCATTTTGGTCAAAAGGCACTATAGGTCACTGAGTATCTTCAACAAAAAATTGACTGAGTTGAGATAACCATAAAATATAATCTCTCTTAAAAATAAAATTCCTATCATGTTCAAGTGTGAAATCTAGGTTTGGGTTATAATAATAGAGCCAAAGGGATTACTCAGACCTCATATACCTCCACCAATAGATGACACTTTGTGGAGGAGAGTCCCTTTTCAAAGAATTTAAGGTAAACTCTCCCATTAAGCAACTTCTTCAACTTTGTACCTTTCCTCTAGTCTTGAAAACATCAATTTCAAGGTAATTGATCTTAGGTTGAGGTCTAAGGATGTCTCACTATTTCAATAAGTAGATGTGAGATCTAACTTGTGATTAAACCTAGAAAATCTGGTCCTTGGTGAATCTCTTCCTACAGATAAGTAGAGTGGTATGGAGACTATGTTTCCACTTATGACTATGTGCTCCATTATTGGATTATCACCTTTAATACCTCTTCAATGCAACGCTAAATGGATAAAATGACTTCCATACTCTGAGGGGTCAAAGATAGGTGTGTTACCTTTGATTTCAAGCCATTCATAGAAGGTCAAAACACTACAATTGTTAAACATTGTCTTCTACCTTCAATGATGCTCATTTATAGATGAATGAGATGATCTTATTTATATCCTCATGTTTAAATGTTAAAATCTAGTTCAAAACAATATGATAATGATGAACATGTTATAAAATACCATAAACACTACTTGGTACACATAGACCAAGGAAATCAGATGGGAAAACCAAACCCATTGGGGTTATGCAGGTAGTTTGGGGGTGTTGACAGTCTTAGTGATTGTTCATACTATATATGCCATAAATATAAATACCATAAACATGAAATGGAATTTCATAAGGAATAATTTCATCCACCAAGTGCATTCACTCCAACTCTACCTCTACTATCTGTACTAAAGGAAAATTGTTTGACCATGTCGACCTACCCAAAAGAGTGATGAGAGAAAGATCAATTTTTTCTCATTTTTGTACCTATTAAAGCTTCTTAAACCTGTAAAATACATGTGAGGATCTCAAAAAAGCTTATATAAGCCAACACACATACCATATGAGTTACATCAATCCATACAATCATATTAAATTGACTTTTATAGATGATCTTCTTGTTTGTACATTAGAAATGCAATTTTTTTGGTTTCAAACTATTCCTATAATATTTTATGACATGTGAGATGTTAGTGTACATATTTCAACATTTTTACTTTGGGATAAAACCATACAACTCCATTGGAATGACCAAAATGTGGATTAAAATGACTTAAGATCAACTAGACAAATGTGACCAAAGATTAGAATATATTACATGACCTTTAAAATGTGACTAGACCTTTCTTAAGACCATTTTGACCATGTTAAAACCTATAATACCTCATGAAAATTTGAATTTGTAGGTAGAGCTGACCAAATTTGACCTATGTTTAAATTTAGTTAACATTTTGGTGATTTCTAAGGGGTTGTATTCTAGTTATGCTAAGGACCAATTTCCTTCTCCTATCCATTGAGATATGGAGTTACCTATATGTTATATTTGACACTAATATGCATTTAAACATACCAAAAATACACATCAAACACAATAAGGAAACAAACACATAAAACAAAACACTAAGACATATGCTTGTGCTCTCTAGGCACTTAGCGAAAACATACAAACAACTTAAATGAACTAACTATGTAAAAATAACCCAAAGATAACTTATTCCTTATAGATTAAAAGGGAAGCTTTCACCATTTTTTGCTTCATGAAATGAAGGAATGAATGAATCAAGGTATCTTTTGGGCATTGTCCTTGATGTCTTCAATTATTCATGTTTATCAATCTCTTTGGCATGGTCTTCAATGCAATGACAATAATTTCAAACATGCCACCTACGAAGGTGAAATCCTCTTGTGACTCAAACATCTCCTCATGGTACTCTTCAACTACAACTTGACCAAATTTTACATGGAAATTTGCATCATCATCTTCCAATAATATACCTTGTTCAAATTTATTATAAGTTGGCATATCTAATGGTATGAATTAAAATGAATCTTTTGATTCACTTGTAGGAATATCTCCAATAAAAAAATCCACTTTCTTCTTGGAAAATTGAGGCCAATTAAAAAAAATTCCTTCAAGAGTGGGTAAGAATATTTCAATTGACTGAAGAGATGATAGCCCATTTTGATGACCTCAAACATATAATCATGGAATGTATATACCTCTTAAATTGACATACTTGAGGGTATGTTTCTTCCTTAGATGTTCACTTGCCTACCAAAGCTACCTTTTTCACTCTTGACTAGACTATATCCTCCTTGAATAGGAGTGTAACTTGTTCCTAAAACTACAAACAAATCTTCATCTTCTTGATCATGTTCGTGAATCTCAACCAACTTAGCCATTATGACGTGCTTCTTTAAATATTCCTCTTTTATTCCTTGATCAAGCTCTTTGTGAACAACTATAACATGATCTACATATTATCTTTCTTTAGTCAATAAGGTTTACTTGTGCTTGTCTTCACTAATTGGAGTCCCTATAGTGAACTCTTCATCATAGACACTTGAATCATCTTCTTGATCAACTGTAACTGGAGCTCGCTTTTATTTGTTTGCCTCCAATAGGATGGGTTATCCTTCAAGAAGGGATGAGGTGGGAGGGTGATGAATAATTTTATGGTTTGGAGAGGGAGTTTGAGGTGTGGTGGATTGCTCATGAATGGGCATGGAGATGGAAGGAGTACTCTATATATTTAGGGGTTTACAAATAGGATATTATTGAAGGAATTATTGAAGAGAGAGAAGGTCAAATTGGGTTATTTACACTCTATTTTATTCAACAAGTACCTCACCTTTATCAAAACCTTCTTAATGTTTATTGTCACTTGTAACTTGATCATCAACCTCTTGGTTCTCACTCTCTTCATCTTTCTTTCCCCAAGAATTTACTACTTGGTTCCAAGTTTGAACTTTGAGGCCATTAGGATATTTTGAGGATTGCTCTTGAGAATAGTGAATGGTTTCATAAGCAGCATGAGAAAGATGATATGGATTACAAGAGGACTCTTGAGGAGGGGAGGGAGAGACATGTTTTTCAACCAGAATTTGACCTTATTCATAGCCTTCTTGAGGCCCTTCAATAGCTGCAAGTTAATCCTCAACTTCTTGGTTCTCCAACCTTTCTAATATATCTACCCACCATTGGATATAGCATATCATTTCATGCAAATATTCATTTATTACATATTTATATTCCTCCTCAACCAACCTCTAGTTATCCATAAATAATTAAATGAAATTTCTCAACTTCTCTATGAGATGAATAGGGATCACATCAAGTTCCTTATCCTATTTCTTCATCTCCCTTTCTAATTTTAGCATACTTGGAATGAGTGCCAACAAAGATTTATCTTGAGGTGGAATTGAATTATGAGGAGGATAGGATTAGTTATGTTGGTGAGCTTGAACTTGTTGAGTTAGTTTCCTAACCTAAGCTTGTAAGAACTTATATCTTGCTTCCCAATATCTTACTTTCCAATCAATGGTATCATCTAATTCCTCATGACAAGGCTGATGAGAATTAGGTTGATATTGATATGGACACACTTATTGGTAGGCTTATTCATTGGGTTGATCAATAACATCATGATCATATGGGTAAATTATAGTCTAACCATAGGGTTGATAACAAATTTCGTAGGGTTATTGAGGAACATAGTATGGGTTATGACAAGGTTGATAGGGAGGTGTATAGTAGGAACTATAAATATATCCATCCATATCAACTTCATTATTCAAATGAAACAAAATACTTGATCAAAATGTTTTACAATAAGTACCTAGGCTGATTATAACTAGTAGACTACATTTGGAGTCGCCATTAGTGTTTTCTAGAATGCTTAAAAAAATTGATAGGAGGAAGAACATACCAAAAAATATTTCCACTCTTTTGGACCTTAATTCCCACCAGGAATGCCAAAACTATTGTAAATAAATTTTGTACCCTTGGAGAGGTTGTTCAAGCCTCTTAAATTGAGCAAAACACTAGATTACCTCTATGTTTATGGGTTACTTATAATAAAGGTAAACATATAGGTTTAAGGGCTAGCTCCCTAGATTAGTCTTTGATAGATTATCACATACACTACTTACTTTCTTGGATAAAAATATATAGAATGAACATGAAATTAACCTATTCTAATGAGGTGATAAACTAGATTGATCTCCACTAGACTACCATATACTTGCACTATGAAATATGACTTACAATATTAGCTTTGACATCCTATATTGCTCTAATATAAGTATTTTAAACATGAAGGTGATATGCATTTTATTTCTTAAGGTGAATGAATAAAAGGTTTGATTGTAGACATTAATGTTATTCCTTACACTTTAGACATAAAAATACTTTAGCTGCACTTCATGTGACCTATTAGAGAGCAGACTATTTGTACTAAACATGAAAGAGTAAAGAGGACACAAGGATAAATAGTTATCACTTGTTATTCATATATACACTACTTAACACACTTAGACAAGAATTTTTGAACTAAATACTAGATTTCAAATCATTAATCAAAGGCAAATATAATATTCAAACTAGCAGGGCTTTACCATACCAGGTGTGGATCCTTTTACAATGCCAAAATGGCTTGAATATATAGAGAATAGGAGAGGAGAGAGAAGAAATGAAGTTGGATAGTCACAAGGCCAAGTGTCAAGACTTGGAAACTAATTACAATTCAAGAGAATGAAGTGGAAATAAGTCAAGAAGTTTCTTGGGACAAGTGTCCATCAAAAGCATGACACCTTCTTGAGGTTGGCATAGATATTTCCATGTCCTTCTTAAAACTACCCTCATGATGATAACTAGTCTAATTGACTATTAAAAACTACCATATAGGTCATTGACACATATATTCTAACCTAAAAATTTGGAAATATGATTAGTGTAGATCACCATAAACTATTTCAATTGATAACCTCTCCTTGATACTTGTTCATTATTTGTAGACACTCATTAGTATTCTAGACCTCAAGGTTTACCCTTATCACTTAGGTAACTTGAAGTTTTTCATGGAGATTTTTTATAGAATTTTTAAACACCTATTTACAACCTCTTTTCCTTCCATTCCATTAGGTATACCTCAAAAGGATTCCAAACAACATTTCTCATCTTCAAACTAGGCAGTCACCATCTTTCTCACTATTCTATCCAAAAGTACTTGTAATGACTAAATTAATAGATAATTTTTCATGAATTGATATGGTGAAAATTAGGTTTAAAAATTGAAAACACATTTCTATAGACATTTTACCATGACTTTCATTTGTGTATTCCCTTCTATACCTACAAAACAACTCAAATCCTATAAGAAACACTAAATTAGGTCTATCTGTACAAGTGATAGTATGGAATATTTGGGTGGTGAGGATCCTAAGATAGTGATAAATAGGTATAAAATAATTTTAAGGACAATTTACTACTTCTATATGCATCTCCCTTCATACCTTCTTCATCGGGTTCTTGAGAAGATTTTAAGAGAGTTAACTTATTAGCAATGATTTATAAACATTAGATGCTCAACCCTTGAATTAATTCCATTGAGATAAAATTGAGTACCCCCTTAAACTATCCCTATCTACTTTAAGTACCATGCACACCATCTATATAGATATGATCAAAATAAATTGGCTCCTCAAGCTCCTACTTGCATTCTAAGTACCCTTGAGACTAGTTAAGGCCAAAAATGACCAATTTGGGTTATTATCTACAAAATGATGGTTCTTATCAGTCATCCACTCTCTAATAAATTACCTTAAGTTTATTTTAGAGATCATGTGACCATATGATTGAAGTTAGATACCATTAGGGTTCATTTTTACTTTTAGGCCTTATAAGCCTAGACGGTATGTTCTGATTATTAACCAATTATGAGTGTTCATAGTGAATTTAGGTGCTCATCTACCTATATTTAGATATAATTCAAATGTACACATCATCCTAAATTCATTCTAATACTTTTCATTCATATTTTCATCATTCATATATTGAGTCTGCAAGTTGTGTTGATTATGGACAACCCTCTATCTAAGACAAAATAGAGAACACTTACATTGTTTATTTAACATGTAGGATATTATTTAGGTCATAATGAACCTTTTTAAAAAAATTTAAGGCTAGATTATGCTTCTATAACCCTTAACTTATCAAATCCTCAAAACTAGCTTCTTAAAACTATGACTGTGTAGGGTTTGACTTGAATGAGTTTGAGGTCTTGATACCTAGTTGTCACTCAACCTTTGATATATTTCCTTCACTCTTATAATCTTATGATATGTGATGATATCAATATAATATTTATTTATACATGGTCACCCACCTTACACCTCTATCAAACTCTCAAACCCATAATCTCTATTAGGTTAGGCTAGTTTATAGTATGAATGAAACTGTAGGTGGAAATTAGTGGAGTATGAGAGAATCCTATAGGTGGAAATATGTGTCTGAATATGGTACTTACCTCCTTTTGTTTCTATCTTCAATATACTAGGACCATTTCCCACTATAGCTCTATTCATTAACAAAATTGCATCTTCTATTAGCTCAGATTAGTTTGTGTACTAAGTCCAAACTATAGGTATGCATTTAGGGAAACCAAAAGACTTCTTGTATGTGTTGATTCATTCTTCAACACTATGTCTCAATCTTTTGATTATTACTAAGGAACTTGACATCATATCATACTTATATTTATCCTTTTCTTTTTTGAGAACATGTTACCATATCTTACCATTAGTGCACTAGGAGTTGCCTATAAGTGACACTATTCATTTTGGTCAAAAGGCACTATAGTTCACTAAGTATCTTCAATAAAAATTTGACTAAGTTGAGATCACCATCAATTGTCATTTCTCTTGACAAGAAACTTCCTATTATGTTTAAGTGTGACATTTAGTTCTAGGTTTCAATAATGGATCCATATGGCTTACTTAGACCTCATATACCTCCACCAACATATGACACTTTGTGGAGCAGAATCCCTTTTCAGAGAAGTTAAGGTAAACTCTTCCATTAAGAAATTTTTTAAAATCTAAACCTTTCCTCTATTCTTTTAAACATTAATTTCAAGGTATTGATTTTAGGTTGAGGTCTGAGGATGTCTCACTATTTCAACAAGTAGATGTGAGATCTAACTTGTGATTAAACCCAAAAAACTTGGTCTTTGTTGAATCTCTTGCTACAGATAAGTAGAGTGGTATGGAGACTATGTTCCCACTTATGAATATGTGCTCTATTATTGGATTATCACATTTAATAACTCTTTAATGCAACCCTTAATGGAGAAATTTAATTCCATACTATAAGGGTTTGAACACAGGTGTGTTACCTTTGATGTGAATTGATTTATAGAAGGTCAAAACATTGCAATTCTCAAACACCAATTTTTATTTAGAATGATGCTCACTTATAAATAAATGAGATTCTCCTATTTATATCCTCATATTCACATGTGAAAAACTAGTTTAAAATAAATTAAGAAGGATGAACATGTTCTAAAAGACCACATACACCACTTGGTTCAAACAGACAAAGGCAATCAGATGGGAAAATTAAAGCCATTAGGGTTATGCAGGTAGTTTGGGGGTGTTGATAGTCTTAGTGAATATTTATAAGATACATACTATCAATATTTATACCATGACCATGACATGGAAGGTCATAAGGAATACTTTCATCCACCAAGTGAATTCACTCCATATCTACTTCTACTATCCGTACTGAAGGAAAACTATTTGACCATGTTGCCCTGCCCAAGAGAGAGATCAATTTTTACCATTTTTGGACCCATTAGAGCTTATTTAACTTGTAAAATACCTATGGGGACATCAATATATCTTCAAAAATCCTCCACACATTCCATATGAGTTACATCAGTATGTACAAGCATTTTAAATTGACTTTTGTAGATGATCTTCTTGGTTGTATGTTAGACCAACAATGTTTTCTATATCAAACTATTACTTTAACATTTTATGACATTTGGGACATTAGTGTACATATTAAAACATTTTTACTTTGGGATAAACTATACAAATCCATTTGAATGATCAAAATATGGCTTAAAATGACTTAAGATTAACTAGACAAATGTGATAAAAGATTAGAACATATTACATGACCTTAAAAATGTGACTAGACATTTATTAGGACCATGTTGACCATGTTAAAAACTATAATACCTCATTAAATTTTGAAGTTTTAGGTAGGTTTGACTAAATTTTACCTGGGTTAAATTTAATCAATAATCTCATTAATGGATTCTTGTATAAGTTGGGTAAAGATGATGTATTGTGTAGGGTAGCTATAGAACATGAGTGACCACAAGTGATTCAATAATATCACAAAGGAATTATAGGAGGAAAATTTTAAAGAGATTCCACTACTAATAAAATACATTAGAGTGTTTTGTGTTGGTCTACACTTTTTTAGGATGTGCACAAAGTTGCTAAACACTACAACATCTATCAAAGAATAGTTAAGCCCAATCAGTAAGATGAAATACCTTTAGTTACTATGCTTATAGAATATACTTTCTAATAATGGGTAATTTATTTATTTATATTTATATCTCTCCAAAGTAATTTAAATCATGAAAGTTACATTTTCACTATAATTAATTTATTCAAAAAATGAGTAGAAGTTATTGCCACTCCAAGCTGCGATGTGAAAGATGTTGCCAAGTTTTTATATGAAAACATTATCATAAGGTTTGGATGTCCATTTAAGATGGTAAGTGATAAATTCATAAAATTTATCAATAATAATATTAATACTCTCATGTAAGAATTCATGATATCACACCACAAAAGCATAGCTTACCATCCGCAAGCTAATGGACATGTACAAACATCAAATAAAGTTTTGGGTAAGATACTGACAAAGATTTACAATGTTTAGAGAGATGATTGGGATGATTTCATTCCTACAATTATTTAGGGCTATCACACAAATTAAAATTGATCTATCAGGTTCATTACCTTCTAATTAATATATGGCCTCAAGGAAGTAATGCTTATAGAATACATTGTACCTAGTTTGTGCCTTGTGATGATCATAAGGTTCAGAGATCAGGACTTATTAAGGTCATAGTTGTTATATTTCACTAAGATGGAAGAATACATGTTAAGATCATAGTTTATTCAATGAATAAATAAACAAATTCAAAAATCTTGACATGATCACAATCCATGATCTAAGTAATTTTTCCTAGACCAAACTGTATTGCTTTACAAGAGCAGATTTAAAGCATTCCTAAAAAAGCTATGCATATGATGGAAAGAAACCTACATCATTCATGAATATCACCACAAGGTACCATAGTGCTAAAATATTTGTAGGGAACCATACTACCAAGGTGAATTAATGGTTATAGGCTTAGGATATAACATCTTTAATCTCTATCATGCTAATAAAGATTAAGTGGGTGTTGAGTAACACCATGTAGTTAGGATTTTATTTAATTTTGATATTTTTTATTTTATTTCTTAGGATATAATGCCTATTGGTGTTATCTCTATTTCACAAGATATCAAAACCACTAGAACCAATTATCATCTTAGGATGCGACCACCTTACTGAGATATCTCATCAAAGATAGCTAGTCATAACTACACCAAGATTTGTAATTAAGTTTAGGAAGGTGGTGAAAAGATAGGTACAATAGACAAAAGGCCAATAATCAAGTAAAACCATTAATGACACATCATCTCAAAATATTTTAATTGTTTTAAAGTAGATTTTTTAATATAATGATAAATGGATGCATAGAATGAATTGATTAACTGAAAGGATAGCTAATCATCGATAATAACTACTTAGAAACAAATAAAATAGACTAGGCACCAACCATCCCTATCAAGATGATTTCTAGCATCTAATATTAATTTCAAAGAGAACATTCATATGCATGCATTTAATGCATTCAAAGGAGGTGGTGATATGAAATTGGGTGACAAACAACTATAAAAGAGAAAGATATGGATAATGATCAAACATTACATCCTCTAGCTAACAATATATTTTTGTGAATAGCCTCTTTATTATCTCTTTATGAATAGATTTCACACCAAGGTACAATTTCTCAAACTAATCATCATCTTCACTCATTCATCAAGCCATGGATAGAGGTCAACTATTGATCCCACTATCCAATGCCCAAAAGCAGGAAATGGGAATAGGGTTAGGACTCTGACAAATAAAATACAATTATTCATAACCATTTGATTTCATAGATGGGGCATAAACTACTATGCTTACTTAAGAATCCTGAGGAATAACATAACTAACAATTTTAACACTACAACATCCACTACAAGGCTCTGACACTAAGTGGTTGCTCAAGCTAGCTATATTTAGGCTATTAGATGAAGTAATGATGACATTATTGAGTTGATATAACTAGGTATCTATCCATTTAGCTCAATATATTAAAATCTAAATTAATGCACACTCAATGTCAAGAGAAATTGGCCTACCCAATAGGGGCAAATCTCTGATGCCATATAAGTCTATAGTGCCACCACTTCACTCAAATATCAGAGAGAAATACACCACTAGGGTGGGATGAGGAATTCATATTGAATCAATTGTGGATTCTTCATTGTGCATCATGGTCTAGTTCATTACTAAAAGATTATGGCAAACCATAAAACATGCAAAACAAACAACAAGAAACATCATTAACATTGCCTACCAATTGATGAAGCTGCATGAGGATTTTAATTGGCCTAAATTTTTGGTAGCCAATCTTACCAAAAATATAGAAAAGGTACTTGAAATAACTACGTAAACCTTTAAATATCAATTTTCAGTTATGTTGTGTTTTATATATTAGAAGTCTCCACTAGGTCCAATAAATGTAACTACCAATTTTTGGCTCGATAGTGCCTTGTTACAAGCATTGCATGGACCAAAACTAGTTAGTATTATGAAAAATTGGGGTGGTTTAATTCATGGTGTCTAGAAGATCTCGCATTATTTTGATCACATCCCAAGATTCCTCAATATGTCATGTAGTACCTAGGTCAAAATGTGCTAGTTACCAAACTACACAATGGAATACAAATTAAGGTACACAAGTTGGCTACCCTAGCTTTTGCCCCAATTCCATTCTTCATTTTGATGGTCAAAGCAAAGGCCAAGTTCTACAAGCAAAAATCCTAAGATATAAGGTTCATACCTTCATTACAATGCATCCCTTTGCAGGCACAACAATAATAGGTAGAGAAAGTACCTACATAATAACCCATAAATTTGGCATAGCTAAAAGATCTAGCACTGCAAGAAAAAAGAAAGAGGAAAATACCTGTGCATAGAGCCTTGCCACCTTTGCCAAAGAAAAAACCTAATAAGCAAAATCATGGCTTAAGCATCTCATGGTTCCATGCATATCTACTAATTGTGACCTACTTGAGTTAGGGGTAGAGGAATGATAAGTGATCTAATCCATGCTAGAAGACATCAAAATTGAGGTGTATGATGCAAAGGAGGAGGAGTTTTTATTTTGAAAAGCAATGCACATTTTCCAAGTATGAAATCTGGTAAGGTAGGACCTTTGGGTTAATATCACTTAACCACCTACTTATATCCTTGTTGACATTGTAGGATAGGAAGTAACTCAGTGAAATTTAAAAGCATAAATATTTTCAATAGAATTAGTTATGGGATCATCCACTATGCATGTATTATATTTATTTACAAAAGATAACCCTACATAAACCTTGTTTAGGAGATCATGCACACATTTGACTGTGAAGCGCTCACAAATAATGTAGGAAAGGATGGTCTCTTTTGGTGCACCTAAAAAAAAAATTAGTGTACAATAGGCTCAACAAGATACACAACCTCAACCCTAGGGGAGAAGAAACAAAAGCAGAAACTCAAGCCTCTAGCCAAATCTAGAAGAAAAAAGTTGGTACAAAAAGATCAACTAGGCAAAGCACAATCACCTAAGAATACTAAATTTGATAATGGAACCAAAGTAGAAGAGGAACCCATGGATATGTCCATGCTTGTGGAATTTGAATTAAAAAAACTACATAAGTAACACTTGATCCTGAGGTGAGACAACAAGAACAAATCACTAAGGAATTATAAGAACAAGTATTTATGTTGTAATCATCACAATAGGAAGCTATGTAAAGTCCATAGTAGAAGTAGAAAGACATAACCATGGATAAATAAATGAAAGCTAAGGAAACAAAGGCTACATGAAATCAAGCCAAAGAAGTTGAATCTAGAAAGAAGAAAGTTGAGGAAGCTAAAGCAATGCAAAAGTAGGTTAAAGAAGTAGAGGTAAAGAAGAAACAACAAGAATAAGAACAAAGATGATAACGAGGTGAAACTTGCACAATAAAAATAGAAGGAGCAAGTAGCCAAATCTAAAGATATAATTAAAGCCAAAGCTCAAGCTAAAGCTAAATCCAAATCCAAGGCTGATGCTTAAGCCAAGGCTAAGGTTTAAGTAGAATCTAAAACCAAGGTTGACATAGAGGACAAAGCCAAAGCCCAAGCCCAAGATAAAGCTCAAGTTAAGCCTAAAGAAGAATCTAAAGCTCAAGATGAAGTTGAGAATAAATCCAAGGCATAAGCAACAACCAAGGCTAAATATCTTAAGGATGTACAAGTACAAGTAGAGGTAGCATCCACTAGTCACACTAAGGGTGATGAATAAGTAGTGCATATCCCTAATCAATGGATATGAGATTTCCCTGATATATCCACCCAATAGACTACTTTCCTACTTCCACTTACTCAATTTAAACCTATTCCTATGACATCCATGAAGCTTTCCACCACTATGATAGAAACATCATTAGATGTAACCCAGTTGTCTCTCTCCAAATAGATTGAAGGAGTAGCTATTTTCTAGGAATCCATTGTGTAGAGGGATTCAAATTTAGAAAAAGAAGCCCTAATGTTGTAGGACAAAAAGGCTAAAGTAGAGGAAAGGCTTATGAATGCAATGAAATTGATTACTAATACCTATCCCACCTTAATTATGTAAGTAATAGGTGATTAGGTTATGTCAAAATATAAATAATTCATGATGTCATTGATATAACTTAAAAAGATTTGGGAAGCTACACAAAAAAATTGGCATTGCACACATAAGGACAAGCCCTCAAATCAAAAATAAAGACCATGTTCCAACTCCTAGATGAATTTGATTAGGTTTAAGACACTATTTCAACACAAGATAAGAAGCTAGCCCAAGATATGCTCAACTAGAGACAATATTTGAATCAATCATTGGCTGATGTGTAGCCTAAATTTCACACTATTAAAAAATCTAAAGTTATGCTAGAGGATCAAATGGTAACTATGGATAAAATGAGTGATGCACTCAAACAAATATTAGATTATATAGATGTTAATGTATATAATCTACAAGTATGGAATCATGAAATCAATGCACAATACTTTTACAATCATTCAAGCCTAAAGGACAATAGATAGATTGGATGAGCTTGTCTTGGACATTCAATAGAAATAATATAATGCCAAGGCATTACTTACAATCATAGAAGATGAAGAACTATAAAACATGATGATGATCCAAGTACCATTTCACATTCTACTTGTAATGATATTCAAAGTACTTACTAACTAGAAAATGCTCAAGTAAGATCTAGCTCAAGTGGATCTAGCCATTATATAGATAATATATGAGTCCCAGTTCATTCCTCCACAATAAATTCTATAAATAAGATAAGAGAGGGAGATAAATGTACAGGCACAATATTCACACATACCTTTAGCAATGGATACATCAGGAACCACTAGGTTAGTATCTACTCAACAATAATAACCTCCGTATTCCCCAAACAAACCAACCTCCTAACCATAGCAATAAGGTTTGCACCCTACATTTTTGCAGCTTCCAATAGATTCATTTTTTTTTAATATAGTCTAAACATTAAGAGCAAAGCTATAATGTTTGAAAACCCATAAAGAGAGGCCACTTGGTTAGCTAGCCTATTGAAAACTTGAAAGGGTGGTAGGCTAGTATGTTACTTAGTTAAAAACTCAAAAGGGGGGATAAGTAGTACACAAAGGGTGAAAAATAATAAAAACACTTGGAGTGATTACTATGGCTTCTATTTATTACTTATCTTTCTAGCTCAGTTCAAATTAACTTGCAACTTTGTCTCGAGATGAGACAAATAATTAAGTCTAAGAAAGTGTTGGATGAAGATTAGATCTTGCTAAAATTGCAAAGTATATAATATAAACACATGTGTGAAGTGTTTGATTTTGTCTTTTGTATATATTTATACATATTTTTCATTGTAAGTTTAATTAGAGAATTGGAGAATGTGAAGAGCCTTTCATTTTGTATCTTAGAAGGTTGGAAGGTGAATAGACAATAGGATTTTAAAAGGCTATACATAGTACTTTGATATAATAGAATCTGGTTCAATGTGTTGATAGAGATTAATAGAAATTATCCTGTTATGGTTTTCCCTTATTTTCTTTTATGTATGGTGTATGTGTAGTTAAGTACTCTATTTTGCTTTATTCTATAATTTGATATAATATAAGTTATGGTTCCATTTTATTATATATATTCTTCATCCTGCTATTCGGTCTATTTGAAGATGTTGTAAATGGTTTATACCATTTCTTTCTTTTTGGCATCTTTTAATACTCTCTATTATGCAAGTTATCCCCATAATTAGCATGTTCTAGTTTAATTCTAGGAATCTCTACTAACATAAATAGAATATCAAGGGTTAGAATATGATAACTATTATTGGCCCAGGTTTATTTTATGCTTATTTACATCATATAGATTTATCCAAGACATTTAATTTCATTTGGGAAACATTGAACAAAGTATTCACATCACAAGTTGGGAGTGTTATAGTGGCATTGAAGCAAAAATTATTTGAACTCAAAATGGAATAAGGTGGGAGCATGATATAATATATCAATAATTTTCATCATTTGTTGAATCAATTACTTGGTATACAATTTGACGTAAAAGATGAAGATTAAAAAATTATTTTGTTAAATAATATGCCAATCAAACTATTCAAGTATAGTTTTTAATTTAAATAAAATAAATCCCAATATAGAAGACTTTAGCTCTTTCATCCTTGATGAAGAGAATAGAACTAAAAAAATTGATTCAAATAAAGAGGACAATATAATTAGTGTAACAAATAAACCCATGCCATCTTTCAAGTCAGATAAACATAAGTTAGCTTTCAAAACTCTAAGGAAAATTTATCTCTATCATTACTGTAAGCAACTTGGACACAATATTATCTTGGGACACCCTATCCAATTGAGTTCAATGGGCTCTAACTTTAACTTTATATGGTTTCCAAAAAACCATATATAGTTGCGGGGGTAGATAGATATATAGGGTTTGGGGGAGGGGGAGGGGCTAGATATTTCGGAGAGACTGAGGGAGGGGGGTGAGACCATATAGATTAATTAGATAAGCCATAGCTAGATAGATAGATAGGGCCATGATATAGAGATATAGGTATGGGATAAACAAATAACATGGTATCTCCTTGATGATAAGCTAAATAATAAAGCCTTTATTTATGTTGAAAACAAATAGAATAAAGTTATTGGGAAGAATATTCTCCTAACAGAAGTGATGAAGAATATATATTTTGATAAGTGTGTACTTGATAATAAGAGCATAAGTGTATTTTTGCTCTCGTTTTTTTATTAGTGATTACTAAAAATAAAGTGGATTCTATATCACAGGTATTGTAATAGAATGTGTTATTGATTATAATTTTAGTGATGCCATTCTCATTATTTATGTTGGTTTGCTTAAGGTATTCCCATAGATTGGTTGATGTGTTCTCATATATGGTTGATGAGATCTTTTCCATTAGAGTGTGTCAAGTGCATTTTAATTTTATTTCTTCAGTGGTATTTTCTCCTTATGGTCGTACTAAGGGGGGTATTGTTGGAAATACCTTTTATGTTTATACATCACAAAGATGTTATCATTAGTATGATAATAGAAGAATTTTATGATGAATATATTGTATGTGATTTATAATAACTCACATAGAATAGATCATAAGTAGAAAGAATATAGGGTTTATGTGATAAGGGTGACTCTTTATTAATAGGAGATCAAGCCCTTATTGTAACAATCAATGGTTAAGTTGTGATATTCATGTACCATTGATACATTAAATTACGCCAGTTAAGTAATAATATATTTTATTATTTATCATGAGTTAATACTCATGTAAATAAATAATAAAATATATTAATGTTATTGTTAGAGAGGTCACATTCCTAAATAATAAATTATTTATGTCACCGTTGGAGAGGTTGGACCCATGTAATGATACCATTAGAAAGGGTATACCATAAATAATAGAATATTAATACAATTGTTGGAGAGGTAGGACCCATTATAATAGCCACATTACCTTTCCTATATAATAAAAAAATTGCATTGTAAAATATTACAACATGCAACACACAACACACAAGTTGTGAAAAGAGTATTTGTGAAGAAGTGAAGAGAAGGAAAACTGTATTGAGTTGTTGAGTTTCTTATCTATGAATAATCATTTTTGAGTTTTTTACATCTTTATGAGGTTTTTTCATATATATCTAGTGCTCATTGTATTTTTATGCCTTCGTTATTGATCTCACATCTAGATCCATTCCTTAATTTGCATGTTTTATCATGGTATCAAAACCTTTGATGCATGATCAAGTGGTAAGGTTTTAGATTAGGTGTTTTGGCTTCTATTGAAGCTCATTTACATACAAAATCAGTTGAAAAAGCCTATAGTATGGACATGAGAACCTCTTAAAATATTGTCTTTTTCAAAGCTTGATATATGTATTTCTCTTGCCTATAGAACATTTAGTTGCAAATCTGAGCAAGCAAAAGCAATTTTCTATAATTTTTCATCCAAAATCAACTTGGGGTGCTATTTTTTGGCTCTTGAAGGCTGAAATCTAAAAAAATTTAGTAACGGATTTTTTTATTGTTCTCTCAACCTAAATTTCAATTTTGAGTGTTAGATCTTTAGTTTTGTGGCTTGGAGAACCTCTTGAAGATCATTTGAAGCATTAGAATCAGATTTATAGTTTTTTATTCCACCTGGGGTACCATTGTTTGGCCTCTAAGAGATAAAAATTAATCAAAATTTATAATTTGAGTCTCTATAGCTCATTTCACTTATTTATCGATTGAATCCTTTTAGTTTTATTTTGTTAAAATGTCCTGCAAATTCCTTGAAGCTGCTAGTTGAAGTTATAAAAGTTATAATCTACAAGAGGCATCCTTGTACGACTCATGAATGCTCCGAGTAAGTAAAAAAAATTAGAAATTTTCATTTTTGATCTTCTACAGCCTATTTCTCTCTTTCAAGGTGAAGATTTTCAATCATTTAGCATGTCAAAACCTTCTAAGGAGCCTATGAAGCATTCTATAAAGACCTGAAAGTTTCTTCAACCCCCTGGAACACCATAGCAATAGTAGTAGAAAAGATCATTTTTTATTAGAAAAACTTAGTTTTGGTTATGCCAAATGCTTAATTTAGTCATTGTAATGTGATTTGAATATTTACAGAGTAACATGTGCTTCTACATTTTAGAATGGTTAGTAAAATTTCTCAAACATATTTATTAAATCCATACTTTAATAAATTACTTTTATTCCATGTAAGCAAATGGTGGGCCCCTCTATTTATTGACTTGTCTTTTCAAAATGATTTAAAAATAATTTATTGATATATATATAGTCAAATAAATTATATTTTTACATGCATTTAATAATTTTATATTAAAAATCAAAGTAAATTAACTACACTTTAAAAACTATAGTTTGCATGTATAAACTTATATTCGTCAAAGGGTAGCTAGCTAGTGTATTTTTGAAAAACACTTGTAAATACATGGTCTTGAGTTTAAATACCCATCCCAATAGAATTTTTGGTCAAATATATTTTATTTTATTTTAAAATAATTAGATAAAATTATCTTTTCTTATCTATCTAATCTATCATGTGTGAATCTTATGACACTTTCAACACCTTTTGACTCGTCAATTTTTTTGTCAAAAATGGTCATGCAACCAGTCAATATTTAGGTTTTAACACATTTTAGATGAATTAGGATGGTATTTTTTTATTTTAACCTTATTTATATTAATTTTAGTGTTTAATTTGTCTTATGACACTTACAACACATGTGTGACACTTGGGACTTTCATCATTATTATGATTCTTTATGTTTTTTAATTTCTTTACAATCAATTAATTGTCTAGCGTTGTTTAATCACTATGATATCCTTTTTATTGTAAAACTAAGTATAAACACATTTAAAATTTTGTTTCTAAGCCTTTTTAGTGTTGGTTTAGTGTAAAACACAAGCTAGTGGTGTTAATTTTAAAACTCATGGCTTATCCTAATTTTATGCAAGACAAATCTCAAATGTCAGATGGGTCAAACAATAAAATTTGTAAATATGAGTTAGATATGATTTTATGGCTAGAAAACTATTAAACATTATTATCAGGATTAAAAAATCCCTTAGGATAAATTTCACAACTACGCTTACTAATACATTTCAATAGAAATAAGCTATGTCGATTATCTTGAGGAGTGTTAAGGATGAATTACTTATCCATATCAGTAATTAGGAGTTACCTAGTGATGTTTGAAATCTCCTTGAGTCAATTCATGATGTCTCTCATCTCTCAAAAATAATTAAACTTGTTCTTAAATTGGTAACTACACCCATAGGAGGAGATGAAAAAACTATTATTTTTATTACAAAAATTAAAAATATTAAATATTAGTTAGATGGTTATAATTATAATATAATTTAAGATAAACTATTGTATTTCATTATCCAGTTGAATATTTTTTAAAGTTTTACAATTTTATTTATATTCTAAATTTTGAATACCAAACAAAGCAAGATATCCATGATATCACTACCCTTTTAGCTCTTCTAATTAAATAATAAGTGATGTCAAAATTTGATTCTAAAGAGAATTCCACTCAATAAATTCTCATGCTAAATAGTGTTCTTGGAAACATTAGGAATCATAAATCTAACTCTAACTTTACCAATGGAAAGAATGGGAATAATAGATCTTGTAATAAGAATTATGAAGTCAAATTTAATAAAAATTGCAATTTATGCGGTAAATTTGGACATATAAGGGAAGACTTCTATAAAAAAATAAGAATAGGGATAATAATAAAACATCTAAAAATAAAAAAAGGGAAGAATAACTATTATAAAAATCAAAATCAAAATCAAGAATGAAAGACCAATGTCATTGCTTTGGATGATGCTTTGTTTGGCTATAATGAAAATGAATAGATTTTAGATAGTGGTGCATCACATCATATGACTTGTTTAGCAAGTAATTTATCTAAAAATAGATATATATCTAAAAATATTTATCTAAGTGATAATTAATTCTTAAAAACTTCTAAATAAGGTAAAACTAAATTTACAAATGTAGTCATAAAAGATATTTTTTGTGGTATTGAATAAAATAAAAATTTATTATCATGTTTTCAACTTACAAATGATAATTTTATAATAACACTTCTAAAGGATAAATGATCCATTAGAAATCAATTTAGTTCCCTAATAATTTAAGGGATTCAGTAGAATGGGTTATACATTTTTCTACTTTTTCTACACATTATATTTCATCACAAAGTAGAAATGACTGTCAATTGTGGCATGAAATATTAGGTCATGTTATTTTTAGACACATATATGATATGTCTAATCATGATCTTGTGCTTGGTATTCATGCTATTCTTTCTCATCATAAAGCTTGTGAGAGTTGCTTACATGGTAAGTAACACATAAAGCCTTTTAACTTATCCATAGTGATGTTAGAGGACCTTTATAAGTTAATTTTGTTAATGGTTCTTTCTTTGCTCTTACTTTAAATATACTAACTAAATTAAAAGTGTCACAACTACAATGATATTAGTTAGTAAAACTATTTAATTTGATTCTTCTAAAATGTTAATTACAATTATATTGTAATAAGTATTTTGGTCTTAGATGAGAAAGCAAAGAAAATATATAGACATTATATTTTCAATTCATATGATTTAACACTAAAATAAATTATATACATAACATCATGCTTCATTTGAAAAAATGATCATATTTTGTTATTACATTTGGTAAGAAGATCATATTAAGTAAGAAAGGATCTTTTGTGTTTCAATTATTAAGATGCTTTCATTTGATAAAAAGAGAAAGTTCATGCTAATATGCTTAGATACTTTCATTTGATAAGTAGATCAATTTTATGTTAACATGCTTATATACTCTCATTTGATTGTTTATGTTAATATGCTTAGATGCTTCATTTTATAATAAGACATATTATGAAATGTAAAGTGTAAATGGAGTTTGTATTATTGGATCTTCATCATTTCACTAAGCATTTTATTCATACATATCTAAAATTATTTATTTTATTCTCATATTTTTTTGATTGGATAATTACATGTCATGCTAAAATTATCCATATTTTATATATGAGAGGTTACATACCTTAATATTTTATTTAATCCAATTCTATATCATTGGAAAATTGAAGCATATTAAACTTAAAAAGTTTTTATAAGACTCAAATTATAAAATGAGTTATTTACTAATAAGATATGTAATGTTTATCTAAACTTAGTATTAGATTATTAGTTAAATTATTGTATGTGCATCACATGATAGTTGGGCATGCTCATATTTTCAATAATGGAGATGTCTAATAATGAATTACATAAAATAATTTATGTGTGTCATTATCTTATTAATAAAATTAGTGAAATGATTTACCTAAAACATGACTTTATTATTTAAAATGTGTTTTACCACTAACAAACATATGTCATCTTTTATCTTTGTGTATTTAATTATTTTTATGCTAACCATACTATGCTATCATGAATATACTTTTGGATATGTTTTTAATTTTGGTGCAGGTGCTAAATTTTTATATCTCTGATGAAAAATCTAGTGCAACACTAGCAAACTAAGCATATTTAAGTTCATGTGCATTTTATCTAAGAGAAGTTCTCAATGGCGATCTATATTTTTTTTCCTATGGATGAACAATTGGCAAATAAATTCATAATCTCACTTGGTGCTACCAATTTTTATTTCATATAATGTTGGGCCTCTCAGAGTTGCCATTGAGAGGGACTGTACATGTACACAATGTCACTTCCTAATGACCATGTGTTTCTTTCTTCTTCTCTATACTTCTTCTCAATGTATAACATTGATATAAGTCACTTAAGTATGTGGTTTTGAAGTCACTTAAATATGTGGTTTCATTAAACTTCACTTAAATATGTGATTTTACATTATACCCAAAACTTAAAATTATATTTAGAGGTCATTATGTTATAAAAGGATCCAATTCTTGTTTGATTATTCATGAAAAACTATTAGATGTAGTCTTAGATTATGCTAGTCTAAACTTACTCTATGTATTTTATGAATTATAATTCATTTTATTTTAAAAGATGATGTTGGCATGATGAAGGTATTTAAATCCCTCGCCTTCGAAACTCATTGTAGATGGTTCAAGGAATATAATTTATTTATTATGAAGGTGAATATGGAATATATCCCCACTTAACATTAAGGGGGAGTGTTGTAAAAATTAATGGTTAAGTGATGTTGTTAATTAACCCTTAATATATTAAATTATGTCAGTTAAATGATAATATATTTTATTGTATATCATGATTTAATCCTCATATATATAAATAATAAAATATATTAATGTTACTTTTGGAGAGGTCACTTTCATAAATAATAAATTATTAATGTTACTGTTGGAGAGGTTGAACCCATGTATGATACCATTAGAAAATGGTATACCATAAATAATATAATACTAGTATGACCATTGGAGAGGTAGGACTCATTAAAATGGTCACATTACCTTTCCTATATAATAAATATTTTACATTGTAAAATTTTATAGCATGCAACACACAACACACAAGTTGTGAAAAGAGTATTGTGAAGAGATTTTGAGAAGTGAGAAGGAAGATTGTGTTGGGTTGATGAGTTTCTCATATATAAATAATCATGTATGGGTTTTTTTAACCTCTTTAAGAGGTTTTCCCAAGTATATATAGTGTTCATTGACTTTAAGCCTTTGTTATGGATCCTGCATCTAGATCCATTTCTTAATTTGTATGTTTTATCATCCCTATATGTATGTCTCATATTATGAATAAAATAATGACTATTTTATTTTGCACTAATCATACCAAAATTAACATATAAAATTATTTCATTTTATCAATCCCAAAAACCTCTATGGGCGTCTTAGTCAACAATATTGTCTTCCTACTAAATGCATCAACATATTTATTCAACTTCCCACTCCTTTTCTTCAATAAAAATGAGTAATTATGCATGATCTCAATCCACTTCATGTGCCTTTGATTCAAATTTGCTTGTATGCATATAAATTTATATGCTTGATCATATGTGAATGACACAAAATCTTTATGTAAAAATACATATCCACATCTTTATTACTTTAACTAGATGGAACAAAAATCATTGTCATTTAACATCGAATACTTCTAATTTTCCTCATTCAACTTATTATAAAATATTCCATTAGTTTTCTTTCTTGATTAAAAGCTACATATATGGTTATCCCAGTTGCATCAAAATAAACTTAAATACTTTGTTGAAGTCCAAAAAGGATAACATTAGTTTCTTAGTTATCTTATTCTTTAAACATTCAAACTATTTTTGGTTTTTATATCCATATGAAATCCCCTTTCCTCATACACTCAATTAGTGGTGCACATTATAAATTCTAATAAATTTATTATATAATATTTTTATAACATGAAAATTAATTACCTTGAATGTACTCCTAGGTGTTTTCTAATCAATAATTTCCTTTATATTTTATAGGTCCATCTTCAACTCACCCTGAGATACCACAAATCCCAAGTATGCCAATTCCTCTGTCATGAAACTCAATTTGTTCACATTGATCATCGACACTTCTTAAATTTATTTAACAATTAACTCAAATACATCAATTTTTCTTCCATTATACTTATGAAAATTAGTATTAGTGATATCTTTCTCCCTTTGGACTTAGAAAGGATCGACTTTTGCTCAAAGCACTTGAACAGTGTCCTTTTTATCTTCATAAGTCTTTGGGATGACATGAGAGTCTAGGAGAGGGTTAGTTGTCTTTAGTTTCATATTCAATATGTTTATATGATGTGTTAATGTCATAAGGTGTTGTGGTAGTCACCATTTCACCCTATTTGAAATTGTGTCAAGGTTACATCTTATGTTGATCATGTCTAAAAATCCACACCAAGTCATAGTGTGACCTTCATTGTCTAGAATCATACATAACAGGATGACATATGATGTTTCATCCCATGGTCATTCATGTGTTCACTAAAGCATTCCAATAACCTATAGAATGTGTTAAAATCAAAGGGATTGGGGCTAATGTGAGGGAATAATGGTAACTTTGTTTGAATACTTTAGCATAGTTTAAGGTTTTTTTATCAAATATTAAAGTAAATACTTCAATTGTTATTACATTTGATATCATATATGTATTGCCTTCAAGGGGTGTTCAAACCATGTGAATAGTGTTAATATTTCCCTTAAGACACCATTCAACCACCACCAAAGGTAAAATGTCCCCAAAAGGTCTTATAGCCATTGCAAGTCACTACAATGTGGTCTTATATGTAAAAAAAGGGTCTTTTTAGGTGATCTAACATCCTTCATTAACCATAAAACGTCCTCACACACTTAAAAAGTGACTCTTAATATTTCCTCCATCCATACCCTTTAATTTAAAAGTGTATTTGACCTTTCATTTCCCTCTTTTTATTCCCGAATGGTTTCTCAAGATCTCAAACCTAAAAAAAATAGAGAAAAGCTATTTTTCAAGTGCTTTCAAGACTTATACAGACTTGTACGGTCATGTCAAAGTTAGATAAGATTATATATATATATATATATATATATATATATATATATATATATATATATATATATATATATATAATGGGGGGTTCATTGAAAGCATCACATGAGAGAATAAATGTTCACATTTCTAAAAATAAGGCATAAAATGCATTAGAATCTCTATCGAGCTCTTGGCAAGATCATGAGGGTCAATTTGAGTTGAATGGTAGAATTCATACAAAGAGATTCACATCCCAATATCTTGGCAAATATAGAGTCCCTGGTGGGATTTCAATTAGTGGCATTATTTTTTATATCAAAAACATGAGCTTTATCAATAATCATTATAAGATTCCTAAGTGGTCTAAAACCCTTCACAAACCCCACAAGCTTGATTACATGCAAATTTAAGAGAAGTTGAGGCTCATTGTGATAAATTAAACATGAGGAAGATATCCAAAGGTATGATGAGTGTCCTAAACTCCTCTAAGAATTCTCTCATGGCAATTCAGGGATGGATCAACATCCAATATTCTATGGTTGATAGGTTACAAGTTTCTTGTGTTATAATTTTTGCATTTCATGAAGGAACAAATCACAAGGATGATCAATGAAGATTTTATATGCTACCTACATGATCCTCACATACTCCACATAGCCACCCATGGGTCATATTATATCTCTTTCAAGTTTCCTTAATGTACACCATGTAAAAGAAGGAAAAGAGCTTCAAGCATAACTCAGCTTGCTCTCATGGCAACCAATCTCCAAGTTTGAAGCCTATGGATGATGCTTTCTTTAGGTTGCAGGGGTGATTTAAGAATATGGAGGAGTTCCTCTTTCCAAGGAAATAAAATTCCACATGGCCCTCAAGACAAACATCCACAAAGTAGCTCCAAAGGAATTCATGGGCCATTTAACATAGTTTAAGGTTTATTTACATTATTTAAGGGTTTTTAGGATTATTAGGTTTTATTTCTCTATTAAGATGCTTGATTAAGCTAGTCAAATACAATAACTTGTTGGATACCAAGGTGAAGGGTGCTTAGGTCTCAATAGGTGGTCTTGAGTAGAGAAAAATAGTCCATATGAGGTATCACAAAAACATATAAATCGTAATGAATACATCAAGATATTTTAACCTTATACTAAGCCTTGTCTCCCAAACTTATATTTATAAAATACTACATAATACACCTATAGGCATAATGGTAACACATAGACTTGCTTGGGTTTTCAAGTTGGCTTTCAAGTTTGAAGGAAGATTGGAAATACAAGTTTTTATAGGATTAATTTGTGATGAGTAATTAGATGCCTAAATCCCTAAAAAATATAAGAATATACTCACACAAAAAATGATCACCTACAGGTCCATCTTAGGCTTGAGGTGTCACATTAGTTTGTATACAAACTTCTCAAAAGGACTTATAGCTTATGAAATATATGCAAGCATAAAGGTTTTATGGACCTAATTTAACACACCCTCATTAGGGGATAAGAATATCAAAGGATGTAAAATACCATAATGAAGAGATTCTAACTTTAGGTATACATTCAAGACCCCAAATGATCAATTACAAGTAACTCAAGTTGTTCTCAAGCTTGAGGAGAGACTATCATGCATAATAGTAAGTTTAGAGCTTACATGGGTATACAAAGTATTAGAAATAATTTTAGTATGGATATAAATAAGGGGAAAGGTCAATAATATATGATTGAAACCAACTCATTTTTACCCTGTAGCTATAGTCCATAAACACCTACAAGACTACCTAGTAGCTTAGTTGGTCTTCAGCTTGAGAGAGAAGGACCTTCTTAACTTGAAGACCAAGAGGTTAGATATAATAAAACCACATGAAAATGACATTATAAATATATATCATAATATCCATTTATCCTCTCATTTATTATAAATAAATAGTAAGGTTGAGAGGCCTATTTAGGCATGTTGAGTCAAGAGTCCCATGTATAGCTATGTATGTGTATAATTAGAAGAGTATGTTTATTGAAGTAAGTATGGAGACACAAGTAAAAGAAGGTGTTGGTATATATATGTTAAATTAAATGATGGTTAAAACTCCCTTGGAAATGATAAAAGGAGGAAACACAAACTATTAAGGTAATTGGCATCAACTAGTTTGAGAACCTAGTATAGGCTAATGATGGTCACAACAAGTTTAATGAGAAGGAATGGTAGAGATAGAGGTATAAGAAACTATGAGAATATATAAAGTGTTGAATTTGAATTTAAAATATTATAATAAGGATTTGAGGTCACCATAATCATCTATAGGTGGTCTTGTGCTTTGAAGATCAATTTAGGCCTAAAAGACCTAAAACCCTACATAATCCCTTAGACCTCCAAGTCTACTCTTATGACAAGATGAGTTATTAAATAATATGTATGGATATTTAAGGTTGTATTATGATATAAATTTTTTTTAAAATGGTTTCATAGGTAAGGGAAGACAAGGAAAGTACCCTTTTAGCCAAATAGACCTCTTCGAGCTCTTTCATCACATTTTGCCAACTCAAGTTGCAGATTTACATGCTCATATCTTGAATAAAGAGGTGAATTGGGCCCAGTGATATTATGGGAATTTTAGTACCCCTATTAAATTTCCATCCATATTAGAAAGAGCATTATTTAGGGGGATAACTTTATGAATTATCTTTAAGACTCCATGCATGCTTAGACTACCTAGAAGAAGCCTGGGAGCTACCAACCTTTGCTCAAATATCATCAAAAAAGATGTATGGTAAAAAGATATATTATGTAAAATTGATGTTTTTTATGCACTTAATATTCATGGCCTTAAGTTTCACCTCTATTGCTTGTGATTTATGAACTATCATTAAGATGGTAGGTTGGTTTAAACCCTCTAAAACCTTCATAGAGGCCCTGATAGTCAAGAAGATGCTCCTAATAACTCAAATAGCCATAAAACACCTTGATAACATCAATAATACACCTAAAGGTCATATGTTCCCTTATATACCAGGAATTTGGCATGTGTGGGGCAAAATATGTAGGAAAAGGGCTTGCAGTGTTTGATTTTGGGTCTACTTTCATGGTTCATAGGCATGTTTGATCCCCTAAGTGGGTTGGAAGGCCTCTTGGACCTGTGTAGAGATCAAATGGTCTCTAAAAAATCATTCTTGAATCCCTAAAATGGCACAATAAAGCTTAGAGAGAAGACTTGAATACAAGTGGAGAGGTAACCTTCATGTTCATTAAAAAAAAAGTGGTGTAGGTCTACTCACAAGGTGAAAAGGCTCTCTAAGGGAGAAGCATCATTATATCAACCTATCCAAGACATTTTCAAGCTCATCACTCAATTTAAATATTCTAATACTTTTTTCCTTGCTCAATAAGGTGACTAATGCATTCTATGGATTGTAAATGGCATGAAGGGTGGTAACTAGGTGAGTAATGGCCATATTCAAACATGTAATTACCTTCCCACAATAGGTGCATGACCTCTATTATATATCAAGGAGCAATGTAATAGTTTCAAGGATAATGGTACATTCATGGAATCATATATTAATATAATTAGAGCATCTACAACACTTATATGCCCAAAATTATCATTAAAGACCCCAATCATGCCACCAAATCAACACATGGGGAGAATTATGAGGTTGTTTCCTTAATCTCATTCATGTTTGTTATTATCACTAATTTTTTAACCCTTGGAGATGTATTTAAATCCTTATCCAAATTTATTTGAATATGGCATTGCCCCTAGACCTTTGGGTTGTCTATAGCATGGGTAAAACTCTAGATTGAAGGGTTAACTCCCTTTATATGTCTATTGAAGCTCATAACTTATACTACTAGCTTATTTAGATGAAAAAGGATATAAAGAACATGAAATAAACCTAATATAATAAGTTTATGAACCAAGTTAATCACCAAAATACCACCATGTACTTTCACTATGAAAGATGATTCACAAACTAACTTCAACATCAAGGTTTCTCTAGCATAAGTATTTTGAACATGAAGGTGATATACAATGCACTTCTCAAGATAGATGAACAATAGGTTTCATTTTAGACACTATTAACCTTTCCTACACTTATAGACAAAAAAATACACTAACTACACTTTATATGACCTATTAGAGAGCAAACTACTGGCATAAAACATGAAAGAGTAAGATGAACACAAGGATAAATGGTTATAACTTATCATTCAAATATGCACCACTTCACACACTTAGACAAGCTTAGAAATAAAAACCAGATTTAAATATTTTATTAAAATTAAAATATAGTACTCAAACTAGTATGCCTTCACCATACCAAGTGTGGATTCTATGAACTTAGCCAAATGTGGTTGCTTATATAAAGTGTGAAGAGAGAGAGGGAGGCATAATAGAGAAGGATTTACAAGTGTACATGAGAGTTATAATAAAAAAATGGATCTATGATATAGTATATATATTCATCCAACTCCATGTGTCTCAATCTTGAAGATGCTCTGACCCTCCATGTGGTGTAGGGGTTACAAATTGGCTTAACACCTTGACTAGCTTCTTGAAAAAGGCCCTTTTTTGCATTAAAGGAGTGACAAATGGACCTTAAAATCATGAATTAACCATAAAATTATCTCAAGAAACTCATTATACCTCTTTAATTCCTTAATAAACTCCTCTGATTTACCATTCCATCATTCATGTGCATAGGTGTCTTGAAACTCTTCATTTCCCACAACTAGTTTGGTCCAAGTGGCCCAAAACTAAAGTGAATCTTCTTAAAATAATATAAAATCCATGAATGGTATTATAATATTTTATAAATTCTGAAAAACCCATTTTTATTCTTGGATCAACTCCCAAGAACTCATTTTTCTCCTTAAGCCTTCACTAGGCCTAGTTTCCTTGTAGCCCTAAAAACCTGTAAACCTCCTTGTGTAGGGAGTTGTATGGATGATATTTCCTTGGAAAATTTGAATATTTTTAATACATATATAATAAATTGTTAATTTTTTTTGTCTTTAATATCTTGGACAACTCCCAAATGACCTCATCCAATGATTAGGAAGTTTTCCCCTTCTTATAACACTTACAAAACACCAAAAATATTCAAAAATAGGGTATTTTCATCAATATATACAAGTGAAATAAGCATAATATTCCATTTTTTAACCTAATTTGAGTCTTAAACAACATCCAAGAGGTTTTAGGAGAAAACTATGGTATTAGATACACATTTTAGATCTTTTTTCCATGACTGGTCACTACCACGTTTTATAGAGGTTTAAGACCTATTTGGGGTCTTAACGATTGTTCATTTAAAAAATTAATTAATATACACCATTAATATTATAAAAAATTATTTATTTACCCCTTAAACTATCACAAATTGATCATACCCCATTCAAAGTGTGAGATATGGTATGAGCATCTAAAGTTGCTCTTCGGGTGGCATGCTTAGCTCTCTTAAGCTTGAGAGAGATCAAATTTGATTTTTAGGTCTAAAAACTCCATACTAATACTTGGATAGGTTCATAAAACTCTAAAAAAATCCACTTAATTATTCTACATGCCTTTTTAGTGGTCATCACTCCTCTATATGCTCATGGTGTACTAGTTAGGGATCTTGGGCTTTAGGCTTGTCTCCTTTTTGATAGCCCTCAAGCACATTTGAGTTAAATCCTAACATTGGGTATCACTTGAGATTGTAATGAGACAATTTTCACATTTTTTTCCTCAACATCCATTCATGAGGTCTGGCATAATTTTTTCATGCTCTGAGTCCAAAATAACCCCTTCATCTCATGGCTTCCCCTTGTTAATGGAGTGGGCGAGGTCTGAGACAAAATAGTGGATATGTACACTATTATTATGGAATTGAGGGGAAATTTAATGTATTAATACACTCATAAAATCCCTATGTACTAATTTATATAGTATTATCATACTTATAGGACACTCAAAACTCAATCTTACCTCCTGACTGGTTGTAGGCCTAACTGTGTGTGTCTTTCCTTACATCTAGAATGAGTATGGAGTTTGGGACTCAGTTTTATCAATCCTATATATTTTTATTTCAGTGTCAACACAAATTATTACCTTTTTTGTATTTTAGGTAGACCTTAGAGTCTTTATATTCATTCTTTCTCCTCCCTTTAGGCTTAATATTAGCCTATCTCAACCTACAACTTGTAGGTGATTTCTAGGTTATTTTGATTGTGTTTTGTGTTTATTCCTCATCATTCACATAATTTCTCTTAAAAGGAATTTGAAATTAGTTTAGGTATTTAATTTTATGCTTATATCAACCTTAAATATCTATGAATATTTACTTTGGGCTCAGCACCAGCTTATTCTCATTTGCCTATAGGTGCTTTTAGAGGGTCGCTTAACTATGTTTTAAAGTTTGAGACTTCAACTTGAAATCACTGACCTTATTTCCTAGTTATTGAAATTTATTTAGGATCTCAAGTTAGAATAAATGCTCTTATCTACATACTCTTTTCCTTCCTTAGGTTTGTAATTGTGTCGATCCCTCAAATAGGCCTATAGCTTACCTCTAGGGTCATTTGATGGTGTATAGGGTATCAAGATCTTAGCCTCACACCAATAGCCATTTTAATGATATTGAATATAATTTTAAGTCATATTGGGTTCAATTAATTTTAATACACCTACTCTACTATTATTTCAAGCCTAAAGTTAGTCTGCATTTGGAGTAACCTATAGGTGCCTACTTAGAATGGTGGACTACATTTTGTTTTCTAAACTCACTCCTTTTACATCACTGATCTCCTTAAAGGGCTTTGAATTAGTTATATATGAAATTAGGTTTCAATACTTTCAAACACCTCAAATCCTTTCTATTGACTCAAATATGGAAATGATACCTCAAATAAGCCTATAGGTGTCCTTTTAGGATGTTAACTATGCATAAAAGTTTTGAAACTGAGATCTCTCTCTTGACATTATGTTTAGAGATATAGACCAAAGGAGTTGATTTATCTTATGTATGTAGAGTCTACAGGGTATGTAAATTCTCAAAAGTGTTTTCAAGCTACTTCTCACTGACTCCCATCTAAACATAATACCTATGCGTGGTATCTTAGATTGACAACTTAGCCTATTTGACCTCTATTGCCTTTCAAGTGGCCTAGTACATTTGTTGAGTTGGAGCATATTCTGACTGCAATGAGGTTAGTCTATTCTTGTTTAATACTTTATTTTGTTTTGACACTGATAAAGGTCCAAAAGAGGACCTATAGGCCTAGGGCATGTAGGTCTTTACTTGAATGTATAGGCTACAAAGTCACTCTTGATCTCTTGAACTTTCCAACACTATAAAATCATTTATTTCTTTTTGTTACTTCTTCAAATGTACACAAATCTTGTGAAAAGCATCATTTCATCCTTTTGAACTCACCCTACAGATCTGTAAGAACTGCATACATAGTCCACCAATGTAAAAGGCTTGTTTGAGAGTTTTAAAGTATTTAGCCAACTTGAGAAACTTTATGATGGTATTGGGGTAATAAAGACTATATGAAGGCATGAATATATATATCAAGTTCCCCTAATGGATTTGAGCATCTTCTAAACACTTTACAATATGTATAACTACATATGAAGGAAACACTTATGATCTTCATTAGAAAGTGTGTTTGGATAGTAACCTTCATCTTTCTCATGCTTATAGTAGTATAATATCACTCAAAAATTTTTACTAATATATGTTATTGATATTTAGCCAAAATTAGTAATCAAACTTCTAGTAGATTATCCAAACACAAACTATGTCTTCCAAGAGCAAACACACTTGAAGAATAAGGATAAAAACACATTCTCAGACCAAAAAATCTGAACTCCATGAAAATGAGGGTGTTTCCATGAGTTATGAATCATTAAAAACCTTTGAGAGTGATTACCATGAAGATAAAATAGAGACTTGTAGTAAAATGCACTGAAACAACTTGTACACCAAGACATTATGTCTCAAAGAGAAAGTAATTCATAGAGATGATTAAGATGATAAATATATCATGAAAGGTATTTCTTTACCTATAAAAAACACCCTTAAAACCATTCATCTTTATCAATTTTTTAGTTATATCAACAGGTGAAAAAATAGACCCCTTTTAAATGGATACGCCATATTAACCTATTATCACCCTTACAAATTTTTAATAAAGAAGAGGCCATCATTATACAAACCAATTCCACTAATTTAAATCTTACTAAGACCCTTAACAATGTCCAAATTTTTAGATCTTAACTATATCTCTCTCATAGCCATGCCATTCAGTTTAAATTTGCCTTACTGAGCTTGCAAAGGTAGTGATGAAGGAGAAAAAGTGTCTGGAGTGTCAGTTTAACTCAAAAAATGGTGTAGATATATAAAATGATCTGAGGTATCCCAAAAAACACTTCTAAACTATTTTCAAATGAAAATTGATCTTGCAAGGCTGTACAAGTACTTGTAAAGTATCTTTTTACTAAGATTAGGAGTTGAAATATATATGTTCTCAAACTCTAACTATTATTGAACCTTTTTTATCCTTTATCTAACACAATGGATGTTTAGAATCTTCTTAAAATGTTTTATCCTTGAGGTGATACGTCCAACTCTTCCAAATGGGCCAAAAGGGGGTCAAATTAACATTTTTTACAGATGAGAGTCAAATAAAGGTTAGAGCATGATATTATGGTATAAATGAAATAAAAATAACATTTTTAAATTATCTTAGACCATAATAAACCTTTGACCATGTTTTACCATTCTAAGACTTGAGATTGACCATAGGACTAGACAAGTGGACATGAGACCAAACTTTGAACAATGATAGATAAGGACAAATATGACCATATGGAACTATCTAAGACCACTTGAGACCATGAAAATACCATGACAAACATTTGACAACCCTATGATGTTTAAACCTAGAGGGGGTGACCAATATTGACTTGGGATCAAAATTTGGTCAACATTCTTAGCGATTCACAAGGGTAGCATGCCTACAATAATAATGGACCAGTAGCCTTCTCCTTCCATTCAGATATGGAGTCACTCTTCTACTACAATCAGAATTGATATGCCTTATAAAAATTTCAAACTCACACTAAACCATAATAAGAAGGGAACACACACTATGCTTAAATCATTTAATGGAAACCACACATAAATACTCAAAGCAACACAACTAACCTACTATGTATAGACCTCAAAGCATGTTTAAGGTAATGAAACACTTCTTCTTGCTTTAACCATGATAAAAAACTATATTTCTTGAGTCACAACTACTCTATGAGAGTAATTCACCATATTATGATGCTTGTTAAAAAAAATTGCATGTGAAGATGATCAAAAGACTTATCATTCATAGGACCTCTACTAGCTACAAGTGAATCATTTGAAACTTCTTTGAATGGTCTTCCTATTTCTCCTCTAGGACTAATTAATAGTGTAACATGCTTGATCTCCTTGATGTATATTTGATGCTTCTCAATTTGTTTCTTAGGAGTCATGGGAGTTGTCACAACTTCACTTTCATCTAGATCATGATGTTTTTGATGTTTAGATCTCTCAAACTTGTCTTCTTGATTTACAAACATATTTGCAAGTGATTCAACATCAGATTAAGGCCTAGGATGCTTTTTTACCACACAAACTTCTACCTTAGCCCAATAAAACTCTTCCAATATTGAATCCTACTTGATAGTGTCTTGATACTTATCTTGATTCTCAATAGGTCCATCAATGACCTTATTCTCAAGCTCATTCTTCTTTTGAGGAAGGGATACCTTACTCACTTACTCAAACTCTTGTACTATGGCATGAAATTTCTTCCATAAATTATCCTCTTCTTCATAGCTATCACATTCATAAACTCCATCTTGAGTAGGAAAAATTGCATTATCCTTGACATCCTCATGCTCTATCACACTTTGAAAATCGTCGTCATCGTCATCGTCGTCATCATAATCATCATCATCATCATCATCATCATCATCATCATCTATGTGAAGAACATAATTATCTTTTGTAGCCTATTGAAGAAGATCCTCAAGGTTTACCTTGGAATTTTCATCACCCTCATCATGAATGATATATGTGCCAAGAGTTGTCTTTTCAATGAAATCATATGGATCATACTCATAAGTGTCAACACCATATTAATCTAGGAAGAGATCAGAAATACCTTCAAGTATGGAAGATGTTCTATCATCTATGACATGCTCCTCTTGCTCATGGATAATATAATTCAATTTAGAACTAGTTTCCACATATGGTTCAAGATGGAACTTAGAAAATGGTTTTGTTATAATCATCACCTTAGATCCATACCTTATTTTAAAATCCAATAAATACCAATTAATAGAAAAATATCCTCCTATCTTGGCAATGAAGTCTCTTGATAGGCAAATAGAAAAATGTGTAGGCAAATCCACCACCACTATGTCTTGAAGGATTGGAAAACTTGGGAAGTAATACAAGAAAACGTTAAAACTTTTGATAAGCCCTATTGACTTGGATAGTGACCCATCAAGCTGTAATACTACTTTATTGTATGGCTCATATTTCAAGGCCAACTTATTTCCAGCTAGTTTTGGCATGACTAAAGTGCTTGCCCCACTATCCATAATACAATTATGGACTAATTTGTCTCCCATAATGAGGGTAAGATATAAAGGTGGGTAATTTTTAGACTTGGTAAAAGGTTCAAAAATATGGGTAGGTACAATTTTTAAGGCTAAACCACCATGCTTGACTATTTGGGAAGAAACATAGAGTTAGGATAATTGTTCCTAGAGTAGTTATTTTTTACCAGGCATGTGGAGTAATTCCCAAAGGGATATACTTATTTTGGTATTATTAAAAGAGTCAATGATATTCAAAGGAGAGACACTAACCATTTCTTACATCCTAGGACGTAATGAAGTACCTTGAGCTTGAGACAATGAATATTGAGTCACCCTTCCCAAGTTCTAATTTTGAAGAGGTGTAGGACTTGTAAGGCTACCACATTTCTATTCATAACTTGTTGCCTTGAAGGAATTTTATTTAAACTTGTATTGACATCTTGAACATCTCATAAAGTTCTCCTATTTGGTCCTGTGTTGGATGCAACTAAAGTGTTTTAGCTTAGGACAAGTATATCATCCACTTGTAAGTATTCAAGGCTCACTCCTTGATTTCCATACTCCTCATGTGGTTTTGATTGCATGAAGCTCTCATATTTTCTTTCAAGTTAGGAGCAGGCCCTCTTTGAGCTACCAAATCTTGTACCTCACCCTCATTGGCATTCATGCATTATCTTTGAGGTTGTCATTCTTCTTCATGCACTATGGCTTTTATATTAGGGACAAAATTTGGATTATAGGACTTGGGTGGCCTATTGAAATTAGGCTGACCTTGTCCCCTCCCTTGACTATTATGTTGAGGTGGAAATTTATTTTATTGTGTAGGGTAGTAGTAGGAGTTTAGTTAAGATCCAAATTGTTGATTTGGTTACCCAATTTGATATTCTAAGGCCTTGAACTTTGCATGCCAATTAATGGCATCATCTAATCTCTTTGGAGTGGCTTTAGGCTTACTATTTGAATTTGGAATCAAATTAAATCTTAGGGGAATAGAAGACATGTTAGGCAAGATGGTAATTAAGACCTTTAGATGGAGTTTACTGGCTTGAATCAAACCATTCTTAGCTCTAATAGCTATAGCATAAGCCTCATGTAAATTATATCCACCCATGGACTGTAACATGACAACTATATTAGTCCCAATAGCTCTAAGATAGGTTGGGAAAACAAAACTTGTAAGAGGTCTCATGAGAGGTGGCAGCCTATTCCATGTCCTTTGGAAACTATCATTGATGTCATGCATGGATTATTTAGGCCCTCTTTTAATGACATTCAATTGATGTATGATCACTTATATCTTAAAACCTTTGAGTCAACAACTCCCCAAACTCATCCCAAGTAGTGATACATCTTCTCGATAATATTCTATAGCAATCAAGGGATTTTCCCCTAAGATAAATGGCAAGCAATCTAACTGCTATATTAACTTTTATGACATTATGGAAATTACAAAATTTAGATATGTCTCTAATATGTTCACTTGGGGTGATAGGACCTTTCCCATTGAAATTAGGAACACTTTTGGTGGCATTGGGAGGGATATCATCATAGGCATTAAGGTTTATAGGATTTTTAGTATTGAAGGCTAGGAAAGTATGTTACCTAGACATGTTGCCTTTAAACTCTTCTTCACTTTATTGTTCTTCTTGACTTTTAAAACCTTCTTGCTCTTTAATATCTTCTTCAATATTCTCAATTATCAAGGTAGGCTCAGGCTACTGAACTTAAAGAGCAAGTTCAAGATGATGGAGTGGATTTGTATTATGGTTACTTCTACTAGCATCTAACCTAGTAAAGAACACTTATGCAATTGTTGTCTTGTCATAGCCATCATTCACCTTAAAAAGAAGTGATTACAATAATGTTCCCACTGGACATGCCAAAAAAAATTTCACTCAATTTTACACCCTTGGAGAGGTAGATCAATATTTATCCAAATTGAGTGGAATATGAAATTACCCCTATACCTGTGGGTTGTCTATAGCATGGGTAAACTTATAAATTAAAGTGTTAGTTCCTTTGATATGTCTATTGAATCTCATCACCTATACTAATAGCTTGTTTAGATGAAAAGGAATAGAAGGAACATGAAAGAAGCTTAATCTAATGAGGTGATACACTAAGTTGATCTCCAAAATACCACCATGTAATTTCACTATGAATGATGATTCACAAATTGACTTCAACATCAAGATTTCTCTAACATAAGTATTTCAAATAGGAAGGTGATATGCAATGCACTTATCAAGGTGGATGAACAAGAGGTATGATTGTAGACACTATTACCCTTTACTACACTTAGATACAAATAAAGACACTAAATACACTTCATGTGACCTATTAGAGAGAAGACTACTTGCATAAAAAATGAAAGAGTAATATGAACACAAGGATAGATGGTTATCACTTCTCATTCAACTATGTACCACTTCACACATTTAGACAAGAAGTTTATAACTCAAAAATAGATTCAAATATTTTATTAAAAGGAAAATATAGTAATAAAACTATTAGGACTTCACCATACCATGTGATGATTCTACAAATGTATCCAAAAGTGGTTGATTATATAGAGAAGTGTGAAGAGAGAGAGAGAGAGAGAGAGAGAGAGAGAGAGAGAGAGAGAGAGAGAGAGAGAGAGAGAGAGAGAGAAATGTAATAGAGAAGGATTTAAAGTGTCCATGAGAGTTAAAACAAGAAATGGAGTTATTCAAATATTTAAATAGACCTCCAAGGCCATGTATCTCACTCGTAAAGATGCTCTGACACTCCATGTGGCATAGGGGTTATAAATTGGCTTGACACCTTGACTAACTTCTTGAGAAATGCCCTTCCTTGAATGAAAAGAGTGACAAATGGACTTTAAAATCATGAATTCTCCATAAAATCATTTTACATCTTTCATGACTTGAAGGACTCCTATACTCTTCCACTCCATCATCCATGTGCATAGATGCCTTGAAACTCTTCATTTCCCATACCTATTTTGGTCCAAGGGGCACAAAATTCATTTGAATCTTCTTGAAATCATCCAAACTCCATGAATGGTCTCCAAATATGTTATTAGGTTTGAAAATAACCATTTTGGTTCCTGGAACAACTCCCAAGAACTTGTTTTTCTCTTTAAGCCTTCATTAGGCCTAGTTTCCTATATTCATATAAAATATCAAAATTGGTAGTTTGAGTGTGGCTTGTGACATCAAATCCATAGGTCCCTCTTGCATGGTTTTGTGACCCTTTTAGATGCCTTTTTGCTCATTATTGGTCATCTGTATACTCCTGAAACTTGATTCTAACTTAGCCAGACTCTATTTCCCAGGCCAATCCTATCACCCTAGGTCTTGTGCTTGTAAGTCAAGAGTGTCATACTTGGACTATAATGATGGACCCTACAGTGTACCATTTTCAATTCTCTTTTCCAATCACACTTTAAGCCTAAATTATTAATTTCATCTGATTCATATCCTTTATTATGTCAGCTAAACATGAATACATCTAACCCATAATCAATTGTTCCTTATAAAAGCCCATTCAAAGTACATTTAAAAAGGGGAGGTGATAAATCTTACAGATCAATAAAGAATATAAATAAATCACTAAGGCAAATTTCCCTATTTTCTACATACAATCACCCACCACAGCTGAAAACATATTCAAACCCTCATACTGGTCCCTAACCACCTTAAATACTATCAAATTGGCATTTTACCATCTACATCACACTATTACACAAAGCACATCGAGGGGGAGAACTAAATATGGATTATTCCTCTTCAAAATATTGGTATGTAGGTAGTGTGCCCACACAAGGGTTGTGGATCACACGTTCAGTACATTTTACACACACTAAGCCCCCCCCCATTTTCAAGTGATTCAAATCTTATTTTATCAAGTATGATGGAGGGTTAGCATTTGAATATTAAATCATCACTATATAAATCCTTATCGACATTCAAAACTTGAAATTTCATAGGCAAGATCACATAGGAATAGTGCAAAGAACCCAAAAAAAATAGGTCTCTATGAGTAGTTTGGACAATAGCGGTAGAAGAAGACAACAACACTGAACCCTAAAGTGTATTATTTTTGATGGTCCTATCTTTTCACCAAATGAAATCTATATTTTGATTTGTGACACTATCCTAGTCATGCATAGCTAGTTTTAAACCCTACAATAACTGAGTTAGCTTGTTTTAGGCTAAGTTATATTTTTCCTAATTTATTATAATTTTTAGCAAGGTAAAAAAATAGATAAATTATACAAATCAAGACTATAATTATTTTAATATTATTTACTAATTTATTAAACTAGACCCTTAAATGAAATAGGAATAAAACTCCATTATTCTTAAAATAGTTAAATCATTTTGTGAATTTGACTTACTTTGAACAAATTTCAAACCCTTGGTACCCTTAGGATTTTTCTATCATATTTTTGTACAAAAATTCAATTTCAAATTTATAAATTTTGTATAATTTTTTTTCTACATTTATTTTAATCAAATTTATTTTATAATTTAAATTATTTCAATAATTTTCAAAAATTCTAACACCCCAATCCAAAACCCTAGATTTCCAAACTAGGTCCTCAAATCCTAAGCCTTCCTCCCTTACAATTTTTAGATAAAATTTTTAGAATTTTTTCAAATTATTTGACTTGTCAAAAATATTTTCAAAATAAAAATGTTAGCAGTCATTCTTGCATTTATTTTCTTAATAGTACTTTTACATACTCTCTTTGGTGAAAGCAAAAAAATGGTCACTAAGGCACTTCTTCCCTCACATCTTATAGATAAATTTCTAAATTTCTCTCATAATTATGAAAATAAATGAACAAATTTGCAAAATTGCACATTAGCCAAAAATGTGGAAAATGATTTACTTTACAATGAAGATAATTACTTTTATTGTAATGAGGAATACGATGATGCATATGAAAGTGATAGTGAAGAAAAAGTAGATGCATCTTCTTCTCTCAAACCTATCTCTCTTCTACCCTCTTCCAAAGAAAATAATTTTGATAAATGGGAAAATTACTTTTCACCTCATTATCCTATGCATAATACATCAAATGTACAAATTAGTCATACAATTCCAAGTAAACCTCTCATTGGTGATAATTTGCTTGCATCTGAACCTACTTTCTCTCTCTCTTTGGCTATTTCTTTGTTCAAATTACAATAATATAAAAATAGAATCAAAATTCCAATGCATAATTCAAATGATCAATATCATGTTCCTAACTCTACTTTGTCATCTCAAACAATGACAAAATAATGTCTAAATGATAACTCTATTACTCTTACTTCTCATATTGTAAGTGAAAGTGATGTATGCACTCCATTCAAGGATAACATAGATGTACATAGTGTTCCAATTTCAAATGACAATTTATTGCATATTAAAAAATAATAAACATCTTCTCTTACCCCTCTCCCTAATGATAATGGAAGTGATAATGAGTATGATAGTGAACATGCAAATGAATATGACAATGAGAGTGAATATGAAAGTGATACTTCTATTTCTCCTCTTTCAAATGAACAAAATTCTGATTGTGATAATGCATGGAATAATGATGACTATTATGCATATAGTTAAGAAGAAAATACATCCCATATTTCTAAATCTTCTCTCACTTCTCTCAAACATAATGCATTACAAAATGTTGCTTCTACTTTTATGCATGATTCTATTTCAAATGATTCACATTTCAATGATAACATCACATCTTCTATTCAATGAGAATGTGATTCACTAAATACTAAAGATACCAATGAATATCCCAAGCCACCTCTACTATAATATCACTTGTTTCTCACTCTTCACCCAAAGAGAATGGTATTCCACATCCCTATACTAAGGTCCAAGTTACCATTCCTCCAAAGTTTCAAGTGAGCACACCCCCTCTTTATGATCCAATTGCTAAATATAGCATTCCCATGGATAAAACAAATGATCAAATTCAATTTTTAAATGAACCACTTTAAGAAACTAATATAGCATGCAGTTGGTGAATTACAACACCAAGTACATCTCCTTACTTTGGAAAGTAAGGCTTATAATTCTTGGATGGATGCCAATGACTTCCATGGTAATCCTCTTCCAAAGACATTTGTCAAAGCTTCATTGCCTAATAATTTATATATACCATCATTTCCTAAATTTTATGGAACTAGAGATCCATTCATACACCTAAAAGCCTTTCAAAAGGCTTTGTTATCGCATGTGAGTCCTTTGATTCTACTTAAGTTGTTCCAATAGACATTAGTAGGTAATACACAGAATTGGTTCTTTCATCTATTACCTATTGGTTTATTTCATATATATGATAACTTAGAGGAGGTATTTCTTAGATATTACATAGCAACCATGGGCCCTCATATTACAAATGAGAAACTTTCCAAATTGCATCAGAATCCTTCATAGCTAGTTAGTGATTATATTTTACAATTCAAGACTCACATGTTGTAGTTAATTTATAAACCAATAAATTTAGAGGTTCAACATATCTTTATTAAAGGGATTTACCAATGCCTCCTAGAGAATATATTATATAAGATAGAGTCCTCCTTTAGGCACTCATGTTATACAATTTTAGCCTTGGAGAAGAATTCAGGATTGATTGAGTCAAATTCAATTGATCAACTTACTCTAGATTTCATAGCATTACATCCATCTACTACTCCTCATAACATCCACCATGTCCCAAATAAGATATGAGAGCATAGTTATAAAATCAATTGTTAAGAATAGAGAATTAGTTTTTAGAGCACCACCTACAATATGCAATATAGAGAATAGCAGTAGGGTGCCACTATAGTTTGATTCAGAGTGAGATAACCCATATTTCATATTAGCATCACTACTAGATAGGAGGTCAATCACATTACCTTATACTTATCATCGAGATCCGCATCTCTTACATAGATAACCACATGGGCCCTTTTGTAACTATCATCTTATATGTAGACATAGAGACAATTATTATTATGGACTAAAGGAATGTATTAATAGATGTGTTGATAATGGTATCATAGCATTCACACCAGGGGCACCAAGATCTCCTCCATCATGAATCCATTGAACTCATATCTCCAAGATTGAGTCACACTAAGATATTCCTTCATAGGAATCATCAGTTACTCATTGTGAGAGTAATGTCATTTCCAGGATATAGCCTCATAGGAGATCTCCTATCCCACCTACTCAGAGCGTTTGGAGACCAGTAAAATGAGAGCATCCTACATATAAAATTTTAGTCTATGGAGAACATAGTACAGCTCCATATGCATATCCATCATAGTTAAAGGCACTATAACAAATTTTTTAGGGTCTTATCTCATGTAGCAACCTGTTATAGTTAAGAATAGATGAACCCACATCACAGAGTACTACTCCAAATAGATATTCACTAAAACCAAGTTTTAAGGGTCCTATCTCATGTAGCAACCCACTATAATTAAGATTAGATAAAATCACATCACATAGTACTACTCCAAATAGATATTCATTATAGTTGAGTTTTAAGGTCCTATCTCACATAATAACCTGCTATGGTTAAGATTAGATGAACCCACATCATAGAGTATTGTTCCAAATAGATATTCACTAAAGCCTATTTTTAGGGACCTATTTCACTTAGCAACCCACTATGATTGAGATTAGATGAGCCCCCATCATAGGTTATAGTTCCATTTCAATCTATTACTCAGTCATATGCATTATAGTAGAGGCCATAGGGTGTTATTTCACATAGAAATCCACTATGATTATAGATAGATGAGCTTCCTTCATAGCACATAGTTTCAGTTGAGCATCCATTAAGGTTACATCTTATAGAGTCTCTATGTATAGCTACATTTAGTGCATTGTAGACAACATCAGATACAGGGCATGTTCTTACATAGCATGAGCAATATGGATACTTATTTAGTTGGCCATCAGGGTTTAGATAGTGATACAACAACCATGGGGTTGATATGCATAGAGTGATATCTTACATCCCCTTCTACTAACAATTAGATCAACAAAAGTTTTAAGACTCTATATAGTTTCCAGCTACAATATTCATACCCAAGGAAGTATCATTGAGGTTCATGCCTCTAAAAATTTTAGAGAGCTTAATTTACTACTAGATGGGTCCTTAAGAGCCTTACAGTTGCATCCACTTCTTACAGTTACAGGGGGAACCCATAGTTAGTTTACACTATAGATATTTCAGATCATTTACAACATACACATCTTTTAGAGTCATGATCTCAGCCCTTCCATCATACTTCATGGTCATTCACAATCCCTCTCCTTGATACAGAATACCATGATAGGGAGTCTCTCATGAGACTCATTGATTAGTATCATTTTTTCTCACTATTACTTGTATATAGCTTTTTTTAAATTACTTATATATAGTCTCCTTATGATTGATTATACATAGATTATTTCAAAATATCAAAAATAATATAACAAGTCAAAATATATAAACATTAAAATAATTAAAAATACAAAAGCATTCAAATATGTCAAAATACAAAAACATTCAAATAATTAAAAACACCAAAAACATTTCAACTGTATGTATTATCCATGCTTTACATTTTTACTACCATGCTAGACTTACCTTTTACTATTTTATGCTATTGTTTGTCAATTTATCTACATTACCATGCTTCACTTGATCTTTTTTGATTATGTGTAGTAACATCCGAATCCTTGATTGCTTTACTCCACCCATTGAGGGGGCATCCTACTTCATACATTTGAGACATACATCGACATATCTGCCCATCGGGGGCATCTTCTACATGACTACACCATCCAGGTTATGTCATTCCAACACCACACACTCTAGTTATTATGATGATGCACATTACTTATTATCTTACATAGATTATTCTATCGAGACTCACTAGTATATAGCACTTGTGTATTTCTTAGCATCTACCTAGTCTTGTACTCCATGTTTTGCATACTTTCACTTCTTACTTTGATTAGTTAGAGGTGATTGTATTTTCAACATTTACATGCTTTCCTTTCTTGATTTTTATAGCTAGATGTGATTGCATTTTTCAATCCCTATTTTATCTCTTGTGTGTGCCTTAAGATAATTACCAATGTCCTTTGCTTCTATTCTTGCATGTGCCTTAGGACATTTGCCAATGTCCTTTGCTTTTACTCTTCTATATGCTTGTGGCCCTCATGCCAACCTTATTTTTTTTCAATTGTATGTGTATGTGGAATTTAAACATGCCTTGTATGCTTGCTTTCCTTGTTTGAGTGACATGTGCTCATCCCTTGTTTGATTGGCCCTTTGGCCACTTATGTGTTTATTGCTTCTTGCCTTCCATGTTTAATGATTTTTTGTAATGACATGATCCACATCATCCATTATCTTGATTTATTGGATGCCATGAAGGACATCATGCTCCATCCCACCTTGACAAATAACAACTAAAAACTAACATTTTTAGTTTCAATTCAGTATACTTCACATGCTATTACATTGTTACATCTATCTAGGCATACTCATGTTGTTTTAACAATCTCCAATACAAACTATGCTATATCTTGAGATATATATATTTTTTGTCATTTCTATATCATATATTTCATAGCATAAAACACTTGTAGGAATATTATTCTAAGGGTAGTCATTATAGGGTCTTCATTCCTACCCTCAGAAGAGGGGACAAAAATCAAGGGTTTTGTCACAGAAATTAGAGCCTTCTATCGATCAAAAAAATAATTTTTAGAACACTCAGAATAATAACCAGAATCCAAATTAGGTAGAATAGACTAGAAACATAGTGACAAATATAGAATAGTGATAAAAAACAACAAAGTAAAAGAGAACCATACTTAGAATATAGTTCTAGATAGTAAAGTGTCATGTTTTTTATGCTTCTATCTAAACTATAAAAAACATAGATTTTTCAAAAATAGGTAGAATGGTAAAATCAATTACAATTTTGTCAGCTATAGTTCAATTTAGATTGGGTAGTTTCAATACAATTTTTCTTAGAGAATCCAAATATAGGGGGCATCATGCATAGTATGATGGCTCTCTCTTCTAGTTTTAGATTGGGTAGTTGGTATAACTTCTAGATCCGAATCCATGTTATAGACACTTGTGATTGGGGACAATGTGCATGGCACACTTGCTTTCTTTTCTTTCTAAATTCAGTACATTACCTAGGTATTCTCAATAGTTGTGTGCCTTATTACATCTGTAGGTGGTTAGTGTAGACACTTAAAATTAGCCACCAATGGCTTCATATCAAACTATTAGACCAATTCTTACCATTAATTAATCATTTAACCTAAGCTTTATAACTTCACATTAAATCAATTTGTCCTATTAAATCAATTAAACAAGGCAAATACACACATTGAATTAATCAAAATAAAAAAAAATGACCAAATACCTAAAAAAATTAATTAACTTGCACACCTTAATTAAAATCAATTAGCAAGTTAAATTAATTTCAAATCCTAATTGAGTTCACCCATGAGCTAATAAATCAATTACTACAAAATAAATTCAAGAGCATCTTAGAACATTCTAGAACATGCTCATTACCTTTGTGAGTTATCACTTTTAGAAAATATCTAAAAAAATATTTTAGGAATATGCCAAACTCAACCAAAGTTAATAAACTCAACCCTTGTTATATTTAAATCATTCCAAGGGATTTTAAATCCTATAAAAGCAAGCCTAGAGATCTTAATTTAGAGAGCTCAATCAAAGTAGAGTTATAATGCAGGAATAGATTTATGAAACTAAAAGCCTAGTATTATAATGTTGAAATTGAGCCAAGCCATATCAATCAAGCCAAAGATTCAACAATGATGCATACAAGAGATTATGTTAGCCATATGTCATTAATTAATACTACTTATGCATAATCTGAGTAAGCCAAATGATAAATCATTTTAAGCTCTCAAGGAAGGTAAAGATTGTTGTTTTTTGCATTTTAGTTGAGTTTTCAATTATTATTTGTTCATTAAGCTCCCCCTAAGATCTAGTCTTAGATATGTTAATATGTTAGTGTGTTTATTTCATGGTTTTATAGACTAACACTTTATTTAACTTCTTATCTTTTTCAAATTCCTTGATCACAAATGGCATGCCCAGTGGGACATGATTGCACACCCCACATATATGAACAAAAATGGTTGTTAAACTACCTCTTATTTTTAATCGATTTATTTATTTATTTGAATTTTTTATAGAATTTTATTAATGTTTTAATATTAATTCTCTCAAAATTTCATTAAAATATGATCTTTATTTTAAAAGTTATGACTCTTTTAGTGACTATCACTTTTTATTTATTAACTTTTTGGTAAAAATGATTAGTATAAAGCTAATATTTTGGTATTCACTAGTTTGACTTGAATTTTTGTAGAGAGGTGAGTCCTAAACCTATAAATAACCTCCAAAATTTTTATGACAAATAGAGGTATATTTTAAAAGTTATGGCTAAATTACTGACTACAGGTTTTTATTATTTTTGTGTTCGATTTTCTTGTTTTTAACCTAACGTGTTGTTTACATGTTTCATAGGTTTATTTTATTTTTTCAATATTTTTTTATTTTTTATTGGTATTTTTACTAACCTTTTCCTAACCTAACATGTTTTATTTTTTGGAGTTTTTCCTTTGGGTCGACAGATTTTACCCTTCAAAGTTGTTTGTCTCATTTGATAAATAAGCTTCAAGGCTAAATGAAGTTCCAACTTTCTTTTTGTAGGACCTATTTGAAAAAAATCATTTCAATATAAATTAATCTTTTCACACTTCATTTGGATGTCTAAAATTAACTAAGAATCCTTCATTTTGGTGTTTAAATAAACTTTTTAGGGTGTTTTATTGGTTAAGTTTTTATGGTTTCTTTCAAAGTTCACAACTTAAATCCAAGGGGATAAAAGAACACCACACATTTCATTTAGTGCTATAAAATTGATTAAAATTAAAAGTTTTTACAATTTATTTTCATTATTTATTTATTATAAACTTGTTTGAGTAAATAGGGAGTTGTGCGTGTATGCTCTCCCAAATGGAACTTTTGAGATCAAAAGTGCCAACTTCTTTTTGGGTGGTTTGCAATTATTTTCATTTGTACATATCAAATCCAAGGGGATAATAATGAATCTAATCAAAACAAAAATATTCAATTTGATGTAATGAAATTAAACTCACTTCAATTATTTACAAACTTACTTATTGATTGTGTGTTTTAGTAAAAAGAGACATACATGTATGCTCTTTCATCTGTCCCCTTTAGGAAACTTTTGGGTTCAAAAGTGTCATCTCATCACACATTAAGCCTAGTCCAAGGCATGTAAATAATGTTGTTTAAATCCCTCCTCAAAAATTCATAATAGTATTGGGTGATCTTGAGATGACCATAAAGTATTTCTATTGTGTCATTTATTTCATGTATCTTCTCTTGTGAGGGGGACTTCATTACCTCCCACAAGTTCTTTAGGGAAACTTTGACCCTAGGTTTCATCTCATGATATCAACTTCATCACCCCAACTAGGATTAGAGGTTTGAGTGGTTAAACCACCTTTTAGTGTTGGGGTTGAGCACTAGGACGTATCTTCACATTGGACATCATACTACACTGAGTGATGGATGTAGTGGTTGCAAAAAAGGCAGGACCTTTTTACAACAAACCAAGTGCCACAGACACTCAATTAAAGTGCACTTATTTTTCATCATTTGACATGAAATCCATTGTACAATTTATCCATCTAAAATAATCAAACACTAATTAGCTTTATTTAACCCCACTTTGCCACACTTTTGATAGGAATTTGGATGATTTACTTGTATTTTGTCATTTTCTTGCTTGGTGTTTTGAGACTAAAACTAATGTGTTTGTTTATAAACCATGTAAAAATAAATTTATTTATACATCACTCTTTTATTGAAGAGGTGTTATGATGGTCATTTTACACCACACTTGTGCTTTACAATTTTTGCTAAACATATTTGTGTGTGTTACTTATTTGAGATGGGTACCGTTATGTTACCCATATCATTATCAAGTTTGAGCCTTTGAGTCTTTGAAATAAAACATTGATCACATCATTAGAGAATGCTTACACCATTAGGTTGATCATTTTGTTTCAAGACTTATTTGACCTTGTATCAAAAACCATTATTTTAAACCAGCCAAACCATATCACTATGTCATTTGGACCTTGTTTATATACAATCATGCTGTCCAATCTTGTCTAGCTTGTTTGGTCAAATCCTAGTCTTCAACATTGAGTTTTTAATTAAATTTGTCAAGTTTGGATTCAAACATTTATTGATTTATATTTAGACCTCAATTTATGGAACTGATACATGGATCTTTATCTTTTAGGTTGCATAAATTCATTTAATCAATTACCCAAATTTGAAGACTATTAATTGTTTGTTTGTTCAGCCTATCTTCATCATTGTTTGTGATTTTACTTGGGAAAACATAGTATTTTCTGCATGTGCCTTTTGACTTATGTATTATACGAACTGATCATGTTTATATTTGATTCTATGTGTCGGGTATATGTCAAAGTTATTTTAACCTTGTTAGATTAAATCAAATCACATCAGCCTTTATTTCAAAGTCTACTTTTGACATTGTTTAGCCAAAATTCCTAGTAGATCATGTTTGTTTGCACCTAATTTATGACTCTATGTTTGGATGAAAGTCCTAGCAACTCAACTTTTCTCTTTCCTAGTTTAGACCTTGTTTGAAACACTTTGGCCTAGACTTTGACATGTTGGTTTTATTCAAATGCTTAACCTTTTGCATGTATGATATTTGGCGTTAGACATTTGAGTTTAGACTATTTTATGAAAAGTTCTAGCACAAATCATTTTAAATATATAGCTCTATTTTCAAACCACATTGGAGATACAACTTCACTTTCAACCAAGCTAGATCACGTTTGAACCCTTTGTCCTTTGGACATAATTTTTTAGAGTTTGTAAAACTTTAAGCCTTTTTGTTTTTAAAGTTTTCTTCATTGATGTGGGTATGTCTAGCTACACTTATGGTGGAGTCATGTACAATATAAATTATGATAAATTGGCCACATAAAATGGATTTTATTTTTATGGCTTTATTCAAGACCCCTTTGATGATAACATGGTTTATGAAACAAAATTTTATCCACCTTGCTAAAATCAAACTAGGGACCAAAGTCAAAACCTCAATTAGGATGATATGGTTGGTGAGGCAAAATTGGTTATACCTCTACCATGATAATGTTATTTAGGAGATGGATCCATACCCTCCTTATAATAGTCAATACATGGAAAAAATTCAAGAACCATCTAACAATCCAACTCAAAACCCTGATTGGGATGATATGGTTTACGAGGAGGACTTAGATGTTTCGGCTTCAGCAAGTAATCACCCTCCATGATCCCATTTTATTATTCAACCCTCGGCTACCCCTAACCCTCTTTCAAATTATATGAGATACCAAGATCCATAATATCCAAGGAATACAATTACCATTCCAGGACTTCATCCTTTGGCTTATGTAAGTAATCAAGTTCCACAATGCCCTATCATTATCCAACCCAAATATCAACCAATATAATTTGATCGCAACCAATAATTCAGCCTAAGCCTCATCTAATCATTCATCCTAAATAAAACCTCAACTAATCCAATCAATCCCTCAACTAATCCAATCATTCAAAGACCAAAATGTGCAAACTGGTATTTTCCAACTCATTGAAAACCAAAGCCAAGAAAACCAACCAATCTAAGATGATTTTATTGAACCAATAACTTGTGGTAAGTTAACCTATGATGAATCACCTATTGATCCTATACCAGTTGTTGAGGATTCTCACTCTAATGAGCTAGTCTTTATTGAGTCACTTCTTAATGATTATAACCACCTTTAGGCAAATCATTACCTTGACCATATGCCTATTTTTTAAGAGCCTCCTCTGACGAGATATTATTTAAATAGTTATCTCTTGACCTTTTTCCCATCATAGAGGAGTCTCATTATGACAAATTAGTCTTTATGGAGCCTGTTATTCCATCATAAACCATTACTTGTCCAATATCAAACATTCAACAAGACATCATTGTAACAGAGTATCCATCAAATGAATAATAAGAATTAGATTTAGGTTCTATTCTTAGATTGACATTGGATTTAGCATCATAATTAGAATCAACATCAGTCTCAACATCATATTTAAAGTCCATTGAGTCAAAATTAGATTTAGATATAGAATATGTTTTTGACTATTACAATATTGGTTATGCATGATTAGCTGATCAATTTGAACACAAATATATATATATATATATATATATATATATATATATTGAAGATGATTAATTCAACATCAACATAAATTTTCCTCATATATTCTACCAAGAATGTCCTACCAACCTCCATTCCATTACCATTCCACATGCCATTACCACCAACCAACATAGCCATATTATTGACATTCCATCTCCCATAAGTGTTGATTAAGACCAACATAATCATACCTTGTTAAAATGTATCCATGGAAACATATCAAATGATTAAAATTAAGAAGGGTAAGACCAAATTCATATAATAGAATAACACTCTCTTAGTGAAACCTTTTTAGAGGTGCTAGGGGGAAATCAAAGTCAGAACTCAACATCTTCTAGTGAAACCTTTTTAGAGGTGATAGGGAACAATCAAAGTCAAAAGTCCATGTTACTTAGTGAAACCTTCTCAGAGGTGCTATGGGATAATCAAGACAACTTCATTGGTAGAAACTTCTTCAAGGTGCCAATAGCTAAGCACAAAAATTCTTCATTGCTTGATGAAGACATTATCAAAGATCAAATCAAAATAACTTCTTATCTACAACCTAATCAAATATTATCTACTCTTAGGCCTAAACAATAGAATATTTTGATGTTCTTATCGAGAGAATATTCAAAATTCTTTAGCCCTACCACATCTAAAGTTATGTTGAATCTAGAATCAACAACATTGTGTGTACCTGAACATCTCAATATTCATTTGTTTCCCATCTATCATCCATTCCATTATCATCCACCATTCCATTTCCCAATCAAACCTATCATCCAACATTTATCCATATTTCTCATCCACGGCCACACTTTCCTTTATAGAGGCTACATAGATAACTTGTCTCAACATTTGAAGGAATCAAAATCAATGACTAACAAAGATCATAATAATATTCTTGGTAGTTAAATCTATAGCTAGTTCTTGACAGAGCAACTATTTAGATGAGGTGTGGACTAGTAATTTACATGATTGACTATTTTAGTTGTATCATTTGTTGATCAAGATGTACATCTCCACTTGAATAGGAACAACATAATCATTAATAATACCTAGGCTAAAACCAAACATGAACCATATCATATCAATTTATCAATCCTTTTGCCATTAATAGATTAATTAAGTAATGAAATAATTTCAATCTTTGTTAGTTCAGATGAGAATATCCCTACTAGTAGGTTACCATAATTCATCTTTATCCTCTGTATTAACCATTAATCATGTTTTCCATAATCAGGGTATACTGCATCAACACTGTACACCATCCCACATGAATTATCAATGATTATATTGCCTGTTGGGGAAAATCATTATGTTATCACCAATTTTCATTTCTTGTTTCTCTATCCTAACTGGGGCAACTCCATAGTCTCAATGATTATATTGCCTATTAGGGAAAATCATTGTGTTATCATACCACATTGCCACCATCTAGGTACAATGCTTATAACCATCTTTGGGTAAACCATTATACAATATCTCACTTGTATTTCTCAGTGAATTTTCCAAACTTTGGGTAAATCATTATGTTGTCACTCCCTCATCTTCATTTTTTTGCTCCCCTCATTTCACTTCTTTCTTTCGAGGGACCATTTGCTGACCCACTTGTCAACCACTACCTCAAGGGGGAAATTATATTTTAATCATTACCATTGCAAACGTAAGCATAAATAACCATTTTATTCTTTGAAAATATGTTACTATTATTATAGCTTGCAACATCTTCCCAAACAGGGGCAAACTATAGACACTTAAAATTGGCCACCAATGGCTTCATATTAGACTATTAGGCCAATTCTTTCTAATCATTAAACATTTAACCTAAGAATTTATTTTAGTCTCAAATTTGGATTTATAACTTTGCATTAAATCAATTAATCCTATTAAATCAATTAAACAAGGAAAATATACACATTGAATTAATCAAAAAAAACAAATGACCAAATGCCAAAAAAAAATTAATTAACTTGCACACCCTAATCAAATTTAATTATCAAATTAAATAAATTTTAAATCCTAATTGAGTTTACCCATGAACTAATAAATCAATTACTAAAAATAAAATTCAAGATCTTAGAACATTCTAGAACACACTCATTACCTTTGTGAGTTATCACTTTTGAAAAATATCTAAAAAATATATTCTAAAAATATGCCAAACTTAACCAAAGTTAATAAACTCAACCATGGTCAGGTTTAACCCATTCTAAGGGATTTGAAAGCCTATAAAAGCAAGCCTAGAGCTCTTCACTTAGAGACCTCAATCAAAGTAGAGTTATAATGTAGGAATAGATTCATGAAGCTAAAATCCTAGTGTTATAATTTCAAAATTAAGCTAAGCCAAGCATCCAACAAAGATGCATAGAGGACATGGTGTTAGCCATATGTCATTGATGAAGACTTATTATGCATAATGTGAGCAAGTCAAATAAATAAATCATTTGAATCTCTCAAGGAAGGTAAAGATTATTGTTCTTTACATTTTAGTTAGGTTTTCAATTGTTGTTTGTTCATTAAGCTCCCCCTAAGATCTAGGATTATAGATGTTAGTGTGTTTATTTCATGGTTGCATGGACTAACACTTGATCTAACCTCATCTCTTTGTCAAATTCCTTGATCACAATTGGTGTCATTCTTGAGTGGATTTCATATAAGCCTAGTTTCTAGTTTTGGAGTGGCTTTCATACAAGCTTAATCTCCACCTTTTAGAGTGGCCAAGATTGGCCTAGTTTTTATCACACATTTGACTATCCATATCACATTTCTATATTACAGAGTATTCATGGGCTTCAAGAGCCATTGTATATGACACACATTCATACTAGTATCAGTTCACAACTTCACTTAGAGAGCAATGATGGAGCCAAAGGACTAGCTAGCCTTTGTATTTTTGAGCCAACTACTTAGAGCGATTGGACACATAGTCCAAACATTGATTAACACATGCATGATCATATAGCTTCACTTAGTGGGAAATAATAGAGCCAAATCACTAGTATTGCATTCTTGAGCTACTTATAGGGAATTGATCACTCAGTTATGTTCATGATATTACTTTTGGTACAACATATACCCAACATTACCTAGCATTAATCATCATCACTCATCATCATTAAACATCACACATATTTATGGGTTTTATCCTTGCAGGTAAGCTCAGGTGTGTTTTCTAATTTTCTTTTATCCTAGTATATCTCATTGATACATCACTAGAATAAATGGGGGGTAAATGTAGTCATATAAAATGTCAAAATTGGTAATTTGAGTGTGTCTTATGACATCCAATCCATAAGTCCCTCTTGCATGCTTTTGTGACCCTTCTATACACCTTTTTCTCATTACCAATCATTTTTAGACTCCTGAAACCTAATTTTTAGCTCAACTAGACTCTATTTCTTAGGCCAATCCTATCCCCCTAGGTCCTAAGCCTGTAAGATAGGAGTGTCATACCTAGACTATAGAACTAGACCCTAGGGTGTCCCATTTTTGATGCTCTTGTCCAATCACACTTTGAGCTTCAATAGTTAATTTCATCCAATTCCTATCTTTCATTATGTCAAACTAGAATGAATACATCTAACCCATGACCAACTATTCCCTATAAAATCCCATTCAAAGTTCATTTACAAAGGGGAGGTGACAAATCTTATAAATCAAGCAAGAATACAAAAAAACACTAAGGCAAATCTCTATATTCTCTAAATATAGTCACCCAACACAGCTGTAAACATATTCAAACCCTCATACTAATCCCTAGCCACCTCAAATACTATAAAAGTGGAATTTTTGCATCTTAATCACACTATTTCACAAAGCACATCAATTGGAAGAATTACATATGGCTTGATCCCTCTTCAACGTATTGGTATGTAGGCAGCATGCCCACACAAGGGGTGTGGATCACATGTTTAGTGCATATTACACACACTATCCCCCCATTTTTCATTTGATTCAAATCTCATTTTATCAGGTATGATGGATGGTTAGGGTTTGAATATTAAATCATATCTATAACAAGCTCTGTCAACATTTAGTACTTGAAATTTCATGAGTAAGCTCACACAAGAATAGTACAAAGAACCCTAAAAATTAGGTCTCTATGAGTAGTTAGGATAATAGTGGTAGAATAGGAAAATAGTGTTAGACCCCAAAGTGTCCTATTTTTTATTTTCTTTTCCTTTTACTAAATGAAATCTAGATTTTGATTTGCGACACTATCCCAATCCTGCATAACCAGTTTCAAACCCTGCAATAACCATTTCAGCCTATTTTAAGATAAGTTATATTTCTCTTAATTTATTACTATTTTTAGAAAGGTAAAAAATATAAATAAAGTATACAAATTAGGACTATAATTATTTAATAATTTATTAATCTAAACCCTTAACTAAAATAGGAATAAAACTCTATTATTCCCAAAATAGTTAAATCATTTCTTTATAACCCTAAAAACCTATAAACCTTATTGTGTATACAATTTTATGAAATAAATTGAGAAAACAAGGGAATATTATATGACCCATTATGTCCTTATATCTCCATGTCAAATTTCATCTTTATACTCTACGTGTAAGTCCATATTTTCTACCTTTTTCTCTCTTGAATTAGACCTCAATTAGGCCTCCTTGCCTAGAACCCTATTTTATTGATCCATACATTTTTCACTTGTATTAAATAAAAAAAAATTATTTTATTCAAATTACATAGGCTATCATCAACCTCTATGTCAATTTTTAGGTCTTGAGACCGTATCAAAGTATGCAAACTAAGAAACTACCTCGTTACATAGTCTCATTTTGACCCTGTTTGATACTACCTTGGAAAATGGGTCAAGTTTGATCATATCCATAATATATTGTTATTTTTTTTTAATTTAATAGCTATAAAAAATATGAAATTTCCCCATCCAATGATTGAGAAGTTATCCCCTTCATAGAATGCCTGACAAACACTAAAAGTATGCAAAATTAGGGTATTTTTATCAATCTGTACAAGTGACATTAGCATAAAAATACATGTGGATAACATAATTGGAGTCCTAGACAATATAAAATAGTTTTTATGATGAATATATGGAATTATATATGCATTTAAGGTCTTTTTTCCATGACTAGTCACTATAAGGGTTTTAGAGGGGTTTAAAACATGTTTGGGGTCTTAACGATTGTTCACAAAGAATAAATCATTAACTAAACTCCATATTATAAAAAATTATTTAATAACCCCATCAAATATCCTAAATTTCTCATCCCCCCATATAAAGTGTGTGATATGGTATTAACATCTGAAGTTGCTCTTTAGGTGGCATGTTTAGCTCTCTTAAGATCAAAAGAGATCAAATTTGAGTCTTGGGTCTAAAAAATTCATAATAATGTTGGGATATATTAAAAAACCTATAAAAAAATCCCCTTCATGATTATACATGCCTTAATAATGCTCATCACTCCTCTGTATGCTCATGGTGTACTATTCAAGGGTCTTGGGGTTTAGGCTTGTCTCCTTATTGATATCCCTCAAGGGTATTTGAGTTGAATCCTGAGGTTGGGTGTCACCTGAGAGTGTAATGAGACCATTTTCATTTTTTTTGTTTCATCAATGTACCTTCATGAGGTTTTTCATACTTTTTTCATGCTTTGAGTCCCAAAAACCCCATTAGTCTCATGACTTCCCCTTGCTAGTGGAGTGGGCAAGGTCTAGGATAAAATAGTGGATATGAACACTATTAATATGACCTTGAGAGGATCATTAGTATCTTAATCCACTCATTAAATCATTTTTTACTAATTTTCATAGCTTGATCATACTTATAGGACCCTAAAAACCCAATCTTACCTCTTGACTGGTTGTACGCCTAATTGTGTGTGTCCTTCCTTATATTTAGACTGAGTATGGAGTTTGGGACTCAATTTTCTCAATCCTTTATATGTTAATTTTAGTCTCAACACACCTTATGACCTTTTTTTAATCTGAGGTATACCTTATAGTCTTTTTATGCATTCTTTCTCCTCCTTTTAGGCCTAATATTAGTTATCTCAACCTTCAGTCTATATGTGACTTCTAGGGTATTTTTAATGTGTTTTGTGTTTAGTCTTAAAAATTCTCATCATTTATCTCCTCAAATGACTTTGAAATTAGTTGGTGTCTTCAAGTTTAGGCTTATATCAACCTTCAATATCTTTGACTCTTCACTTGGGCTAAGCACCAACTTATTCTCATTTACCTGTAGGTGATTTTAGAGGGTCTCTTGACTATGTTTTAAAGTTTGAAACTTCACCTTGAAATCACTGACCTTATCTCCTAGTTCTTGAACTTGATTGAGTATCTCAAGTTAGACTTAGGGATCTTATCTTCACACTCTTCTCCTTCTTTAGGTTTAAAACTATGTTGATCCTTCAAATAGGCCTATACCTTACCTCTAGGGTCACTTGATTGTGTATAGGGTATCAAGAGCTCATCCTCACATCAATATCCCTTTAAATTATCTTGAATCTAATTTGAAGTCATTATTTGGTTTAAGGAATTTCAATACACCTACTATGCTCTTCTTTCAATCTTAAATTTAGTCTATAATTAGAGTAACCTGTAGGTACCTTCTTATAATGGTGGATTATCTTTTATGTTTTAGACCTCACTCCTTTTACATCACTAATCTCCTCAAAGATATTTGACTTATTGGATCCCCAATTAGGTTTCAATAATTTCAAATACCTCAACTCATTTATCTTGACTTGAAGATGGAAATGATACCTCAAATAGGCATATAAATGACCTTTTAGGATGTTGATTGTGCATAGAAGTTTTGAAACTAAGTTCTCTCTCTTGCCATTATGTTTGGAAATATAGACCAAAAGAATTGATTTCCATTATGTATGCCAAGTCTATAGGATTTTAAAATTCATAAAAGTGTTTTCAAGTCACTTATTACTTGTTCCCATCGATACATAGTACCTGTAGGTTGTCTCTTAGATTGTCAACTAAGTTTATTTGACCTTCATTGGATTTAAAGTGGTCTAGTATCTTTGATGAATTGGAGCACTATCAAAATATAATGAGGTCAAGCTCTTCATGTTTAAGACTTTACTTTGTGTTTATTTTACATTGATCAAGGTCTAAAAAAGGACCTATAAGCACATGGCCTGTAGGTCTCTACTTGATTATATAGGCTACAAAGTCACTCTTGAGATATTCAACCTTACAACACTATGAAATCACTTATTTATTTTTGTTACTTATTAAAAGGTCCAAAAAGCTTATGACAAGCATCATTTCATCCCTTTAAACTAACCTATAGATATGTAGACTTCATACATAGTCCACTAATGCATAAGCCATATTTGAGAGTTTTAGAATATTTAGCCAACTTTATCAACTTGATGATGGAAGTGGTGTAATCAAGACTATATGAAGGCATGAAGATATGTATCAAGTTCCCCTCATGTCTTTGAGCATCTTCAAAACACTTTATTATCCATAAAACTGCATATGAAGGAAATACTTATGATCTTCATTAAAAAGTATGTTTAGACTACAACCTTCATCTTTATCATGCTTCCAATATTACAATATCACTCAAAACTTTGTAATAAGATATGTTATTGATATTTTAGCCAAAATCAGCAATCAAACTTCTAATAGATTTTTCAAACATAAACTATATCTTCCAAGAGTAAGCACACATGAAGAATAAGGATAAAAACACATTCTTAGACCAAAACAACTAAACTCGATAAAATTGAGGTTATTTTCATGAGTGATTAAGGATTAGAAACCTCTGAGACTGATCACCATGAAGACAAAATAGATACTTGTATCTAAATCCACTGAAATAGCTTATACACCAAGACATTTTCTCTCCAAGTGAAATTACTTCATAGAAAACACCATGAGAGGGATCTCCATGACCTCTAAAACCCATCCTCAAAACCATTACTCTCTATCAATTTTTGAGTTTGATAAATAGGTGTGAGAATAGACCCCTCTCATATGGATAGGCCATAGTGACCTGCTATCACTCTTAGTGATTGTTCATAAAGAAGATATCATAATTATATAATCCAATCCAGACAATTTCAAGATTACTAGAACCCCTAACAATGGCCAAAATTTTAGCTCCTAAATCTCTCTCTTGGCCATACCATTTAGTTTATAATTTCCTTTTTGAGCTTATGAAGGCCACTATAGAGGATAAAAAGGGTCTGGAGAGTCAATTTGACTTAAAAAGTGATTAATAGCTATAAAATGATCTTAGGGATCCTAAGGGACACTTCCAAACCATTTTCAATTGAAAACTAATATTGTAAGGTTATATAAGTGCTTGTAAAGTGTCATTTTACCAAGATTAGGCATTGAACTATAGATGTTGTTAGACTCTAACTATTCCTAAACATTCTCTAACCTTTATCCAACACCAAGGACATTTGGAATCTTCTTGAAATGTTTTCTCCTTGAGGTGATACATCCAACTCTTCCAAAGGGGCTAGAAGGTGGCCAAATTGACATTTTTTGCATATGAGAGTCAAATAAAGGTTATAATATAATATTATGATATAAATTAGATCCAAATAACCTTTCTGACCACTTGAGACCATGAAAATATCATGACAAACATTTGACAACCCTATGAGGTTTCAACCTAGAGGGGGTGACCAATTTTGACTTGGGATCAAAATTTAGTCACCATTTTTAACTATTTTTGGAAGGGTAATGGTCACAATGGCCTCCCCACTCCATCTATATGTCATATTATCTCTCTCTCTCTCTCTCTCTCTCTCTCTCTCTCTCTCTCTCTCTCTCTCTCTCTCTCTCTCTCTCTCTCTCTCTCTCTCTCTCTCTCTCTCTCTCTCATGTTTTATAAATTGGGCTTAGAAATCCATTGTAAACATCCCTCTATTGGGTATAAATAAACTCTACCCATTTGTATCTTCAAGCCTTTGAATTAATACAAGGATTAATTCAAACTTATCCATATTGGTTTTTAGTGTCTTAATTCTTGTTTGATTTACATAACTGTTTGAATATTTATGCATTTTTAGGTCCTTATTTTTCACCTAGATGTTGTAGATTAGTCTTATGCAAGTCACATGGTATGTGAAGGTGCTAATGATTGTGCTTGTAGTGGAAATTGATTGGTAGTGTCTTAAAATATACCTATCATTCATCACTCTTAGATTATATTTATTTGAAATGGCATCCATGTGAAGTAATATTGTGTAAGAGTATTTTTGAAGAGAGAGTATTAGTAAATAGTCCTTACTTTATCCATATGTGTGGTTAAAATATTAAGTAGAGGAGACATAATATATTGGTGCATCACATCCTACAATTTAGAGTTAGTTTTTCAAGTCTTTTCTATCCCTTTTACTTGTCAAAAACAATAGGCTTAGTGGTTTGAATATATATGATGCATCAAGGGAGCTCGCCCCAAACCTAGAGACTTAGCTCACTCATTAGGCTACCCACACCTAGAGGTGATTGTATTGTATCAATTGGATGAGGTATGTTTTAAAATCCTTTACTTGAAGGTTGAAATCAAGACTGATAAATATTTTTGGCATGTTTGGTGGGATGAGAATTTGAGGAGGTTAGATCACTTACTCTCAGCATTTGGTGACCTTAAGGAGTTTTAGACATTCTGGTGGTAGATTAGTGCTCAAGTTTCATTCCAAAGGTCATCAAAAGGTCTTCATCTAAGGGTAAGGAAGTTAACTTTATTGAATTTTCTTCGGATTTTACTATAAATAAGAGGTGACCCAGGTTCAATCCCTATCCTACACCCTTTACTTCTCTTATTCCTATTCAACATAGCCCTATTATAACTCCTACATCTCCAATGGCTAGACCTATAAACTAGGCCTTTGTACCCTTCAATGGTGACATCCCTTTAAACCTAAACCAATTTTATGATATCATTTATGTTTTGCTTAAAATCCTCCCATGCATAATAGGAGAAAAATCTACCACTCCTATTGAACATATCAGTTACATTGCAAACCTTTATTATGTACATAATGTGACTCAAGAGAATGTAGCAATGCGGTTACTAGCTACCTCCTTGAAAGGAAAATAACTTCAATGGTATATAGGTATATCACCTGCCTCCATCAACACTTGGTATGAGTTTGAGGATCATCTATGCAAACACTTTGAAGATAAAAGTGACCACTTGTCCCTAGTAGAATAATTAACGACAATAAAAAGGGCCCCTTAAGAGTGTAAGGTGGATTTTAATTATAGGTTTCAAAAAAGTTGGAATAGGATCCAAAAAATAATTAAACCCACCCAAAATTATGCTTTTTTATACTATTTGAGATCCCTCAATTCTAATGGGGCAGCCATGATACAATCAATGGGTGGGAACACATTACTTAATGCCTATGAATTGGTAATAAGGGTATAAAAATGTCTTCTCCAAGAAGAAAAAATTAAACCAAGGCCTATGATATCATTATTCCTATATATTAATCCCACTATGCCTAAAATTACCCCCATACCTATGCCAACTAATAATGAACATGCAAATACTAGTCAAACTGATAGATTGGTCGAGTTGAAGGATGCTTAAAGCACATAATAACAAGATAGTGGTCTTTGAGAGGAAAAATATTCCACCCCATAGACCATACCAAGATCCTTATCAACCTTATCAATTTAATAGACCCCCATATGAATCTAATCCTCAAGGGCAAGGGTAAATCACTCATGCAAGGCCATTTAATAACTTCAATCCTAACTCTGCCAACACTTCTAGAGAATTAGTTCCTACTCAAAATAATTATGCTCAAGAAGGCCAATGGTATTCACCTTGCATACCACCTCATTAATAAAATATTATCTCAATTAAAGATGCCAACTAATCTCCTCTTATGCAAAATAATTAGGCTCTTCCTACACAACACAAAGAAGTTCCTCTTATACAACATGAAGAAGTCCCTTTTATGACTCAGTCTAAATTACCAAATAATTAAGGAGTGAGTGGAAAGCAGACTTAGTTAGAGGCTAAATTTTTCAAATTTAAATAAGGATAAATCCCTTTTGGACATTGTTCATTTGATCAGCTTAGAGGTGTAGCTAAAGTAGCCAACACCATTGCAACCAATATAATGGCTAAAAAGGATAATGAATAGTGAATCAAAGGTAGGGATAAAAACTCCTTCACCATCTCAACCACTTTAGAAGACCTATGAGATAGATGCATCCCCTAAATCTCTACCATTTAAAAGGGGTTAGAATGAGAAGTGTTATAATGAGAAGGTTCCATTCACACCGCATTTCAATTAAGCTCCAATAAGTGTTGCTACTCCTAAATCTATATTCAAAGGTTGGTTCCCCTCATATGAGCATTGTAGACTATATGAAGAAGGATCATACCACCATACCAATGTGGTACACATTACTTATTCTAGGGTAAAAATACCTCCTTCAAGAAGAATTTTCAAAACTCAACATCTTGAACAAGTAAGAAAAAAAGGAAGGTATAGTCCTAACTAATTCTAGTCAACCTAATGAACCCCAACCAACCAAGATAAATAAATCCCCTCCCTTATATATTTATATCATTATAGGGGATATCTTAGTACATAAAAGTATGATATATAGTGGGGAAAGTACATCTATTATGAAAAAATCAATAGAAAACAAATTAGGGTTAAAATATGAGATTAATTCTGAGGGAGTCTTGTAATTAGATGGGTCTCCTACCAAAATAATTGGTGTACTTAAGGACCTAAAGCTTATCCTATATTCTTTCCAAATTTTCACCATATCCCAAGATGTTGTTGTGGTTGATCTACACCACTATTTTTCCCTATGTCTATCTAGGGACTTCACTACTAAGATAGGAGGCTACCTATAATCTAACTAGACTTGTATGGTCTTTAAAACTAGGTATGGAACCAAAGTTACCATTAGGTCTGAACCAATATCTAGGTTTCATTTGAATCTCTACATGCCTAACCTATCAAATGTCAATTGCATTATCATTGATGAAGATGAGCACCATAATGATCAAGATCTAGTTGTGCCACTTGAGGGCATATCAGACCTTCTTCTAAATTAGTGGGGGATAGATAACCATGGATATGATCCTTACAAGAGAATTAAGGAAGTAGGCTTAAGGATATATTATATGCATGAGGAGGATGCAATCATACCAACCCTTACCAATCCATGTCAAGATAATGATGGAGTATGGAGACTATTTTTTTATGGATCTAAGTTCAAGAATGGAAGTGGAGCAAGTGTTATGCTTGTTTTTCCATCTCAACAAAATCACTTTTCTACCATATATTTCCAATTCAACTTCACATGTTATATAAAATATTATGAGTCCCTCATTCATGGGCTACAATAGGAAAGGAGAAGAGGTGTGAAGCTACTGAAAGCTATGGGAGATAGAGAAATTATAGTCCATCAAGTGAGAGGGTAGAATTGAGTCAAGAATCCATTGTTAGAGGTAGTTTGGGACCTCCTATAGGAATTTGATTCCTTTTAAATCTACTCAATCCCAAGAGAAAAGAACCAACATGTACATATGATGACAAGAATAGGGTCACAATATGACATCCTAAGTGAAGTGAAGAACAAGATTAGTCACAAATAAAGGTGGTATGCAGACCATCAGTACTTGATAATGAAGTCATCTAGTAGGTCTTTGACAATGATTGGCAAATAACATGTTTATTACAAGAAAAGGTAGAATTATGCTCAAGAAATCAAGGCAGACTTAAATAATAGTATGGTGACCAAATTGCTCAATTGAAGACCAACAAGCTTCCTAAAGGGTTAGTGACCCTTGAGAACATATTTAATGAAGAGAATCATTTGAGAAAAGATAAATTTAGCATGTCAACCAAGGAATAACATTATGAGAAGTTCACCATTTTTAAGGTTAGGCTGCTCAAACTAGGCAAGGTGAATACTAGAGAATAAAGGATTGCTTTTATAGAGTTGTGTAAATAATTTGTAAACATCCTTGCTTGGTAATATATGACTTGAAAGGGTTTGACCTTAATTCAGCTTAGCATACCATAGAATTAGAGGCAAATTCCAAACCTATGAGGTAGAAGCAAAGACAAATCAACGCCAAAATTGAGATCCTCATGAAGAAAGAGTTGACTAAACTAATTGAGTTCAAAATTATATTCCTTATCAAACACTCTTCATGGGTGGATAACCTTGTGCCTATAAGGAAAATGAATGGGTATATAAGGTTATATGTGGACTTCATAGATCTTAAATGGTGTCATTGAGAGACCACTACCCATTTCCATCCATGGATCATATTCTTTAAAAGGTTTCAAGTTCACAATGTTCCTCCTTACTTGATGGGTATTTAGGGTATAACCATATGTTGGTGAAGAGGACCAATATAAGACTACCTTCACAACCAAATGGGGAGTGTATGCCTATAAAAAATTCCCTTTAGACTATCTAATGCAGGATCCACCTTCTAAATGGAAATAGATGTAGCTTTCCAATGACTAATCAATGGGATGGTGATCATGTACCTTGATGACATTACATTATTCTCAAAGGATGCTAAGGACTACTTGACATACCTAAGGCTGATATTTGATAGGTGTAGGTAGTATGGGGTCTATTTGAACCCCAATAAGTACATGTTTTTAGTCCATGAGGGAAGACTTGTAGGCCACATTATGTCTAAGGTCTCTCCATAGACCTTGAGATGGTAAGTGAAATTATATCCCTATCATTGCCCATGCATAAAAAAGGATTAAATCATTTCATAGGTAAGATAAACTTCATTAAAAGGTTCATTATTGGATTTTTCTAGTTAATTAGACCCCTGACTTCTATGCTCAAGAAACATAAGGACTTTACTTAGACTAGGGAAGGAAAGAGGATTTTTAAAGAAATCAAATAGGCTATTAACCAAGTACCCACTCTCCTTAACCATGATTTTTAAAAAGACTTATTTTTGTATGCCTTCTAAACTAATGACACCATATCTGCCATGTTGATGTAACAAAATAGTGAGGCCCTTGAGCAGCCCATAGTTTTCTTTAGCCAAGCATTGGATGGCTATGAAGAGAGGTACACTTATGTAAAAAAGCACATGATTGCAGTTATGAGAAGCCTTAAAAAATTTAGTCATATGGTTTCAAAAAACAAGATCTATGTCATGGTGGCCCACCCTAGCATCAAAGACTTCCTTCTTAACTAGAATTTGAGTGAGAAAAGAGCAGGTTGGGTGACTACATATATGGTGTATGACATAGAAGTTAAGGTCACCAAGCTAGTAAGGAGTAGAGGACTATGTGGTCACTTGAAATAAAATGCTAAGGAAGATAAAGAGTCATTTTTGGTAATCCATAGTGGTCCCTAAGCAACCATACTTGCACCTTCTTCTAGCTAGACTCAAGACATGGTAAGGTTTCTCCAAACATGAGAATGTCCTATGGGTTTAGATAAGACAAGAAGAAGGTATTATAAGCTGAGATCAATACCCTATGTCTTGATATATGGGGTCCTAATTAAGAAATATCTTGATGGGATGATTTTAATATGTGTGGAGACTAACCAAATTGACAAGCTATTGGATTAGTTGCATGATGGGCTTATAGGAGGACACTTTGTAGTTAGCACTATAGTAATAAGGATAATGAGAATAGGATACTTTTTGCTAAACTTATTCAAATACGCATATGCTTGGGTTAGGAGAAGTCATAAGTTTGTAATGTTTACTATAAAACATAATCTAATGCCTTGACCCTCAATCCCATCCAAGTAGAGCAATTGTTCATGTAGTGTGGCCCATATTTTATAGGCATGATACATCCTCCATCTAGTGTAGGCCATAAATGGGTTTTAACTACCATAGACTACTTCATCAGGTGGGTAGAAGCAATGGCCCTTAAAGAGGCTAACAAAAACTTAGTCTTGGAGTTCTATGACAACCTAACGACCAAGTTTGGGGTCCCCTCTATAATCATATCAAATAATACACTAATTTTTATTGGTGTTAGGATAAGTGAATGGGCCCTAAATTATGGCATCTACCTCAATACTTTCTCAAACTACTATCCTTAGGGTAATGGACTTGCACAGTCCACTGACAAGAACTTAATCAATATCATAAAGAGGTATATGGAAGACAATCAGAGAATATGGCATACCAAACTGAGGATAGCCTTGTGGGTAGATAGGATCACCCTTAAGAGAGCTATTGGTCATTTTTCATACCTTCTTGTCTATGAAAAAGAGGCAAGGTGACCCATATCACTTGAGTTTCTAGCTTTGGAACTCACACATCAGCTTGAACTAATTGAGATTGATGCCATGGAAGTGAGGATGAATGAGTTGAGAGAGCTAAAAGAGACAATAGATGATGATATGCATGCCATGTGGTATATCAAGATCAAGTTAAGAGGTCATTTTATAAGAGATATATCTCAAGGACCTTCTAAGAGGGTGATATTTTTCTTAAGTGGGATAAAGACCAAGCTCTTCTAGGCAATCACACAAAATTTGATAGCCTATGGAGTGGACCCTACATTATCACCCATTGTAAAGACCATAATGCTTTCTATTTGTCAAGATTTAATGGTGAGGAACTATATATCCCAATCAATGGGATGTTCCTTAAGTACTAATATTAAAGATTATTTATTTTCCTTATACATAGTAGTTTAAGTGTTTCTTTTAACCAAGTGTTATTGAAAAACTATTTTAATTAGTTAGTTGCTTTGTTTCCTAGTTGCTTTCCTAGGTATTTAGGTGTTGGTGTTTCATTTATGCCTTTATTATGAGTGGTGAGGTTGTTTGTGGTCCTTGAAATCTCATAGGGTGCTAAGTCTAATTTTTAGTCCAAATAGAGAGGTCATCTTAGTTGATTCATGACTATCATGTGTGAGATAGTTGGTTATCTTAATCAGCAGGCAGGTCAACCCTTGGGAGTCACCAGTGATGTTGATATCTTTATTCCCTTGGAATCATAATGGATCAAATTTTGTTCAAATCTCTTGAATAGTGTCTTTGTCATCTTCATAAGTCTTTGAGATGTCATGATAGTCTAGGAGAGGGTTAGTTCTCTTTAGTTTCATAGGTAGCAAGTCTATATGATGTGTTAATGTCATAAGGTGATGTAGTAGTCACCATTTCACCCTATTTGATCTTGTGTCAATGTTACATCTTATTTTGATCATGTCTAATTTTCCACACCAAGTCATAGTATGACTTTTATTATCTAAAATCATACATAATAGGATGACCTATGATGTTGCAACCCATGGCTAGTCATATGTTCATTAAAGCATTCCAAAAACCTATAGAATGTGGAAAAATCAAGGGGATTGGAGATAATATGAGTGAGGAGTGGTAACTTCGTTTGAAGACTTTAGCATAGTTTATGGGTTTTTAGCAAATATTAAGGTAAATACTTCAATTATTATTAAATTTAATATCATGTATATATTGCCTTCAAGGGGTGTTCAAACCATGTGAGTAGTGTTAATATGGCCCTTAGAACATCACTCAGCCACCATGAAGGGTAAGTTATCCCCAAAGGGTCTTATAGCCATTACAAGTCATTACAAGGTGGTCTTATATGTAAAAAAGGGTCTTCTTAGGGGGTTGAACATCCTTCATTCACCATAAAAGGTCCTCTCACACTTGAAAAGTGACTCTTCAACTTCCCTCCACCCATACCATCTAATTTAAAAGTGTATTTGACATCTCATTTCCCTCCTTTTGTTCCCTCTCAAGATCTCAAACCTAAAAAATGTAGAGAAAAGGTATTTTATAGGTACTTTTAAGACTTGTACAGACTTGTATGATTATGTCACAGTCACATAAGATTAGATATAACATGGGGGATTCATTTTAAGAATCACATAAGAGAATCCATGTTCATAAAGCCAAAAAGAAGGTAGAAAATGCATCAGGATCTCCATCAAACTCTTGATAAGCTCGCAAGGGCTAGTTTGAGTTGAATGGCATGGTATATACAAAGAGAATCATAACCCAAGATCTTGGCTAGACATAGAGTCCCTAGTGGGATTTAAATTAGTGGCATTGGTTTTCAAATCAAAGCCTCAGGATTTATGAGTAATCATTAACACCCCTAGTTGGTTTTAAACCCTTCACAAACCCCAAAATATTGGTTACAAGAAAATTTAAGAGAAGTTAAAGTTCATTGTGATAACTTGAACATGGGGAAGATATCCAAAGGTGTAATGAGTGTCCTAAACTCCTCTAAACATTCCTTCATAGAACTTGCAGGGCTAGATCAACATCCAATCTTCTATGGTTAGTAGGTTTCAAGTTTATTGTGTTATAATTTTTGTGTTTCATGAAGGAACATAGCATAAGGATGATCAATGAAGAATTTCTATGCTTCCCCCATTCTCCTTACATACTCCACATGGCCACCCATGGGTCATATCAGATCTCCTTCAAGTTTCCTCAATGCCCACCATGTAAAAGAAGGAGAAGAGCTTCAAGCATAGCTTAGCTTGCTCTCATGGCAACCAATCTCTGGTTTCAAGGCTATGGTGATGCTTTCTTTAAGTTTCAGGGGTGATTTAAGAATATCGAGGAGTTCCTCTTTCAAAGGAAACAAACTTCCACATGGCCCTCAAGAACAATACCCACAAACTAGTTCTAAAATAATTCATGGGCCATTTAACATAATTTAAGGTTTTTTATGATTCTTAGGTTTCATTTTATCCATTAATATGTTTGATTTAGCTATTCAAATATAGTACCTTGTTAGATACCCAAGTGAAGTATGCTTAGGTATCAATAGGTGGTCTTGAGTAGAGAGAAGTAGTCCATATGAGGTCTCACAAAAAAAATGGATTCATAATAAATACATCAATTCATTTTTAAATTATATTGATCATTGTCTCCCAAACTCATAACTTTAAAATATTTCATAATACACCTACAGACATAATGGTAACACATAAGCTTGCTTGGTTTTTTAAGTTGGCTTTCAACTTTGAAGGAAAATGGGAAAAAAAGGTTGTTTGAGGAGTAATTTGTGATGAGTAATGAGATACATAGATCCCTAATAAATATAATAATCTACTCACATAAAAAATGATCACCTATAGGTCCATCTTAGGCCTGAGGTGTCACATGAGTTTCTATATAAAATTCTCAAAAAGACTTATAGCCTATGAAGTAGATATAATAATAAAGTTTCATAGATATCATTGAACACATCATCAGTAGGGGATAATAATATAAAATATTCTAAAATACCATAATGAATATATTCCCACTCTAGGTATATAGTTAAGACCCCAAATGATCAACTTGAGGAAGCTCAGGTTATTCTCAAGCTTAAAGAGAGAATATCATGCATAATAGTAAGTTTGGACATTACATGGGTAGATAAAGTATTATAATTAATTTTAGGATAGAGATACTTAAGTTAAAATGTCAAGAATAGATGATGAAAACCAACTCATTATGACCCTACATATACATTTCATAGACACCTACAAGACTGCCTAGTAGCTCAATTGGTCTTCATCTTGAGAGAGAAGGGTATCCTTAATTTGAAAACCAAGAGGTTAGAGAGATTAAAAGCACATAAAAATAATATTATAAAGATATATCATAAGCTCCATATGATCCTCTTTGTTAGTATAAATAAATAGTAAGGTTGAGAAGCTTATTTAGTCTAGAGTCCCACACACAGGCATGTGTGTGTATAGTTAGAAGAGTATGTTTATTACAAGAAGGATGGATACCCAAGTCCAAGAAGGTGTTAATATATATAAGGAAATTACATGAGGATTCCAACTCCATTGGTTGTGATAAAATTAGGAAATAGATAATACTAAGGTCATTGGCATCAACTTGTTTAAGAACCTAGTATAGGCTAATGATGGTCATAACAGGTCTAAAGAGAAGGAATCATAGAGATAGAGGTATGTGAAACTATGATATTATATAAAGTATTAAATTTTAATTTAAAATATGATAAGAAGGATTTGAGGTCACCATAATCACGTACAAGTGGTCTTGTGCCTTGAAGATCAGTTTAGGCCCATAAGGCCTCAAACCCTACATAAGCCCTTAAACCTCCAACTCTACTCTTGTGAAAATATGAGATCCTAAAGAATATTTAGGGATATATGAGGTTGTATGGTGATAATATAGGTATTTAAAATTGTGTCACAGGTAACGTAAGACAAGGAAAGTGCCCTTTTGGCTGAATAAACCTCCTTAAGCTCATTCATCACAGTTTATCAACTCGAGTTATAGCTTTAGATGTTCATATATTACATGAAGAGGTGAATGAGTCATATATATATTAGAGAAATTTGAGGACCCATATTCACCTTTCATCCATGGTAGAGATATTTGGATTCATGGGGAAATATTTATGAATGATCCTTAAGACTGTAGGCATGCTTAGACTACCTAGGAGAATCCTGAGAGGTTCCAACCTTTGATCAGATCTCATCAAAAAAGATGCATGGGACCAAGATATATTAGCAAAATTTTAGGAGGTATATACACTCAATACTCATGACCTTGAGTTCCCAATATAGGGCCTTTGTTTTATGAACCATCATTAATATGGTAGGCCACTCTAAATCCTCTAAAACCCTAATAAAGGACCTGATGGCCAAGAATCTACTCCTAATGACTCCAATGGCCCTAAAACACCTTAATAAAATTAGGAAGACACATAAATGTCTTATGTTCCCTTGTTTACTAGGAAATTTTCATGTGTGGGGAAAAATATGTAAGAAAAGGGCTTGTAGTTTCTAATTTTGGGTTTATTTTCATCATTCCTAGGCATGTTTGAGATCCTAAGTGGGTTTTAAGGCCTCTTGGACACATGTAGAGATGAAATTGTCTCCAAAAAATCATTATTGAATCCCTCTAGTGGTACAATCAATCCTAAATAGTATAACTAAAGATACGTGGAGAGGTAACCTTCATTTACATTAAGAAGAGAGTGTTGTGGGTCTACTCACATGGTGAAAAGGCTTTCTAAGGTAGAAGAATCATTGTATCAACCTCTACAAGCCATTATCAAGCTTATAAATCACTTGAAATATTTTGAGTCTTGGGTCTCTCATTCACTAAGGTGACTATGGCATTCTATGAACTATAAATGACATGAAGGGTGGTAACTAGGCTAGTAATGGCCATGCTTAAACATGTAACTACCTTCCCAAAATAGGATCATGATCTATATTACATAAAAAGGAGTAATGTATAATTTTTAACGAGCATGGTGCATTTATGGAGTCAATTATGACTAAAAATAGAGCATCCACAACACCACTATACCCAAAATGCTCATTAAATACCAAATAATGTCACCCAATCAATGCATGTGGAAAATTATGAGGTTATTTCCTCAATCTCATTCATGTTTGTAACTATTTTTTGATAGGTAAAGGTCATTATGTCATCTCCACTCTATTTATATGCCATATTATCCCTCTCTATCTCCCATGTTCTATAAAATGGGCTTAGAAAGCTATTATAAATGATCTGGAGGTCAATTCCAAAAAGGTACCAGATATTATCCAATATGGAATGATTCAAAAATAGTTCTACTATGTAGAGCATCTCAAGAGCTTTTTGATGATATCTTGTTTGTATAAAACTGAGGTCATGGTGAAAACATATGGCTTCTCAAAGTTTTTACTCAATAGACACAAAATATGATGTGGTCAAGTGATTACCAAAGGGGCCAATGATGTAGTAACCTGTGGCATGTGGCACAAGGTGGAAGAAATTTTGGGGTTTTCATAATTCATTTTTGATAGGTGTAAAAGGCTGGCTATGGGGACCGTAGCTAGTGGAGTCCACTTTTGTCTCAAAGGGGGCCCTTACCGTTGATAGAGCTATGGAGCATCTAGTTAGATGTTAACAAGTGTCAAATCGGGAGTGATCCACAAAGTGGGTCCTTAGGCTGCCATATGGACTACCACTACTTAATTATTTTTCAATTTATTTTCATGGTCAAATTATTAATAATCTTATTTAACATAAATGCCAAGTCCAACTTACCACAAAATACCACAACTTACCAAGTTGTCACGAAAACCACCAAAGCCCAACATAGCCCACCATTACATGCCATGTCCTCAAGCCAACCAAACAAAACCAAATAACCCACATCAACATGCCAAGAAAAGAAGTGGTGGACATGTGGCTTTAGCCACGCTAAACAAGGTAGAGGTTTTCCATCTTAAGCAAAGACTTTGTAATTCCCACAAAACATTTAGGATATAGATTATTATTATATGCCAAATGCCTATTAAAAGGTAAGCTATGTCACATTAATATCCATAATGGGATATGGATATAATACGTGGGGATTAATAAATTTGGATAAAAACTAAAATAAAGGCTATGGGCCATTTTTTTTTATTGGCAAAGTGATAATACTCACCACCATGAAAACCATGGGTGGAAGCACTATATAAAGTGGTCAGGGTTGGTGTTTTAAATAATTGATTTTTGAAAACAAAGTAAAGTTCTGGAATCTAAAGCCAAAGAAAATATTGCTTAAGAGACTTAAGAGGCTTGCAGAAGGAGATAGAGGCAGAATCAGAGAAAATTCCAAAAATATACTTATGATATTTTTGCCAAAGAATCAACTTTTTAGTTGGTGAAATTCCATTTTTAAAATGTCATGTATGTATTTTCAAGTGTTTTTAATAAATAAGCATATAAAGAACCTAGAGACATAGGCCATTATGCTAAACTCTATAATCAATTGTGTGTGTTGATTGTCTTGTTCATTTTTAAATGGTGTCTCCTTTATATACTTGCAAAATTACTGTTATAAATTTATTTACAAATTAAAGGTTAAATTAATTTTATAAATTATTATTATTATGCAAAAATCAATATATGTATAAGTGTATTCTTGCTAAAGTTTATGGATCAAGTTAGTATCAAAGCTAAGTTTGTTTTGATGAATTGGTGGTTTTATTTTTAGCTAAGTTTAGTTATTATAATACAATGGACCCAATGCTAGCACAAATTTAGTTATTACTGAATACCCTCATCACTAAAATAATGTAATACCTATAATCCCAAAAGCAATGTCGACAAGTGACAAAGCAAACACATGAATAACAAATTGAAAAGCTCCAACAAAGCATTGATACGCTGCGGGTAAAACTACAACAAGAACATCAATAAAATAAAAGGATGCATGAAGATGTAGACACTTGCAGACATTATGTTTGGTGATGTCATATTACCAAGCAATGATAGATACTATACCCCAGTCAATCTTTGTTGTAGTTCAAAAAGTGAAACAAGGAGAGAGGCAAGGCACCAATCATGTCTAACAGCCATCAATCAACGTAACAATGTAGTACATCATCAAACAACTCTAGAATCTCTAATGTGATAGCTAATACTAGCCAAAGTGTTAGATATTATACTATGCTCCAAGGAAACTCAAAGGCAAAACTATACTTCTATTACTGAGGGAAAATTTATGTAGATCTATTTTAACTAGAGTTAAGGAGACAATTATATCACTAAAGGTCTCTTATAATGTCTAAAGATAAAATCTCTTCCTTTACCTCACACTAAACCAATCAAAAGAACTGATGGCAAAGTACGTGGACATGTAACCCATTATGGCATCCTACATTTTGGCATTAGAGGGTTATTCTTTGATCAAGTAGCTCTTGACATAGTTCTGAGAAAAGATGAAGAGATCACTTTGGGTCATTATTATCTCACATCTTGACATGCTAGAGAAACTGTGTCAAGAGAAGGAATCCAACTAACAACCAATCATACCTACAAGGTTTAGTTCGAAACAAGCCAGGTAAATAAGGTGTATTTTGGTTATAGTAGTGATTCTTTTAATTCATATACTCTTGATAGTACTATTAATGAAAATGATGTTATAAGTCTAGAAATACATAATACTTCAATTATTAATGTATCTTCTAATGTACATTCTAAAGATGAAATAATAAAATCAACTCTTTTGGCTATGTTAAAAATGTTAGAGATACCAAATGTGCTAACCCTAAACATTTATCAAGTCCATGTGTGATACATTTAAAAAGTACAAAAAGGAAATAGGTTCTAAGATGTTAGCTAAAATGGGATTTGAAAGAAAAGGCCTTGGCATTAATGGTCAAGGAATTTTCCAGCCTATCCAAGTGGCAAAGAGACCATTTTGTATAGGATTAGGATATGGAGGTGAAGGGAAAATTGCCCAAGAAGCTAAGTAGAATGATTACTCAAGCAGTAAGCTAGAACACCCTGAAGAGCTAAAAGAAGAACTATCTAAAGATACAATATCTACATTAGATGAATCATCTTCAAATGACTTATCAAAGTATGCAAAAATGAAATACTTAAATGTATTTTTTTATTATGCCCAATAAAGTCCTATAAAGATGCTTAAGAAAACTACCGAAACAAGGTTGTCAAATAAAATAGGAAAATTCAAAAACAACTTAAGACAAAGGTTGTAATTACAACTTTAATCAGGCAACAAATAGATTCTTGTCAATTAGAACCAAAGACAACATCAATGAGGGAAATGACAATCAATGAGAAGCTGACAATATAGAGATTATCACCCTGGAAAGGTAAGCAACACTTCTTTAAAAGACTAATAGTTAAGGATTCTAAAATAGATGTTATCTTTGATAAAAATTATCAAAAGAATATGATATCTGAAGATGTTGTAGAAATTCTAGGTTTGAAAACTAAGCCACATCTCAAACCATATTCATTGGATAAGATGGTGATGGTAGTAATGTACATGTAATCAAATCATGTAAAATAGGGATTGCAATTACCTCCAACTTTTTAGATGAAGTTATGTTAGATGTGGTTTCACTCCATTTTAATGGCATTATCATAGGAGAACTAATTTTTTCTCTGAGAAAGGCAAACTTTTCTAAGAAAGAAAATCATCATAACATTGTAAAAGATGGGATAGAATATCTTGTGTGAGCACATCAGTAGTAACCATTATAGGAAAATGGTGCCTTTAGTGTTATTTTAATCATGTATGTATATGGGAACACTACAGGGTAACATGAATATGTCATCATGAGAAGCATCAGGAACAACTTGAAAGATAGGTTATATATTTTAATTTATGTGTTTCAATATGTGCAAATATGTATACAAGTTTGAATATATGCATTGTTTATAAATGCATAAGACCCAAGTATGGGCAATGTTTATAATCATTATGTATAGTTACAGTGTTTATAAAGACCCAAGAAGGGTAATGTTTGTAAAATTATTGCTATGTAAAACCCTAAAAGGGTAATTTTTACAACACCAGGTGTCATTTTCATAGTTTCAATTTCATAAGACCCATTAGATTATCTTTAGAACTAATTGGTAATCAGGGGATCATCAAAGTCAGAGCCAGAGCCATAAAAAGATCCTCACATGGACTACCAGGTCTAGTACTAGTTTTTAAGGATAAAAAGCCTTTTTAATTAAGCTGATTGATCTAGAGGTTAATTCAAAAAAGGCCTCAGATCAAACTAAATCCTTCATCATTGTAAAGGTCTCATTAAGATATTTCCAATGGTATGTATAATTCTAAAAATAGAGCTTGTATACTTCTGGTGTAGTTTGTTAAAGTTCTAGTCAGATTAGGTCAAATATGGTCAAACTATAGAAATTATCCAATATGGTATGATTCAAAAATAGTTCTACTACATATAGCATCTCAAGAGATTTCTAATGATATCTCATTTACAAAAAATTGAGGTCATGGTGAAAAGATATGGCTTCTTGAAGTTCCTTTTCAATAGGAAAAAAACACGACGTGGTCAAGTGATCAACAGATGGGATAATGATGTAGTGACATGTAGCACATGGCATGAGGTAGAAGAAATTTTGGGGTTTTCATAGTTGGTCTTTGACATGCATAAAATGCTGATTATGGGGACCATAGCCAGTGGAGTCCACTTTTGTCCCAAAGGGGAACCTTACCACTGATAGAGCTATGGAGCATCCAGTTGGATGTCGACAAGTGTCAAATTGGGAGTTGTACATATGGTGGCTCCTCAGGCCACCATGTGGCCTCTCACCACTTAATTATTTTTTAATTCATTTCCATGGTTAAATTATTAATAATCTTATTTACCATAAATGTCAAGTCCAACATACCATGAGATACCATAACTTACCAAGTTGTCATGAAAACCACCAAAGCCCAACATATCCCATCATTACATGCCACATCTGTTAGGTTGTGGAGATAAAAGCTTCACTATTGCAGACATGGAGGAGGTTGTTGAGAGGTTGCTAAGTTGCAGGGAAACCAACATCGGTCTGATCAGTCGATGTCAGTCATATACAGTGGGAAATGCAACCAACATCGGTCAAGTATCAGCTAACGTCAGTCATCTCCAACCTGACAGGGACCAACATCGGTCGCCTATGTGATTCCAAAACTACCAGTTCATAGACAGTTATTTAATGAATTGGGTGTTTGCATGTTGAGAGGCCAATTATAGTCTTGAGCTGCAGCTCTAATTATTATAATTAGATGTCTAATTATTGTTTGCATGAGATCTATATAATAGACTCATGGGCTATATTTTAATTTGTGCTAGAGAGTAAGAGAGCAAATATTAGCTCCTTCTATGTGTGAAGAGAGTAAGGTGTGTTCCTCTTAGTGCCACAGTGCCAAGTGTGGGTGTTGGTTTGGAGAATCAGAAGGATTCTTCATGTATGTAGGATCTTGGTCAGCAGGTGTGCAAGGCCACGTTTGGAGATCTACATGGTAAGTAAGATCATTGATCTGTAGGTGTATGTGTGTGTGAGGTCTAAGGTTTACAGGTGTGCAGAACCAGGTTGATCTGTAGGTGGCAGTAGAATCAAGGTGACAGCAACACAACAGGGAGCAAGATCAGGTAGGATCTACTTAGAGTACGGTGTGTACTCAGTTGGAGAGCAAAGAGGAAGGAAAGGTAGTTCCTTCCATAAGTAAGATCATTTGAGTTGCAAGTTGTTTCAAGTTTAGGGGAGATCTACTTGGAGTACATTGAGTACTTGGAGTGCGTGGAGCACTTATGGAGTGTGTGGAGCATTGGTGTACTGGCAATAGTGGATACTAACTGGTTGGAGGTGAACACCAACTCTGTGTTTGAGTTGTGTGTTGGAACCATAAGAGAGAGAGCTTTGAGGAAAGAATTTCTGTACACTTGAGGTGTGGGAAGCCTCTGAGAGGTGTGAAGAATAAGTGGCATCTTCTTTATTGTATTCTTTTCTGGATGAGTATTAATATAAGTTGTGTATTGTCTCTCATATTCTATGTTGTTTCTGGTTTCTAGTTACTTGTAAATCTGGTTAATTCTGCATGTTTAGTTTCTTGGTAATCAATGGTGCTTCCACGGGTTCCTAACAATTGGTATTAGAGCCAGGTTGTAGGGAGCAGGTTTTGTGTTTGGTTACAGGTCACTCTCAGGGGTTTCTGATTGAGTGGGAGTATAGCAACGATAGAAGAAAGTAGGCTACGAATGGAGAAATTGAATAGCACGAATGGTCACTTATGGTGTTATAGAAAGAAAGAGTAGGTAAAGAAATATTGTTGGTTGATAGAAGATCAGCATGAAGGAACTGATGAAGTAGATGTTTCAGGTGTTGTTACACAGGATGCTCTGGGATGTTTCTTGGATAAAGTTGAATCTTGGTTAATAGATTTTGTTGCCTCTTTCCATGCAGCCCCAAGTAGAGGGGTTGGTGAGCCTTGTCAAAATATTGGCAAAGGGGAAGTGAAGCTGAAATTGTAGGTGGCCAACACATGGGTGTTGAAGGAGGTCATGCAGGTCCCAGGCTTGAAGATGTGGCTAATTTCTTTAAGAAAGTTGGGTGATGAGAGATGTACGGAAACTCTCACAGTGGATGCACTTGAATTAGCTAGTGGTAAGAAAGCAGGTACTCTTTATCTACTTGCTTATATTACTGATTCTTCTTCTGTTGCAAAGACATGGCTTTATAGGCTTGGTCACATGAGCAAGAAGGAGATGCATGTTCTTAAGTGGAAGACAGATGTGTTTGATAGACTTAAGAACTAGAAAGCCTTAGTGTTCTTGGAGGAGATGATGGACAAAGTTCAATGGATGGGGCTGGATACTTCTGAGCAAGGTAGTTTGGATAGGGTTTTGATCCATGGAGAGCTCACAGGTAAAAAGTCATCACTCATAGGCGAACACAGTTACCGGCATCGGTCAGAGGGAACCAGCGTCGAACAGACAGGTGTCAATGTCAGTCATGTGCAGATCAGATCCGGTGGTGTCGAGCAGGTTAACTACCGGCATCAGTTAGAGAATTGACATTGGTGACCAGGTAAGACTAATGTCAGTCAAAAAATTGGCATTGATAGAAAGGATAATCGCATGGTAATCGACATCGGTCGGATGCAGATTGTGTGGTGATCGAGGTCGATCATTGTAATGGATTTTGGGCAAATAGCAAGTTGTCAAGGAGTCTCAAATGCCCATGGGGAGGACTGAAAGTGTAAGTAAGCCTCAAATTCATTATTCCTCTTCTTTATACTCATTGCTCACTGTAAAGCAGGAAGGATCCAGGAAATAGTGGGAGCATGGCATGAACAGGATGCAGAACCAAATGAGAGATTTGGTAGGGTTGCCAACCGGTATGAAAGCACTGAGATGAAAGGATACCTTAGTTAAAGAATAGAGAGAATGGAGACATGAGATGGAAGGCCAGGTCATATGGTCTTGAGGAAGCTACAGGATAGTGGTACAGAGTTTTGACAGGGGGATGACAAAGCAGGGCTTTAGTCAATGTCAATGTAACCATTGTGTTTGTCTTACCAGGTGGATGATGGTCACAACATTATCTTGTTGCTATATGTGGAGGATGAGCTTGGTGTAGGTTTAGACATATAGGGTTTTGCTGAGCTAAGTGTGAGGTTAGTTTAGTGGCATGTCATGAGGAATTTAGAGAAGCAAAATTCTTTGGCATGAGAGACATGGAAGATCACAGGTTGATTTTGTCTCCAGTGGGAGCTGATGTGAATTAGATGTTGGAAGGGTTCAATACGCAGGATGCAGAACCAGAGCACACCAAGGGTTAGATAGTTTAGTGTCTGAAATCACATGAGGTGTGGTATAGACCTGAGTTTTCCCCAGTAGTGGGAGCTGTCAGAGAGTTAAGAGCCAATTTGGGGAAGTGGGTTATCAGGTATCTGAGAGGGACTAGCAACATGGATTCATGCTATGTAGGGTCAGGACTTCACTACATGGGTTTGTAGGTTCAGATGTGGTAGGTTACTCGGATGACAGGTGGTGCACCATAGGTTGTGTGGTGGGTGGTCTTCAAGATTGATCTTGAAGAGGGATACAAGCAAGGAAATAGATTAGATGGGGTACAAGTATAGGTACAGTGTATCTATTTATCTCCAAGTGGGAGATTGTTAGGTTGTGGAGCTAAAAGCTTCACTATTATAGACATGAAGGAGGTTGTTGAGAGGTTGCTAAGTTGCAGGGAAACCGACGTCAGTCTGATCAGTCGACATCGATCATATACAGTGGGAAATGCAACTGACATCGATCAGGTATCAACTGACATCGGTCATCTCCACCCTAACAGGGACTGACGTCGGTTGCCTGTGCAATTGCAGAACTACCAATTCACAGATAGTTAGTTAACAAACTGAGTGTTTGCATGTTGAGAGGCCAATTATAGTCTTAAGCTGTAGATCTAATTATTGTAATTAGATGTCTAATTATTGTTTGCATGAGATCTATATAATAGACTCATGGGTTGTATTGTAATTTGTGCTAGAGAGTAAGAGAGAAAATATTAGCTCTTTCTGTGTGTGAAGAGAGCAAGGTGTGTTCCTCCTAGTGCCACAGTGCCAAGTGTGGGTGCTGGTTTGGAGAATCAGAAATATTCTTCATGTATGTAGGATCTTGGTCAGCAGGTGTGCAAGGCCACGTTTGGAGATCTACATGGTAAGTAAGATCATTGATCTGTAGGTGTATGTGTGTGTGATGTCTAAGGTTTTCAAGTGTGTAGAACCAGGGTGATTTGCAAGTGGTAGCAGAATCAAGATGACAGCAACACAATAGGGAGCAGGATCAGGCAGGATCTACTTAGAGTACGGTGTGTACTCGGTTGGAGAGCAAAGAGGAAGGCAAGGTAGTTCCTTCCATAAGTAAGATCATTTGAGTTGCAGGTTGTTACAAGTTCAGGGGAGATCTACTTCGAGTACATTGAGTACTTGGAGTGTGTGGAGCACTTGTGGAGTGCATGGAGCACTGGTGTACTGGCAGTAGTGGATACTGACTTGTTGGAGGTGAACACCAACTCTGTGTTTGAGTTGTGTGTTGGGACTGTAAGAGAGAGAGAGATTTGAGGAAAGAATTACTGTACACTTGAGGTGTGGGAAGCCTCTGAGAGGTGTGAAGAAGAAGTGGCATCTTCTTTATTGTATTCTTTTTTGGATGAGTATTAATACAAGTTGTGTATTGTCTCTCATATTCTGTGTTGTTTTTGGTTTCTTGTTACTTGTTACTTTTGGTTAATTCCACATCTTAATTTGCTTGTATATGGTAATCAATTGTGCTTCCACGGGTTCCTAACAACATCCTCAATCCAACCAAATAACCCACATCAACATGCCAAGAAAAGAAGCAGTGGAGATGTGGCTTTATCCACGCTAACCAAGGTGGAGGTTTTCCATCTTAAGCAAAGACTTTGTAATTCCCATGAAACATGTGGGATATAGATTATTATTATATCCCAAATGGATATTAAAAGGTAAGCCATGTCACATTAATATCCATAATGGGATATGGATATAATACATGGGGATTAATAAATTTGGATAAAAACTAAAACAAAGGCTATGGGCCATTTTGTTTTTTATTATCAAAGTGATAATACTCACCAAAATGAAAACCATGGGTGGGATAACTATATAAAGGGCTCATGGGTGGTGTTTTAAAGCATAAATTTTTGAAAACAAAGTAAAGGTTGGAATTAAAAGCCAAATCAACTATTACTTAAGAGGCTTAAGAGGCTTGCAGAAGGAGATAGAGGCAAAATCAAAGAAAAGTCCTAAAAGAGACTTATGATATTTTTTCCTGAGGATCAACTTTATATTTGGTTAAATTTTATTTTGAAAATATCTTGTAAGTATTTTCAAGCATTTTTTATAAATTAGCCTATAAAGGACCTGGAGATGTAGGCCATTGTGCCAAACTCTGTAATCAATTACATGTGTTGATTATCTTGTTCATTTTTGAATGGTGTCACCTTTGTATACTTACAAAATTAGTGTTATAAATTTATTTGCAACTTAAATGTTAAATTTATTCCATAAATTAATATTGTTAAACAAAAATCAATATATATAAGTGTATTTTTGTTAAATTTTATGGATCAATAAATATCCCTTTGTTGGGTACAAATAAACTTGCCCATTTGTATCTTCAAACCTTTAAATTAATATAAAGATTGATTCAGCCTTCTCCATACTAGTTTCTATTGTGTTTATTATTTATTGATTTGCATAATGGGTTGAATCTTTCTCCCTTTATAGGTCCTTGTTTTTCACCTAGACATTGGTGGATTGGTCTTATGCAGGTCACATAGTGTGTGAAGGTGTTAATGATTGTGCTTGTAGTGGAAATTGATTGGTAGTATCTTGAATTAGACATCTCATTTATCACCCTCAAGTTATAATTATTTGGCATGGCCTCCATGTGAATTACTAATGTGTAATATTCCTTTTGGAGAGAGTGTGTTAGCAACTAGTCCTTATTTTATCCATAAGCATGGTTGAAATATTAAGTAGAGTAGACATAACACATTGGTGCATCACCTCCTGCAATTTAGGGTTTTTTATTAAATTCTTTTCTATCACTTTTGTAAAAAAATTAGGCTTAGTGGTTTGAATATAAATGATGCATTAGGGGAGCTAGCTCCAAACCTAGAGACTCACCTCACTAATTAGGATACCCATGCCTAGAGGTGATTCCATTATATTAGATCGATGAGGTAGGTTTGAAATTCCTTTACCTCAAGGGTGAAATCTAGACTGATAACAATTTTATCATTAATATATACAATAACTTATATATCTAAGGATTTTTTAAACACCTCATTCATCAACCTTATGAAATTTATATGAGTATTAGTCATTTTTAATGATATCAAAAAATACTCATGTAATCCTTCTTTATCTTCAATGTGGTCTTACACTCATCATCCTTCATAATTATGACTTGGTGATAGCCACTCCTAAAATTTGTCTTTTATAAGTTCTTTACTCTGCTCAAACAATCCATCAAATCATCCACTCGTGGAAATTAAAATCAGTTCTTGATGGTGTTCTTGTTGATGGATCTAGAATATATGCATGTCCTCCATTCTCCTCCTTTATCTGGTGTTATTAATTTTACTAATACACAAAGACTAAATTTATATCATCAATCCTCTAATACAAAAATTCTTATACCTTCTTAATTATCTCTTCACTATTTGTAAGATGAAAAATTTGAGAAATTGATTTATATTTTCAAATTATATCCAAAACACCCAAATCTACAATCTAACATTATAATTAGAAACCATTAGATCAAAATGCATTAAAATGAATATTTAAAACATCATTATAATCTAAATCCAAATGTTCCCAATCAATATTCAAACAAATAGACTAAATATTATAAATGGAGATTGCTTACAAATACACTCAGAATTTCAACATGATATTATATTGATCAAAAGACTTTCATGATAGTTTGATAGATTTAATTGGTAGAATATTTTAGCATGAAGGATCATGGATTATCTAGTTAGTTTAGCAATCGAGGGGTGAATTATTTAAATAAAATGAGGGAGAATCAATGGACAAAATTCAAATTTGGGTATAGGAAGATCAATGGTGGAGAATTATTCAAGGAATTAAAACTTCCTTGGATGATTCTAGAGGAGGGAATGTTCTAGAGATAGAATTCTCTAGAGTATTTGTGAATGTTTAATCATGAATAATCGGTGATAAGTTATGTGATTAGGGGATTATATGGAGTCTATGGATGTAGGAGAGGATACTCATATGCTAGGGTAGGTGGAAGGGAATTTTAAATTCCCAAATATTAGATAAATGGGGTTAGTTAATGGATAATATAGAATTAGGTGAATTAATTATGTTATAGGATGTTATAAGGCTATTATGTGACATGAAGAATGAGAAGGGGGTATTATAACAAATGTATATAAGGGGATTAATAAGATGAATTAGATGAAATAAGGTGAGATAAAATATTATTGGATGAAATTAGTGACAGAGGGAAGTGAGTAAATTTAAATGGATACATTTTACCCCTCTTTAAAATGGAATTACAAGTGGATAAAGTGGAAGAAGTAATGGTCTTTCAAAGAATAAAAACACTCATGGATGAATTTAATTAAATTATATTAGTGTATATGATTCCCCCTTGAGGGGACATGCAGAGAAGAATGAGATAGATGACCACTCAAAAAGAATAAATGATGGGTAGGATGCGTGAAGAGATAAGGATTTGGGATGCAAGATATGAGATCGATGAGGAATATAATTAAATTGACATGAGCAATGTGCTACAAATTAATAATTCCCCTAGAAAAGAGCTATGCACATGGAACATCAATGATTGTGTCATGATTATTGACACATGCCAAGGGGTAATCAACCATAACATGATGATGATAAGACAAAAGGTTGAAAGCTTTAGACATATGCCAGGTAAGGACACTTGCCAGGGAAAGATGTGGACCAATATGATTGATAGATAAGGCCATAATATATCAACATATTCCAAGAAAGGACATAAGTATGGAAGAGCATTAGGCTAAAATAAGATTGATTTGATAAGATTAATAATGAGTGTATCTCAAAGCTGAAGTCAAAGAATATTATGAAGGAGATAAGAGAAGAAATAATATGATCATGTGACCAAAGGTTGAAGGGGAAGAATTATATTGCATTACATCAAATCAATGAGTCATAATGTGATTAATAATGATGATACCCCTAACAAGGACACATATAAGGGATCAAGATATAATAATAAATTTATGGTCCTGCTCATGCCCCAATAGGAGGAAACTGTAAACTTTAAATGATGAATTGACTAATCTGTGATAATGAATGACTAATGGAAGAAAATATGGATGTTGTGATTTTATCGGGCCCAATCAACAGATGTGGGTGATTGAAGAATATTAGGGAGATGATTGTAGGGATGGTGATTCATCAATAGATTGGTTGATTAATGATTGATATTATATATCAAATATTTGATTGATGTCATACTTGAGGATGATAAAGGATAATATACATGTGATGGTGAATGATGGTAAAAGAGGAGAGAGTGGTCGAGCTAACCTCATGCACACCATGTGACTGAGCATTACCTACATGGTTGTAAAGATCTCAAGCCAATGTAATATAGACTAAATGATATATGACAAGATAATACTAAAGGAGGAGGATGATAATGATAGTTATACATGTTAGTTATTAGCTAGAGGATGTGACTCAAATGTTATACATGACGATAAATGACAAGGAAAAAGAATGGGAGATGAGATGTTAGATGTTGATTACTAGAGAGATGATAGATGAGTAACTATAAAATGAAGATGGGATGATAAATGTCTTAGATGAATGATTAGATATTATACAAGTGGACTAGATGATTGACTTGATGGGATTAAGATGATGAGATGATTAGGCAAGTGATGGAGGATAGGATAAATGATGATTGTAGTCCATGATCAATCCATCATTATGGTAATAAGGCTCATCATAGTCTAAGTAATCTGATGTAAATATATCACTAGGTATTATGCCCCTTGATATAAGTATGACCAAGAGAACATTATGCCAAAGTGCATGATTATAAAAGGGGTAAATAATAAACTATGTATCATTGAGGGAACCTAAAAGCATCATTGTAACTTTTGGTGTCATCATAACATCCTTGTTCATTACCTAATAGTTAAAAAGATTTATGATACAAGAAAGATCAAAATATATATAGACAAACATTTATAGATAAGCAAATAAAAGCACACATATCATACAAATAACACACATAAATATATACACATCAAGCAAATGGGATCTTATCTATTGTCTAATTGAGTAAGGATGGGGTGAAAGAGGATGATAGTTGATGCCAATGAATATGTATGGATAGACTTACCTTGATTAATATTAGGATGGAATAGGGTTGTGGATAGGGTGTGTTTGAGAAATTTCCCACTTAAACATAGGGGCTAGTCGACTTGTGGATTGAGCATGTTTTTAACTTAGTTGAGAGACTTAGGAATTATTAGGCTAAAGTGAGAGTAGGTCAATGTTAGCTCAATATAGACTATAATTATCCTATTTTGAAATAAGGTATGAAGACAATGGTAGGATGGACGGCTATGATTTGGTTACAACAATAAGAGGTGAAGGGCATAGAGCTAGATGTAAATGGGGGATTGAGCATAATACAAGACATCATGAAATATTTATGGATTTTTCTAGATTTTATGTTTTTTTGGATTTTTGACATATTTCAAATTTAAGGTCTTTTTTGGACTATGAATATACACTATATAAAGGGGGTTACTAGCAAAGAAACTACATATCCTAACATCTAAGATGAGGATGGATGGAATGTTGGATGGGATGACAAAAGGATGAGGGTGAAGCTGGAAGGAGGATGATGAACAAGGAAGAATGGATTGGGGATCTCCAATGAATACATCATGAAAGAACTAGATATCTAATATTTTGAGTGTCTATTAGAAGATATGCCAAGATAATTCTAGAACATTTCCAGAACATCTTCCACTCCCTTATGAAGGTCATGAATGCAATAAATTATAGACATAATAGGATGTATGATAAGATGGCATATGATGGGTAATGGATAAAGTGATAAAATAGATAAAGATGACATGGAGGGGATTTGATAAGGGATATTATGTGGATGAAATGGATTTGCCCCCAAGTATTGAGGTATAATGTGGATACTAGATTATTTTACCATGATTTTAAAAATTGGTTTTCATCATGGTGCTTGCCCAAGGCACTATAAGACTAGTTTTCACCATTGGATGATTTTTACTTTTAACATTTTTAATGACATTTCAATTTATTAGATAGGGTTGAGATTCAGGATGTAAATGCTTTCTTTATCTTTCAACTGACACCTGTTCTAAAAAGTTGTGCTTCTAGAACCATGTTATCAATGTTAGATTCACTAATGTCTTTGAGAACTTTATTGATTCTTGATTTAACATCCTATAGATGTCTCAGTCAGGTATTTTTATAACCCATACAAGAGATGATGTTGATTGGGAAAGTGACGTGTGGTAGGGATGGAATTGGATGGTTTTGATAGTGAGGTAAAGGATGTAGATGAGTGATATGATGATGAATGGTGTGACTTGGAGGAGAGCAAAAATGGGGTTCAATAGTGGCATACATTATTGGATAAGGTGGAGGGACATTTTTTATTTGTGTTGTATGCTAAATAAGGTTAAGGGATCCAAGACCTTTTGAATTATTGTCTCTTTGATCCAAATATAGGAGGATTATTGATCATATCACTATTACTTTTGAAAGATTTTTTACTTTTTGATATTTGACTTGAATTTTGACTACCCCTGGTTCCTTCATTTGGGATTCACTAGAGGAATTTGATATTTGAATTGATATAGGATGATTATTTAACACCTCAAGGATATTTTTACTAGGGAATGATGTTTTTTGACTTGGTCGATTATAAAAATATTCTTAACTTTGATTGATTATTTTTGGATCATAGCTGGCATGATTATCATGTATGAATTTTTTAATACTTTTTTGGATCTTTATATTTGTGGCACATATTATGTTACTTGAGGAATGGTCCAATGATGTATGCTCCTATTCGTCCCTATGGAAGGAAGTGATTAAATGATCATTGACAAGAATAAAGGGGTCTATGATGGATAAAGGTGGAAGAGATGGTATGGTGAGGTCAATGATTGGTGGTGGGGAAACATAGGCCTTAAAGGGGTTCTTAGGGGACTCAATTTTGACATTAGATAACATCTCATCAAGATATAAAAAAATGACCACTAGGACTAGCTATAGTACATGCATTTGAGGTAGGATCAGATTCACTCTGATAGTCTTCGACTAATAAATCTTGTAAAATATTTGTTATGACTTCATAATCCTAGTTGGGATAAAAAAATATACCTATTGATTAGTTTACATCTAGATTGGAAGTAATCTCAAATTGGTAGATGTCATCATGAGCTACGATATCTATGATGGATGATGTTTTTGATGAAGAATATAATTCAAATATTGGTGTTGAACATGATCCTATTGCAAGAAATACTTGTATTAACTCCAATTCTAACTTTGATGAGGTAATTATGATAATAGAGGATTATTTGTCTGCAAGTGACCTTTCAATGTAAGGTCTTTGATACAATGGATGAGAAGAAGATAATGGATGAACAATGGATTTGCCAAATATATGTCCATAGAAGGACTAATGAGAGAAGGGAGGACTAGGATCATGATAAATGGACTCATCTTCAATAGAAGATCCATAAAAAATGGGGGGACCATGGAAGATGGATGTGGTGTCTTGACCTTGGCTTGGAAAGGGAAGGGATTGATCATGATTAGGAATATAATCTTGGCACACCTCTTATTATTCACCCTTAGATGTACACCCATTTGATTTATTCTCAATTTTTATTTCACCATGATCAATGAGGTCTTAGACATAGTTTTGGGATTAAGACATCAATAAATGGTATTCCCCTAGGTTCGATGATCTATATAGTAATGGTTTTCTTTATACTAAGAAGGCTTAGGCTTGGAAGGATCAATATGTCTTATAAATGGATAGATCATCAAGACTACAACAACAAGTTTGTGGAAGAGAGATTCTAAGGAAATAGGAAGATGAGTATAGGGCCTCTCTTCACTTTCTTACTTGGATGTAGAAGCATAAAACATTAGATTAGATGGGTGTTTATGTGATTATGTGGGTGGACTAGTATTAGATGAGGTGGTTAGGATTGGATTCTATTTTATAATAGAGGATATGGTAGATTATTGGCTATGATTCATAGACAAATATATTAAGTGTGATAGGTTGGGATGAGGGCTAGGAGTAGACTAATGTAGATGGGTGAAAACTGAAGATAATGTTGGGTGGATAAGGTCAAAGTTTGTAAGATGTGGAGTGCTTGTCTCAAGGAAGAAGGAAATGAGTACATCCCTAGTGAGCATGAGGCATTGGTCAATTAGGGTGTCCAATTTTTCTTTATAATCCATGGATCAATATGGGAGAAAGTAAAAATGATGTGGTTTTACCAACCCTATTTGGTAGGTACAAGGTATTTAATGGAAAGATTGAGGGATGAATATGGGATGTATGAAACAAATTTAGACAAAGGGATTACATTAATCTAATCTCAAGTTTGACCTAATGTTAATATGATGTGATGTGAGATGAGGTAAGATGAAATAGACCAACTTAGGCTATGAACTATACTTTCAATGATTAAGACTATATTTGATTGAGTGAGATACGACAAGATTTAGGACTTAGTGATGGGTTAGACTAGCCCAAGAGACTAATTTTGACTAAGGATTGATTAGATTAACAATATCTCAAGACCAAAATGATTAACTCAAATATGATGAGATGATTTCATTGATAGGTTGATAGGATTATGATTATGACTCAAACTTGATTAGACACAAGCAAACTTATAATAAGGACCCTGATGAAAAGAGTTATTTTCTAATGTAAATGAGGACTAGCTTATGACTACAAACTTGACAAGATGACTAGTATAGACAGGGGTATGATAAGGTAAATATGGTTTGGACTAGGTTGTATAGACAATAAATATAGTTATGGACAAGGTGATTAGGATAGACAAGGTCAATATGAGTGACGTGGTTGTGATTAAGGTGACCTAAGGATATATTTTGATAGAGTAATAGGTTATGATTAGGTTTCAAGACCAAATAAATGATGGTAGAAGATTTGGGGGATGGATTTGACTAGGTGATAAAAGGGAATGTCTTGATGTTTTGGACAAGTCTAATGTGGTGAGGTTAGACTAAGATGGGGTGAATACAAAGACAATACCAAGGTGAGTGATGAGGTGTGACAAGGGTATGTAGTTAAGATAAGATGGGCTTAGACCTAATAGAAAGGTGTGATAAGTATTAGGTAGGACTAAGGATAATAGGATATGACTAAGGACTAGGTCACAGAGGGATATAATAGTGAATGACTAAGTCAAGGGGATAGGATGAATGAAGAAAAAATTTCAAGACAAGGTTATGACTTAGGATAAAGTAGAGACTAGATAAAGTGTGTTTCAACTAGGGAAGACTAGGCTAAGATATGAATATTAGGATGTTGTATGTATGAATGGATAAGGTTAAATAAAAATAATAAGATAGGGACATGAGATGATGATGGAGAATGAGGTGAGATGTAAATAGGGGATGATATTTAACCTAGGGACTATGTTTGACTAGGGGGATAAGATTTTGTGTGTTTGGTTTAAGGGGATGCAAATAAAATAGGCCTTCACAACACAACAAAATACAACAAGCCACAATCTTAGAATAAGTGATTAACTCAGGAGTGCAACTTGATTACTTTAGTATCTAACAACTTCATAGGTGTGGTTTTAGGCGAGTGACCCATTATAAAATCTCTTAAACCCTCTCAGCCCCATTTTCACTTAATGGTCACTTGGGAGCTAATATTGACTCTAACATTAAGTTGCCTATTACAGTTGATGGTCTCATTTGAGGTTAGATAGGGTCTCTAAGGGTGTCCACAATATATACTAGATACATGGGGCCTAACTCCATATAGGTTTCTATCTGATGCTTGGGTCAAAGAGTTAACTCTTTCCCTTCGTTGAATACCTACATGGGTTTAACTATTTGGCCTAATGATAGTTGTCCTTGATTCTTATACTCCACTATAACATAAAGTGTATCTGAATGTGTGGTGATGAAATTTATGTCACCAAACCCTAATATTATGACATGTGCATGGGAATCACTTTCACATCATGTTTTCCTTAAAAAAATAAAAATGGGAGGGTTTATTATTCGTTTTTGATCTTCTAAGACTCGTCACTAGGATGTAGGGAAGAGATAATACACCATTGTAGCCCTCAAGTAACACTAAAACAAGCAAAAATATTTATTAATCAATTAATTAAATGTGATATATATTAAAAATATAAAAAATATTTTTCAAAAGCAAAAAAAATTGACAAGTGTCCTGCAAAGCACATGATTAGTAGTTTCAACTTGGCAATCTTGAGGGGTGACCAGTAAGACAAGATGTTAGACAAAGAGAAAGATGTGTAAAAATATGACCTATAAGACACGTGGTTATTAGTCTTATGTAATACAAAATTACCACTAATTTTACCTCTATGAAAATCAAAACAAAATGTTAGTCCAATAAGCCTTAATAAAAACACTTAAAAAAATTATGATTTTGCACTATAACTTTTTTTTTGTATAAGGGGCCACGATGCAAGTGTCTAGGGGTGGCAGCCCCCAATGAGGTTAAGGTGTATTTCCCCTTATAGGGTTAAGGGAAAATTCCCCTTGCATGGTTTAAGGGCAACCCATGACATCAAAAGTAATTTAGGACTTATAGGATGCTTGAAATGACTCAAAATTCACTGAAAATGATCCTAAATGCACTCAAAAAGGATAATTTAAAGGAAAAAATTGAATTAAAAATAACCAATACAATAATCAAAATCACTTATACATATTAAATGTTATGAAAAATTACCTCTATAAAGTTAAAATCACTTATGAATTGATGGGATTATATTTTTGATAGAATATACACTAAACACAAAATCGTAAGTCATTCATTAAAATTCATAAGAAAAAAATAAATATTGCAACTACATATCAAATACACCTATTTTGAGTTTAAATTTTGTACAGACTTAATGAAAATACTAATGGTTAGCAGTTAAGTTAGCGGTTTGCCCAAAACTACGATTGTTTGTGGTTTACTAAAAAGTGACTAATGGATAGTGGTTAAGCTAGCGGTTTGCCTGGAACATGATATTTTTGAAATTTTTAGCCACAATCCATCATCAATCCATCCTAAAAGGTAAATTTAAAGCACTCAAATCATACAAGGTTAGTCTAAATGGAGGGTTCCCATTGTGGTCACCAAATGTAAGATGATAAATTTGAGCAATTGATTTAGATATGCAAATTATATCCAAAACACTCAAATTTACAATCTACCATTAAAATTGGAAAAATAAAAATGAAATAAAATTAACATTTAAAACAACCTTCTAATATAAATCCAAATGTTCCCTATCAATATTCAAATAAAAATACTAAGTATTATAGATGGATATTGCTTACAAATAAACTCAAATTTTTAGCATGATATTAGCTTGATCAAAAGACTTGGATGACAGTTTGATAGATTTATTTGATATAATATTTTAGCATGAATGATCATGTATTTTTTATTTAGTTTGAAAATGTAGGGGTGGATAATTTAAATATAGGAAGGATGGAGAATCAATGGACAAAATGCAAAGTTGGGTGTAGGAAGACAATGGTGGAGAATTATTCAAGGAATTAATTTTTTTTTTTATGATTCTAGAGGAGGGAATGTTCTAGAGGTATAAGCCTCTAGAGTCTTTATGAATATTTAATCATTATTATTGGGTGATTAGTCATGTGATTAGGGGGTTATATAGAGTCTAGGGGTGTAAGAGAGGTTACTCATAGGCTAGGATAGATGGGAGGGAATTTTAAATTCCCAAATATTATATAAATGAGGTTAGTTAATAGATAATGGATGATTAGATGAATTAATTAGGTTATAAAATGTTATAAGGTTATTATGTGACATGAATAATTAAGAAGGGGTATTATACCAAATGGCTAGAAGGGGATTAAAAGGATGAATTAAATGAAATGAGGTGAGATAAAAGATTATTGGATGAAATTAGTGATAGAGGGAAGCGATCAAATTTATATGCATACAATATCCATCAAAGTCATTCTATAGGGAGATTTATTTTAATATGATGTGAAATAATCCACACTAGCTGAAAACTAATCAACATTTTATCAAGTATAATATCATCACACTCCAACAACTTCTTTAATTTTGTTACAATTTATTGTTGATTTTTTTTAGGGGGGATGTATTTGAATCATGCCTTTTTTTCACCTCATTTAAATTTTATTTAACGAATAACATCATCACATTATTTTTTATTATTATTATTCTGTCATGGAATACAATATGAAATTATTTCCATCCTTCTCAAACTTATGTGTTATTTTATTTCCATCATGAATTACATTACTATAATACTACCATGGTCTCTCAAACAAAAATTGAAAACCATCCATTAGTAGTACTACAACACCAAGTAGATACTTTTGGTAATTCTTGAGGTGGAAATTAATTTTTCATTGTTTTAAAATGGTAACTTTTTATCCCTTTTGAAAAAAATGACACAGTATGCATTCTATTGAAGTGAACATTTTAAATTCAATTTATGTAGTTCATAGAAACCAAAAAATCTATATATCCACCATCAATGATCAATTTACATCACTTACCCCTCATTTTTCACATGGTTTTGAATATTTTATTTTGTTTCCATGGTTTTATTCTTCTTGTTTTTATTGATTTAGAAACACCATTCTAAACATCATATTGTTTCATTCTTGGCTTCTACTTAAATAAAATTTTCTTCTTTCACATTCATTGATTGTGCCACATGCATTCTTGCATCATGATTCATTCCTCCATTATAATTTTATAGACATTCAAAATCTCTACATCCATTTTCACATTTTAAACATACTCAATTTAATCCTCTTTCTCTACCTTTTTCATGACCACATACATGACCATGGTTATGAGTATGTTTACTCTGATTATGTCCTTGCTAAAATTTCTTGAGTTGGCCTCTTCTTCCTACTTTGTACTAGTTTGTTCTCTTCCTCTTGATTGTTATTCTCTTCTTCTATATCCCTATTTTTGTGTTATTGATAACTTATCCTTCACTCTTAATACAACTTGCTTTGCACATCAATGAAATACAACATCACCATTCTCAAATCATCTTGAATGGAAATTGAAATCCCATTCAAATATATAATGACCTTCTCTTTGCATTGTTTTCTTTGGATTGAATAAATTTTCAAATGATAGTAATCCTTAGTGTATTCCTTCATATTAATTTCCCTTTACATCATGTTTTTATAATGTTTCAACAAATTTAGAGTGATTATAAGGCAAAATTTTGGTATTCAACTTCAACACCATTCATTGCCCTGTTTTGATTCTTTCTTTGGCTTAATGGACTTGGTAATTATACACCTATTTCACAAAAATGTTGCATGTCCTTTCAACTTGGTACTTAAAAACTTAATTATTTTATGTTCTTCCATCATCTCAAATTCAAATAATTATGGTAATTTGATTATCTAATCTATCAACTCTTCTAGATTCAAGCTTTTGTAGTCATATCCATCTTAGCACTAACCAACTAGGCATCATTTCCTACTAGTTATTATTATTCAATGATAAAATATTGATCATCACTTTCCTCATTATTATTTACAATAGCTCTTCTCCTATATGTTTACATGATATTCAATATTTTTTGCATGTTCTTCATCATCTCTACAAGGCCAACCACTCAAATTGCATGACCCACTATTCCTTATATAATTATAGGGATATTAATAGATATTTCAGTCATTACACACTATTAAAATCTTCATACTTTAATTCTAGATGGTATCTAATGCAACTTCCTTCCCAAAAAACTACATAATCATTTGTTGCACTTTTGATGACTTTTACAAATGTTTAAATTTTCTCGCAATTTACTAGAATTTATATACGAAAAAAAAAATTACATTTCTCATTTTTCCAACTTATAAAACCTTCAAAACCCTACTCGTATACCAAAATGGTGTAGACACCTACAAGGGTTAGTGAACCCCAATAAATGCATTGTTGGGGTTAGATTGTTCAGTTATGAATGGGAGCTCAAAAATGCATAAATTAAAAACTTACTTGTGCAAACATGTAATAGGAATGGAAAAACCAAAGAATCAAAAATTTAGTAAGTTTTTAATTTTAAAATACAATAGGAAATATTTCAATAACATATGCTTCTTTCAATCTCTATCTCAATTTTTTTTATTTTTATGAATTGTTTGTTTCTTCTTGAGTCTTATTTCCATAGCTAAGAGAGGGAAAACTTGAGGCTTCAAGGATACTTTTAAATATTATTCAACTTCTCCATCTATGAACCTAATGTATAATTGACTCACATGTCTTAGATGATAACTAACAAGAATAGGATGCTCATGCATCATTGACCTTCCTAAAGTTACTCATGAGTTGCCCATATTTAATTAACCTTACATTATTTGTCATCCTACTTTAAAATAAAAAACCAAAAAAAATATAAGTTTGTGTTCTTCTAGGGTTTTGTGTTTTTGTGTTACATCATCCTATCTTTTCATAGTTGAGCCATCATATTGTGTATGTGGGACATTTTAGGCATTTTTTGATTAACTTTCACATTAACCCCACCTTTTGGGTAGGTTTAGGCTTTATATATGGCTCTAAATAAACCATATATAATTATTTTTGCTTTAAATGGGGAGCATGACACTAAATTGATATTGGAAGTTTATCTCAAGGGTCTATGGCAAGGTTATGATTTTATTGATCCCCTTAACTTATAGATCATATATTTATATATACTTATAGAACAAGGATTTTCTTGCATCATTTAACTTCCTAAAGTTGCTCATGAAATACCATAATTGAAAAATCCTTACATCATTTTTCATCCCACTTTGAAACAAAAAACCAAAAAAATATAGAAGTTTGTGTTATGCTAGGGTTTTGTGTGTTAATGTGAGGTCAACATGTCTTTTCACAGTCGAGTTGTCATACTATGTCTATGGGATTTTTTAGGTATTTTTTCATTAAATTTGTCATTTACCCCACCGTTTGGGAGGGTTTAGAATTTATATATGGCTCTAAATGAGCCATATGAAATTATTGTTACAATCAATGGTGATCCAAAAAATGGAGTTTACTAGGCATGTTGTCTAATTATTCCCATTATACTTAATTGCACAATTCATATATGTAAAACATTATGTAAGACACTTATTCAAGTTTATTCATGTAAGTTAAACTATTTCATTGAGTTATAGTGGGATATTCAGTGTTGGCATGGTCCACACATTCTTTTATTAATGAATTCAAAATCTTGTAGCCATTGAATTTGAGGCTTTTGTCAAAGATTATGAAACTATCACAAGTGGTGGTTGTGTAACCATTGATATTTGTAGGTGGAGGTTATGTAACTTCCAATATATTTAGGTAGTTGTCGTGTAACCATAATTTGTCTCACCAATCAAAACATGGGTAAATGAGCAATTTCAAATGTTTCTTCTTCTTGGTAATACTTTATTTGAAATATTTGGTCAGCCCTAAAGTATAAGGGCATAAATAAAACCTATATGGAAGGAAAAGGACATCACATAAGTTAGTTATAAGTCTTAAAGCTAGTTTCAAATTGTATTTTACAATGTTGGGTCCATGTTCATGTTGTCTCATTGTTTCCTAGCTATGAATGGTTGTTTGAGTTGTGTTGGATCACTATGAATTGTCTAATAAGTGTAAAGTAGTACTATGTGAAAGCTTTGGATAGTGTAGTGGTAAATATTTCTCCATAACAGCCATGTTTGGTAGTAATTTGTATAATAGTTGAATTAAAAAGTGGAAGGGGAAATAAATTTACCTCACCCACTACAATTTTTCCCACACCAGGTTTCTATAGGTCATAGAGTATGTTTATCTAATACTTTGTGTTATCTTATGATTTATTCTTATATCAAGTATGTTGTACATTTCATTTACATCACTTTTTTGCCTTTATTTTAACAATCAAAGTATTCTAAAATAGTCATCTATTAATCATATGTTGACCCAGGAGTATAGGATCCATGTTGGTCAGGCTTAGTATGGAATATCCACCGAGTTTAAGGATAAAATGGGGAGTATGGCACTAGTTTTTTCCAAAAGTATAGGACAAGGTAGTGATTTTATTTATCCTCTCAACTTATATAAGTGTTCTTAGCTATTTATTATGTTGAATCTATTTTTAATTGTTATGAAACTCAATCCTATTGCCTACTATGCTAGTCATATTCCTTCTAAGTAAGCTCTCCAAGCTATTGTTCCCAAAATATGTCATTCATTTTTGGGGACAACATATCAACTATTTTGGTCCTGTAGGCCAAAATTCTCTCTTCCTTTCTCAAAAAATGTTTTGAGCACTCAAGTTCTTTAATTATTCAATAATTTTTAGCTAAGGAACTCGCAAGTTCAATGGGTTCAACAACTTCAACAGGTGAGCTCTCACAAAGGAACAAGTTCCAAACACTTAGGCAATTTCAAGGTTGGTTCAACATCAAGGTTCAACCGAAAGGTCCATCGACAGGCTTCAAACAAAAGATTGAACCATTGAACCCCACCTCCAAAGGTTCAAAGGTTCAATGGGTTTAAAGGTTCAATGACATCAACAGACTTCAAAGAGTTAAGCGCTTCAGTAAGTTCAAAGTTTAACCGCTTTGGAAATTTCAACGGCTTCGAATGACTTAAATAAAAGTAGACTTCAAAGAAGAAAGATTGAACGGTTGAACCTTGAACCAAAAGAGTTCAAAGTTCAAAGGTTCAATGAGTTCAATAAAGTTTGAGAGACTTAGAAGAATAAAGGACTCGAAGAGCTAAGAAAGAAAGGTTGAACCATTAAACCTTGAACCAAAAGAGTTCAAAGTTCAAAGGTTCAACGAGTTCAACAGAAAAGAAAAGAATCCATTGAGTTTGAAACTTCAAAGGATTCCAAGAAAGAGAATGAACCATTAAAATTTGAACCAAAATGGTTCAAAGTTCAAAGGTTCAAAGGTTCAAGGAATTTAAAAGTTTGAAAGGAAGCTTCGAGCAAAGGAAAGAAGTGGAAGATTCCAGAGACAAGTTCAAAGAGATGGTTTAGCCGATTGAACCAAGGAGCCGATAGGACCGCTTGAATCGTTGAACCATTGAACCAATGCACTCTAATGGTTCAAAGGTTTGAGGTTCAACATGGTTTAAGTGACCAAGTGACCAATGAAATCCCCACAGACATCAAATTTAGGGTAATGAAATGCCTATTTATTTTCAAATATGACACAGAACCTGAAAAAAAAACTTAGCAAATAGTTGAAGAGGAAGCTGAAAGTCCTACTGAAGGTAAGAAGATAGCCTGAGAGCTCAAATTGCAATAGGAAAGAGGGAAAGCTATAGGAGATACTAAAATATCTATAGGGGAGTTATTCCAATAGGTGGAATAGTCCACCAAGTAGACATCTGAGTGTGTAAACATTTAAAGGCATGGCCTATTTTTTTCCCTTTGAATAAAAGTGAGTGGATATTTGCGTACATATTTAGAAATAGACTAGATGACCCATGTTGAGGAGAAGACATTCGAGATGATTCTGTACACCAAAGTTAAAGCCAATGCCTTATTCCAGTGTGGCCTCTTCATAGGACTGAAAATGCATTCAAGGCATTGAATGCATCCTGGGCCATTCCATGAAACAAAATGCCAAGTCTTTCTTGGCTGTTATATATTGTAATCTATTATTTTATGCAAGGGAGATCTCTCTGTTATAGAAGCAAAACTCTACCCAAATTGAAAGGCATTTCTTGAGACTTTGAGCTCAAATTGTTAATCATATTTCTTTATTTGAATGAGAAAACAAATAACATTCTAGAATATGTGTCGGAATAGCTTATGTTATTTAGGAAATTGTTCTTATGTCTATTTCTTAGAATCAATCTTGTCCATTTAATTTAATAAGTAGAACTAGTGAAAGTAATCAGGAAGGTGTCCTAAAGCTGATTGTGGAGAGACTTTGTGCTACCACAATTGTCTTTAGCGTGTTTGTTTTTCTATTTCTATGTAAAGGATTTTATGATGACTTTGTGCCCCCATTTTCCTTTGTATATTTCACTCTTTGGCAGTTGAGGTGGAGACTTTGTGCTACACTTCATCTTACTGTGTTACTGTACCCTGTTACAATTACTACCAAGAAGGAATCTAACTATTGACTGAGTATTAATTTTAAAAGAAGAGAAGTACCTCCAGCAATCACCTAGGATTTATCCTTTGATCTATAAACATCATCTCTAAAAAAAAGAGATGGATGATGTTGTCATACCCATGAGTGTTATTTTCAGCTTATATATATAGTATATAGCACCTCATACTTATAGGGAACCTACCCTTGATGAGAGGAGAGATTTATCCCATCCTAATGTGGTAAACCTGCATGTTTTGGCTGATAAATCTCTCTATGCTATGGTTGAAACACCTATTTTTCCATCAGTTAGCTTGTGACAAATATTCACCCAACAATTTTTGGTGACTCTGTTGGGGATCATTTTGTGTAGTTTCAAGCCTCAAGCTTCAAATAAAAGTAGTCCATATCCTTATCCATTTTAGCTTTACAATCTGGCAACCCTATGCTACACAAGAATCCAGAGAGTTGAAGGTATTATTGACCCTATTTTCAAGCTGGTGCAACAAAGTAATTTTGATTTGTTTCCTTCACCATCTCGCCTTCAGCGAACTAGAAGTTTTCCTCCTATAAAATTTAGGTCTCTATTACAAGGCAAAACATCCATTTCTACTATTATCAGAGCTTTATCAATACATACCCCTTAGACATTTGTTATCCCTCCCTTCAATAGTCAAATAATGGCAGTTTAAGGCCCCTGGGGTAACTCTTTTGGCCCACTCAATTTAACTCCACCTCTACATGAGATACCTCATAGTTTTAGGAAGAATTTCCCTAAGTTCTTTGGTGATGGGGGAGTTCATCCTAATAAACATATTGCAACCTTCAGCATAGCCTATGGTGTGATAGGCATAAAGTATGAGGACGTAATAGTTAGGCTATTTGTGGAAACATTGTAAGGCACTGCTGCAAACTGGTTCTATCATCTACAGGCCCAGACTATGACTGACTGGAACACCCTCAAAGCAAAATTTGAAGCTAGGTTCAAGCCTACTAAATATGTGCATGCCCTACTAGCTCATCTCACACAAATGAAGAAAGAGCCTCATGAACCTATAAGGGATTTCATAGCCAAGTTTGACAAGCTGAGGAACAGGATTCCTGCCATTGCTCAGCCAACAACTAAGAACCTTAAAAGTTTTTTCATCAATTCTCAGCTTCTAGAAGTGAGTTTTCTACTGAGACAGGATGGCCACATGGACCTTATTGTTGTTCAAGATTTGGCCACTAAGGTGGAAGATGATCTCATCTTGGTGGGGAAGATAAGGAGAGATCCTAACAGAGGTAAATCTTCTTCATCCTTTGAATATCCATCTATAAGCACCACTGATCCAATGGTATAGAAGCTGGTAAATGAGTTGTTAGTTCTCAAGAAGCAAATAGTGTAAGGGATGTATGCTCCTCTTTCATACTAAGATATACCAAGGAGGACATTCCCCAATCATTCATACCAAGGCAACGCTACTAAAAATCAAGGCCAGTCAAATCGTCTTCCTCCCCCATAGGGGAAACTTGCCATTGAGGCAGCTCCAGCTAACTCAATAGTTGGATACCTTGAAACCGAATCAAATTTTTCTTTCCAATTTGAGTTGAACCAAGAATATGGCACTGATCTCTTTGTGGAAGACTAAGATGAATCAACTAGTGACTCCAACATTCATTTCTTGAATTACCAGGAAGAAGTCAGAAGCAAGTCAAAAGCATTTGATGGATCATACGCTGTATTTACTTAGTCCCAGAACCAATCAACCCAGTAAGCTGATAAGGGAAAATTAGGGGAGTGATCTCAACTAGAAATTTCAATTGTTAAATGGGGGACTACTTTGCCTTTTCAATCAAAGGACCCGGTAATTACTAAAAAAGTAAGTACCCCAAACATTCCTACATCTTCTGCTTCAAATTCACAGATCAGTCCTACACTCCTGAAAAACTAGAAGGATGAACTTCTTTTCCTTGTTCTTAATTCATTTTAGACATTTGATATAATTTTCCATGTCAAGAAAACCAAATTTCAAATGTCTGAATTTGAATTCTTGCAATCCAACCCTGAGCAGTTGGATAAGTTAGTTCAATATGTAAAGGATAAAGCCATCCCTATAGGACAAATTTTTTTGAAAGTAACTCCTGGTCCCCCCAAGAACACATCCACCTAAAATAACCTTGTCATTACTCTTCTAGCTACCCCTAGGAAAATAGAACCATTTTATGTCTCCCTGTTGATAAACGGTCACTAGTTGAACAGTTGCATCATAGACTCAAGTGCATCTGACAACATCATGCCCACCAAAGTAGATGAATCCCTTAGTCTCACACTAACCAAGACATTTGGGAGATGTTTCTCCATGGAGAAAAAATAAGTGCCACTGTTGGGACAAATCAAGGATGCCCGATTTGCATTTACGACATTCTCGGACAAGAGAATTAAGATGACAATCTTGGTGGTTGATGTCCCAGCCTCATACGACATTCTTCTTGAGTGAAATTTCTATAAATATGTTGGTGGCAAGTTAAGTATGGACCTATCTAAAGAAAGGATCCCTGTCAAAGGCATCATGCAGAGATTGCTCCCTAAAAAGGAGGTAAAATACATTGTCACTCAAACATCATCGCCTAAAGCTCAAATTCTATTTGAGTCTTCAGGCATGGGTAATTACTTTCTAACTATAGAGGATGTTCCTATCCTAACTGATAAAACTTATAAAAATGACAATCTAAAAATTGGTACAGACAAAATAGCAGAAGACTTAATAGATCACAATGCAAGCCCAAAGAAATCCTCCCCTCCAAATAAAGAAAAATCTAAGGAAAAATTAGTTTTTGATGATGTCTAGATTTTGGAATTAGATGGAAATTGTTCTTCTATTAGTTCTAGAGCTAAGATTATGTTAATATCTCCTCAAGGAGATATTTTTCCTTCTTCATACAAGTTACAGTTTAGCAACACCAATAATACTTTTGAATACAAATCATTGCTGCTCAGATTGAAGGTCGCTCAAGATAGGGGCATCAAACTCCTTCATGCTAAAGGAGATGCTGAGCTAGTGGTTTTTCAGGTGAGGAACCTATATCAAACCAAGAACGGAAGATTACATCATTACCGCAATCTAGTTTGGGATCAAATTGAAAGCTTTGATGCTCTCATTATCTTTGTAGTACCTAGGGAATTCAATGATTGAGCTGATGCATTAGATATTTTAGTTACTCTCTTGGTTTCTCACCAATATTTTAAAGGAGATAGGTACACTATTGAACTGGTCTTTCGACCAAGTGTGCCTGACAATTCCAATCATTGGCAAGTGTTCAATGGTGATAACCAAATCATCACCTTTCTAGGAAAAAATGATAGCTTTGAATAGCTTCACTTTGAAGGCAGTGAGCCTCAAAAACTTGAATCAGCCCCTGAAACAAGTTCAAATATAGGTGAAGAATTTCTACAGCTAAAAGAGAATAAAATTCCTAAAGGATTGGTTTCCCTTGAGAAACTATTTGACAAGCACGATAGGTTCATCAAATAGCAACAAATGGATTCAAGCTCCTCCTACGAGTTTGATAAAATAAATTTGGGTACCAAGGAAAATCCCAAGATGGTAAGCATTGGGAAGTACTACACTTCAGAGGAGAAACTCAAATTTACTGACCTACTTTGCCATTACATGGATGTTTTGACGTACTCTTTTGATGATCTGAAGTCGCTCAAGCCTGAAGAAATTCACCATGAAATTCCTCTCAAGAGTGATTCGGTGCCTTACAAGTAGAAATCTTGGTAGTATAATCTAAATATATTAGGTACTATTCTATCTAAAATATATAAAATGGTTAATGCTAGAATAATTTTCCCAATCCATCATTCCACATGGATTGTAAACATAGTTCATGTGAGAAAAAAGAATGGCAAAATTTGCCTTTGCATGGATTTTAGGAATTTGAATCAATCCTCCCTAAAGGATAATTACCCTCTGCCCATCATGGATCAAGTCCTTCATATGGTGACTGGTTCAGAGATGTTATCAATGTTGGATGACTTCTCAGGGTACAATCAAGTGGAAATTGGCAAAGTAGACTAACATAAGACTGCCTTCACCACACCTTGGGGCACTTTTGCATATCAAAGAATTCCATTTGGCCTGATAAATGCTGGCACCACTTTTTAGAGAGCAATGGACCTTACTTTCATAGATGAAATGGGTAAGTTCATTATGTTGTAACTTAATGATTTAATAGTCTTTTCCAAGCATCATCCTGATCATGTGCGCCATTTGCAATAAGTGCTAGAATGATGTTGCTAGAATGGCATTTCTCTAAATCCCAAAAAGTCTATTTTTGGGGTGACAGAAGGGAAACTTCTTAGACACATTGTATCCCAAGGAGGCATAAATATTGACTCAAAAAGAGTCAAATCCATCTAGGAGCTTACTCTACCCACAAGTAAGACTTTAGTTCACTCTTTCTTCGAAAAGGTGAATTTTTTACGAAAGTTCATTCCTAAGTTTGCTGAGAAGACTCGCCAAATTGTGGACATGATGAAGGGAAAGGCCACATTCAACTAGATTGAAGAATGCAAATTGGCATTTTGAGACATCAAGACAGCTATCACCCATGCCCCAATTTTGGTTTGTCCAAATTATACCCAAGATTTCATAATGTACAGTTATGCTTTCGAGCACACACTTTCAGCAATTCTAGTTCAACAGAACAAAGAAGGTGCAGAATCTCCCATATCCTTCATGAGCTATTCTCTCAAAGCTCATGAACTAAAATATTCAAATTTGGAGAAGCATGCTTATACAGTGATAAAAGTAGTAAATCACTTCCATTTTTACATCCTAAATTCACACACTATTGCCCTGGTTCCTGATACCATAGTCAAATCCATATTAACTCAATAGGATTTTGGAACTAAAAGGGGCAATTAGATTTCTAAAATCTAAGAGTTTAATCTTGTTATCAAACCAATGAATCTTGTGTGGGGAAGGGGTCTCTACCAATTGATTACTGATAATAGACTAGAAGAAATAGGGTATGAAGAAGAAAAAATTGAAGACACACCAATAGTCCTCTTTGTATCCACCATGAATGAGTGGTATTCAAGTATTGCTCATTTCTTTACTTATGGTGAGTGTCCTGCTCACCTGTCTTGTAAAGAAAAGAGGACTTTCAAGTTGAAATTTGTTAATTTTATTCTATAGGACAATAGCCTGTATAAGAGGAACCTCAATGGAGTGTTTCTTCACTGCATGGATAAAGAGCAGCAGAACCAACTTCTGGAGTCCTTCCATAATCTGGCCTGTGGAGGACATTTTTTTGCACCTGTAACTACCCATAAGATTATGTGAGCTAGGTATTACTATCCTACTCTATTTCAAGATGCATACAAATGGGTACAAAGATGTGAACTTTTCCAACAATTCATTGGAAGACCCAAGTTAGTTGTTTTGCCTCTTAAGCCAGTGGTAATAGAAGAGCCATTTTAGCAATGGGGAATTGATTTCATTGGTGCTATAAACCCATCTTCAAGTGTTGGACATGATTATGTCCTCACAGCCATAGATTACTTCACCAAATGGGTGGAAGCTATTCCAGCCAAGCATGCTACTTCAGAATTAGTATGTAATTTCCTTAAGGAAAACATCATTTCCAGGTTTGGGGTCCCAACCAAGATTGTGACAGATAATGTAGCCTATTTCTCTTCTCATGAGATTACTCAAGTCTATTTTTATTATGAGATTACCCTCTCCCACTCCTTTAATTATTTTCCACAAGGGAATGGCTAAGCAAAATCAAGCAACAAGAACCTAGTGACCATCATCAGGAAGCTAGTAGATGACAACCAACGAACCTGGCATAAAGCATCAGTTGATGCTTTATGGGTAGGCAGAATTACACCCAAGAGGGTGATAGGTATGTCACCATTCCAAATTTTATATGGTCTTAATTTAGAGATACCAATCACCCTAGAATTGCCAGCACTAAAATTGGTAAAGGCAGTCGAAGATTAGACATATGAAAGTTCCATCAACAAATGGATCATGTGCTTGATTGAGTTGGATGAGCAGAAAACTATGGCGGTGGACTGAATCACTGTGCATCAAAGTCTAGTAAAGAAGCTCTTCGACCAGAAAGCAAAACCCCATGATTTCTATATTAGAGATCAAGTTTTGTTATAGAATAAGAGAAGAGAACCAAAGGGAATGCATGGGAAATTTGATTCCCTATAGAGAGGCCCATTTGCTATTCATCAGATCAATGGTGAAAATAGTTTCTTGCTAAAGTATCAAGATGTCACACCCTTTTATTTACCTCACAATGGGTAGCATCTGAAGCACTTCAATTCTTGAAGTATCAGATAAGATAATTTATACATATGTATAATTTTTGTATAGTCTTTAGCTTGTTTTATGTTGCTTATTTTCATTTCTTTTTGGTGCCTTTCATTTTGGATAGCATGACTCCATAACCCAATGGCACCCTTAACGGCACTGGAGATTCTAGATTCTACTCCCTTCGATTGTTTATACAATCAATGGAAGTTTCCCAATTGGATCTAGCTGTTGTTCCCAAAATCTGTCACTCATTTTTGGGGACAACATATCAACTATTTTGGTTTTGCAGGCCAAAATTCTCCCTTCCCTTCTCAAAAAATGTTCTGAGCGCTCAAGTTCTTTAATTATTCAAGCATTTTTAGCTAAGGAACTCACAGGTTCAATGGGTTCAACAACTTCAATAGGTGAGCTCTCACAAAGGAACAAGTTCCAAACACTTAAGCAATTTCAAGGCTGGTTCAACATCGAGGTACAACTGAAAGGTCCATCAGTAGGATTCAAAAAAAAGATTGAACCATTGAACCATTGAACCCCACCTCCAAAGGTTCAAAGGTTCAATGGGTTCAAAGTTTCAACAACATTGGTAGACTTTAAAGAGTTAAGTGCTTCGGCAAGTTTAAAGTTTAACTACTTTGGAAATTTCAATGGCTTCGAAGGACTTAAAGAAAAGTAGACTTCGAAGAGGAAAGATTGAACCGTTGAACCGTTGAACTTTGAACCAAAAGAGTTCAAAGTTTAAAGGTTCAATGAGTTCTAAGAAATAAATTTTGAACCATTGAACCTTGAACCAAAAGAGTTCAAATTTCAAAGGTTCAACGAGTTCAACAAAAAAGAAAAGAATCCATTGATTTTGAAACTTCAAAGGATTCCAAGAAACAGAATGAACCATTGAAATTTGAACCAAAATGGTTCAAAGTTCAAAGGTTCAAAGGTTTAAGTAATTTTAAAGTTTGAAAGGAAGCTTCGAGCAAAGGAAGTAGAAGATTCCAGAGACAAGTTTGAAGAGATGGTTCAGCCGATTGAACCAAGGAGGCGATAGGACCACCTGAACCATTGAACCATTGAACTAATGCACTCTCATGGTTCAAAGGTTCAAGGTTCAACGTGGTTCAAGTGACCAAGTGACCAGTGACATCCCCATAGACGTCAAAATCAAGGTAATGAAATGCTCATTTATTTTCAAATATGGCACGGAACCTAAAAAACAAACTCAGCAAACAGCTGAAGAGGAAGCTAAAAGAGCCTGCTGAAGGTAAGAAGATAGCCCAAGAGCTCAAATTGTAATAGGAAAGAAGGAAAGTTATAAGATATAATGAAATATCTATAAGGGAGTTATTATAGAAGGTGGAATAGTCCACCAAGTAGACATCTGAGTGCGCAAACATTCAAAGGCACAGCCTATTTTTCTCCCTTTGAATAAAAGTGAGTGGATAGCCACGTACATATCTAGAAATAGACAAGATGACCCATGCTGAGGAAAATACATTCGAGATGATTCTATACACCAAAGTTAAGGCCGATGCCCTATTCCAGCATGGCCCCTTCATAGGACTGAAAATGCATTCAAGGCATTGAATGCAGCATGGGCCATTCCATGAAATAAAGCACCAAGTCTTTCTTGGCTGCTATATATTGTAATCTATTATTTTATGCAAGGGAGATCTCTCTGTTATAGAAGTGAAACTCTGCCCAAATTGAAAGGCATTTCCTGAGACTTTGGGCTCAGATTGTTAATCATATTTCTTTATTTGAATGAGAAAATAAGTAACCTTTTAGACTTTGTGCTGGAATAGCTTGTGTTATTTAGAAAATTATTCTTATGTAGTTTTCCTAAAAGCATTCTTGTCCATTTAATTTAACAAGCGGGTCTAGTGAAAGTAATCAGGAAGGTGTCTTAAAGCTGACTATAGAGAGACTTTTTGCTGCCACAATTGTCTTTAGCATGTTTATTTTTTTGTTTATGTGTAAAGGATTTTGGGATGACTTTGTGCCCCCATTGTCCTTCATATATTTCACTCTTTGGCAGTTGAGGTGGAGAATTTGTGCTACACTTCCTCCTATTGTTTACTGTGTCATGTTATAATTACTACCAAGAAGGAATCTAGCTATTGACTGAGTATTATTTCTGAAAGAAGAGAAGTACCTCCAGCAATCACCCAAGATTTCTCCTTTGATATGTGAACATCATGTTGTTAGGGTGTGGAGCTAAAAGCTTCACCAAGGAGCATACAAATCAGGTTCAGGTCTACACAGACGCCGGCGTCGGTCAGGAGCGACCGACGTCGGTCATAGGCAGTTGGAGAGACGCCGACGTCGGCAGAAGGGTCGGTCGACGGCGGTCATAGACAAGCAGCAGGAACCGACGTCGGTTACCTGCGTGTCCAGAAAGCTATTTCCATGGACAGAAGCGAGTGTTTGCATGATAAGTTTGAGTTGTGAACTCAAGCACGCATCTCTATTGTTAGAATTACTATTTTTGGAGCCCTTGTTCAAGAGGCTTAACTGCTTGTTGGTTGTACATGCTCAAGTCTCCTAATTCTATATGTAGAATTAGATCTTCTTAGCTTAGCAAAAGTGTGTAAGTAATTTGTAGTGAATTATTGGAATTCATTGTGTGTGTGAAGAACAGTATAGAATTGAATCAATCCAGGTTTGTTGGAGTTGATTGTTCTTGAGAGAGAACTCTTGAGGAATTGAGATCTATTGAGAGATCTGTACATCTAGGAGAGGTGTGGAAGAAAGAAGCTTTCTTCAATTGTATTCCTTTGTAAAGAGTTTTGTTAATACAAGTTTTCAGGGTGTTTTCTTGTATCTCTTGTTCTTGATATTATCGTCTAATTACTTTTCAATCTGGTTTAATTCCGCATTTATTGCTATCATAGTTGTAATCTATTGTTGGATTGATCCCCCAACAAGTGGTATCAGAGCTCAGGTTCACTAACAGGTTGTTCAGATCTGTGTAGTGTGTATTGATTACAGGTTCTTATAGAGATTTCTGTTTGAGTGGGAGAAGCAATGGCAGATGAAAGTAAATTGAGAATGGAAAAGTTCAATGGCAAAAATTACCAACACTGGAGAATGCAGATAGAGGATTATCTGTATCAGAAAGATCTCTACTTACCGTTAGGAGGTATTGCAAAGAAGCCCAAGGACATGGAGGATGAAGAATGGGAAGTTCTTGACAGAAAGGCTCTGGGGTCTATAAGACTGAGTCTAGCATCCACTGTCATATCCAATTTATCACAGGCAAAGTCTATGGTAGAGTTGATGACTACGTTAGCAAATCTGTATGAAAAACCCTCAGCTTCAAATAAGGTATATTTAATGAAGCAGTTATTTAATTTGCATATGAATGAAGGTGGATCTGTGTCTACTCATCTGAATGATTTCAATGGTATTGTGAATCAATTAAGTTTAGTGAATATAGTGTTTGATGATGAGATAAAGGCTCTTTTGATATTATGTTCTTTGCCTGAAAGTTGGCATGGCTTAGTAATGGCAGTAAGTAATACTGCATCTGCATCAAATATTTTGAAAGTAGAGGATGTTGTTAGTGTTATCTTGAATGAGGAAATACGCAGGAAAAGCACAGAAGAGGCATCTGGGAACGCTTTAAGTTTTGAGAGCAGGGGAAGGCAAAAAGAGAAGAGCAAGAAAGGCAGAGCAAGATCCAAGTCAAAGGGGAAAGGCAGATCTAAATCCAGAAATGGCAGGAAGCCACAATGCTGGAATTGTGGAAAGATAGGGCACATAAGCAGAGATTATTGGTCAAAGCCTAAGGAGGACAACCAGCACGAAGGAAAGGAAGAAGCCAAGATTGCAGGTATTGCACAGGATGCTTTAATTTTCTCTCTGCATAATGATATAGAATCTTGGGTATTAGATTCTGGTGCATCTTTTCATGCTACTCCTAACAGGGAATATTTCAGTGACTATATCCAAGGAGATTTTGGAATAGTGTACTTAGGGGATGATGAGCCCTGTAAAATAATTGGCAAAGGTAAAGTGTAGCTGAAGATGCAGAATAGCAACACATGGGTGTTGAGAGATGTGATGCATGTTCCTAATTTGAAGAGAAATTTGATCTCTGCAGGTAAGCTAGGTGATGAGGGTTGTACAGTAACTCTCACAGCAGAATCTTGGAAGGTAACCAAGGGTGCACTTGTTATGGCCAGAGGTAAGAGAGAAGGTACTCTCTATTTGTGTAATTATGTTACTAACAAATCTCCTTCAGTTTTATCTACTTCAGATGTGGACGCTAAATTGTGGCACTCAAGGCTTGGCCACATGAGTGAGAAGGGGATGTCTATTCTTAAGTCTAAAGGTATGATTTCAAATTTAAAAGGCATAGATCTAGAGTTTTGTGAGCACTGTGTATTTGGAAAACAGAAAAGGGTTAGTTTTCTCAAAACTGGGTCTACTAAGAAGAGGCACAAGTTGGAGCTTGTTCACACAGACGTGTGGGGACCGGCTTAGGTTGCTTCCATTGGAGGATCACAGTACTATGTATCATTCATAGATGATGCCACAAGGAAGGTATGGATCTACTGTATTAGAAGAAAATCTGATGTATTTAATACTTTTAAAGTTTGGAAAGCTATGGTTGAGAATGAAACAGGTAAAAGATTAAAGTGCCTGAGATCAGACAACGGTGGTGAGTTCTGTAGTCATAAGTTCAGAGATTATTGTTACATGCATGGAATCCATAGGCAAAGGATGGTTCCAAGGACACCTCAGCAGAATGGTATTGCTGAAAGGATGAACAGGACAATAATGGAGCGTGTAAGATGTATGAGATTGCATGCCGGTTTGCCCTTACAGTTCTAGGCACAAGCTGTTGACACTGCAGTGTACCTGATTAACAGAGGACCCTCTACAGCTCTGGATGGTGGTATTCCAGAAGAGGCATGGACAGGTAAAAAGGTTGATCTTTCATATCTCAAAGTTTTTGGTTGTGAAGCCTTTGTGCATATAGATAAGGAAAATAGAAAGAAGCTTGATGTTAAGTCTATGAGATGCACGTTTATTGGCTATGGCTCAGATGATTTTGGTTACAGATTGTGGAATCTAGAAACTAACAAGGTAATCAGGAGCCGTGATGTTGTTTTCAATGAAAGAGTGACGTATTGTGATTAGCTAAGGAAGTTGAATCAGCCTGAGCAGAGCAATAGTGAAATGGATGAGGTGAAAGTCCAAGGTGAGCTCACAGGAAAAAGAAATAATCACTTACAGGAAAACACAGAGACCGACATCGACAGGTTAGGAGCCGGAGTCAGCAGAATAGAAACTGGCGTCGGCAATACAGAGATCGACGTCGGCCGTACAGGTACTGAGGTCGGTCAGGCAGAACCGATGTTGGCCAGTAACAGGTCTATAGATGACCGAGGTCGGTCACTGTCAAAAAATTTGGGTGGACAGCGTGTTGAGAACGAGTCCAAGACACCCATCAGGAGGTCAGAAAGGGTGAATAAGCCTCCAATTAGATATTCTCCTTCTTTATATTATTTATTGCTAACTGATGGTGGAGAACCAGAGAGTTTTGAAGAAGCAATACAGGTGGACTCCAAGAGTGAGTGGGAGCGTGGCATGGTTGAGGAGTTGGAGTCCTTAAGAGAGAACCAAACATGGGATTTGGTTGAATTGCCAGCTGGTAAGAGAACACTTAAGAACAGATGGACCTACAGGTTGAAGGAAGGTGAGAATGGACAGATGAGATACAAGGCCAGATTAGTGGTAAAAGGATTTGCACAAAAGCCAGGTATTGACTTTGGTGAGATTTTTTCTCCAGTTGTAAAAATGACTTCAATAAGGGTTGTATTGTCTTTGGTTGCTTTTGAGGATTTGCATCTTGAGCAGCTAGATGTTAAGACAATGTTTCTTCATGGAGATTTGGATGAGGAAATTTATATGGAACAGCCAGAAGGATTCGAGGTCAAGGGTAAGGAGAAGTTTGTGTGCAGGTTGAAGAAAAGCTTGTATGGCCTCAAGCAAGCTCCTAGGCAATGGTACTTAAAATTTGACAGGTTTATGACTGAGCACGGCTACAGTAGGTGTCAATCAGACCATTGTGTGTATTTCAAGAGATTTGATAACGGTAGATATATTATTCTATTGTTGTATGTAGATGACATGCTGGTTGCAGGGTCTCACATGCAGGATATCTCAGAGCTTAAGGTAAAATTAGCTCAAACATTTGCTATGAAGGATTTGGGAGCAGCGAAGAAAATCCTTGGCATGAGCATTAGGATAGACAGGAAAAATCATAGGTTGATATTATCTCAAGAAGATTATGTGGACAAGGTGTTGAAACGGTTCAATATGCAGGATGCTAAACCAGTAAGCACACCTTTAGCTGGACATTTCAAGTTAAGTAAAGAACAATGTCCCAATTCATATGACGAGGTAGAGTACATGAGTAAGGTTCCATATTCTTCCGCGGTAGGAAGTTTGATGTATGCAATGGTATGTACTAGACCAGATATTGCCCAAGCAGTGGGAGTGGTAAGTAAGTATATGGCCAATCCAGGTAAGGAACATTGGAAAGCAGTTCAATGGATCCTTAGATATCTGAGAGGAACCAGCGGTAGACACTTGTGCTATGGAGGTTCATATACTTCTCTACATGGCTATGTAGATTCAGATATGGCAGGGGATTTGGATGGCAGGAGAAGCACCACAGGTTATGTTTTTACTGTAGGTGGAACAGCAGTTAGTTGGATATCTAAGTTGCAGAAGGTTGTAGCCTTGTCAACTACAGAAGCAGAGTATATTGCAGCTACAGAAGCTAGCAAGGAGATGATATGGATGACACAGTTCATGGAAGAGCTTGGAAGGGAGCATGGAAGTTGCAGATTGTATAGTGACAGTCAGAGTGCAATCCATTTGGCTAAGAACTCAGCTTTTCACTCAAGAACCAAGCACATACAGCTAAGGTATCACTTCATACGACAGGTATTGGAAGATGGTGAGTTGAAGCTAGAGAAAATCCATACAGACAAGAATCCTGCTGATATGCTAACAAAGCCGGTTACTAAGGAGAAGTTGAATTTTCATTCAACTTTTATTGGTCTTCATGATTGAGTTGAAGATGGAGGAGCTAGAAGATGTTGCTATACAGGTACTGGTGCAGCTGGTTTATCTCCAAGTGGGAGATTGTTAGGGCATGGAGCTAAAAGCTTCACCAAGGAGCATACAAATCAGGTTCGGGTCTACACAGACATCGGCGTCGGTCAGGAGCGATCGACATCGGTCACAGGCAGTTGGAGAGACGCCGACGTCGGCAGAAGGGTCGGCCGACGGCGGTCACAGACAAGCAGCAGGAACCGACGTCGGTTACCTGCGTGTCCAGAAAGCTATTTCCGTGGACAGAAGCGAGTGTTTGCATGATAAGTTTGAGTTGTGAACTCAGGCACGCGTCTCTATTGTTAGCATTACTATTTTTGGAGCCCTTGTTCAAGAGGCTTAACTGCTTGTTGGTTGTACATGCTCAAGTCTCCTAATTCTATATGTAGAATTAGATCTTCTTAGCTTAGCAGAAGTGTGTAAGTAATTTGTAGTGAATTATTGGAATTCATTGTGTGTGTGAAGAACAGTATAGAATTGAATCAATCCAGGTTTGTAGGAGTTGATTGTTCTTAAGAGAGAACTCTTGAGGAATTGAGATCTATTGAGAGATCTGTACATCTAGGAGAGGTGTGGAAGAAAGAAGCTTTCTTCAATTGTATTCCTTTGTAAAGAGTTTTGTTAATACAAGTTTTCAGGGTGTTTTCTTGTATCTCTTGTTCTTGATATTATCGTTCTAATTACTTGTCAATCTGGTTTAATTCCGCATTTATTGCTATCATAGTTGTAATCTATTGTTGGATTGATCCCCCAACACATGTCTGAAAAAACAGAGATGGATGGTGTTGTCTTACCCTTGAGTGTTATTTTCAGCTTATATATATAGTATATAGCACCTCATACTTATAGGGAACCTCCCCTTGATGAGAGGAGAGATTTGTCCCATCCTGATGTGGTAAACCCACACATTTTGGCCAATAAATCTCCCTATGATGTGGTTGAAACACCTATTTTTCCCATCAGTTATTTGGTGACAAAATATTCACCCAACACAAACCTAGGTTAAACATCATTGAGAATCTCATGGTATTAAGTTGGGAAGGATATGTAACCTTATCAGAGGGTTTCTTTATTTAACTATTTCAAATATCCATCACATGTGCAAGTTCTACTTTCCATGTCTTATTACTTCTTAGTGTATATCACCCTAATGATTTTTTTCACAATGGATTTGGGATATTAAGGTCACCAAATAAGCCTCACTCAAATTTCCCATGTGGGCTAAGATATATGGTCCATTGGTCCATTTATGGGCCTTTTTTAACCAATAATTTAACCCATAGAACATCTAATATATCATGAGATAGAATTTTTTTACTCAACTTAGCCTAATAATATAATTTATGTTGAGATTGACCTCAAAAAAGTCTTGAAAAAGTATCTAAATACTCAGGTGGGGTTGAGAATTTATGAAAAATTGATCTATATCAATGTTCAAACCACTTTTCATTATAATTCCCCAACCACAAGATTCATAATTTTACTCTCAAGGTTCACCCAAACCCTAAGCTAACAATTAAAAATTTAGTTACATCTAAAAATAATGAGGGTTTGATAACCATCACTAACAATAACATGTTTATGGGTAATAAAAATCTAAATTGTTAACATTTTATTAAAATTCAAAACACAACAATATGCTAAAAATATTGAGTCTAGTCCCCCTCTTCTTAACCATGTGTTACAAAGTCAAGCTTCACTAGTTATTTTTACACAAGTTATTACTTAAATTGTTGGGACATCTTATGAAAATACTCTAACCTCAAGGTGCTAGTGTACCCTACACATGGCACTCATGATTCACCAAGTGAAGAATATGAGGCCACATAGCACTCCATTGCATTGGAATACTTTATTTTACCAAACATGAATCCTCTTTTGAGTAACAAGTTTGTAGCTTTAAACACTAAGGAAATGTTTGAAGATGGTAAAGGGGGATTACATATGAATGATTCCTCTTCATAAATATTATCTCATGAAATGTTCATGGTCTCATAAAGTCCTCTATAAAGATATTTATGTGGTATTTTTTCAATGGCTTGGCACCTTTGATATATTTTTTACAAGAAGCTAAAGTTTTATGAATTCTTCTTTAGACTTCTCTAAAATGTATCTAGCTAGATATTGCACAATAATCCATATCTCATGAAGATAGACATGTGAAAGCTAGCATATTAATTTCCCTCAAGATAACAGCATTAATTATTACCTCTAAGGAATATCTGACACATCATGTTGTATGGGTGACCTTAGATATTGATGACCAATATTTGGGCCTCACTAATGTCTATGCACCTAATGATGACCAAAAAAAAGTTACTTGATGGTCATGGTTAGAAAATATTTTTCTTTTATCCAACTAGCTTATCTACAAATACTTTAATATTATTGATAACCCTAACAATAAAGAAGTCACTTTTACAATATGATGGTGTGTTAGTAAATGTGAATCTTGGTTTTATTTTTAAAACTTGTAGTATTTGTCAAACCCTCTTTTGATGGTGGTCATTAATCCCAAAAAAATTATTTACATGGTATAAATTTTATGTAGTTATTTATTGTGTTCTCATAAGGCTTGACCATGTCATGTTCACCAATAAACATGTGTTCACATTCTAGAATACTAAAAAAAAGTTATCATTTTCCACCTAAAGATTGTCCTTTCTAGCCACAATCCCATCGCTTTCTTGATGGAGTGGGGAGAAGTCATGAATCAAATAACCCATACTCAATTATTTTTAATAATTACACTCCTTTCTCATGATGTACCATTTAGTTCATCACTGGAGTATGGAACTATTTACCATATCCAACTCATATTGGTGAAAATATCTAGTCACTCATATTACCACTTTTCTTGTGCACTACAATAATCAAGTGGAGAGGGTTCATAAGTAGGTTGATATTGCATTGGACCAATAATTTAAAAGGTTCATAGAATATCTCAAGTAAGGCCCATTTTATTCTCAATTATAGGGTATGTCCACTAAGTTCAAACCTAAGATCTAATCATTCGCACTACCACCTTTCTTGGGCACTATGACAAGTAATTGGAGAAGGATTTAAATTGGACTAATAGTGACTTGGCCAAATAATTTCAAAGGGTCATAATGAATTTCAATCAAATCCCCTTTGATACTTATTTTAGGATATGTCTATTCAATTCAAACATAATATTAATCTTTCAGAATTCTATACTACCAAATGCACTCACATTTGTCCCTATTGACATTAGCTAAAAGTGGGAGATCATGACTTAAAATATTTTTTTTTTATCTATAAGGACCAAACAAGTTAGAGAGAAAATTAAATCCATCAAAGTTTCTCATGCCACTTTTCTTATATTCCTAATATCTCTTTGACCTTTTTAAATTGCTATACTTTATTGTTTTAGGCCCAAGAGGATTCTTTATAAGCTTTGAAATAAATTATTAATGTGGTTGCTCATAATCTTAGCCCCTTTGAAAAAATATTTTGTGATTATATTATTTATCTTGATGATATTTATTGTCTAATTTAAAACATGTCCAATAATAAAACACTAGAATTTTATGGATTCCCTTGTGAGTTCTAAAAATCTGCATGGAAATGCTTTGGCCCAAACATACTTTAGGTTTACCATAAATCTCTCTAAAAACTTTTGAAGGAAAACATATCAATTAAGTAAATATTAAACTTATTCCTAAAACATGAGATCTTGAGATCATAACCAGTTGGAGACTTATTACCTTATTAAATGTCTTGTGCAAGATTCTTGTTAAATCTTTAGCCTTCACTTGCATCACATTCTCCCTGTAGTTTTCCAACTAGAATAAACAAAGTTTATAAAAATTTGATATATACTTTATAATATAATTAAAATTTGTGAAGGGATGAAATGGGTTTGTGATTCATGGTAGTGCACTCTAATCATTAATCTATAATTTTAAAAATCTTATGACCACATTCAATGGTCCTGCATCCTCATCTTGTTAAAAGCCTTAGGGTTTCAATTAAATAAATCTTGACTATACAAAGTCTATTATTTAACACCTCAACATGTTTAACCATTAATGCATGCCAGTATGAGAGGTTTGGTATTTTTATCTCTATCAAGCAATATTAATTACAAACTCCTATACTATATGTTCTATCTATAAAGGCATTGTAATATCTTCTAACACATAAAGTATACCAAGGGATTATTAGATTAATTATGATTCTAGATAGGGAGAATGATATTATTAATGGTCACTTTTATGACAAACCCTTTCTTAATATTACTAAGAATGAATATTAACTCTTACAAAGCTTTGTCTTGCATTGATACTTTTGCAAACCCTGTGGTTTGAGTCTACAATCTAAACATCAATGTTATTGTCAAAGTATAATGTCAATGCCAAATTGGTTAAATAGTTTTCAATGGAAATAGATCAACTGAGTAGAGAAATTATAATTCTTAGAAATTCATCCATTTTTCCTTAGATATCTACCATTATAATTTTTGGTAGTTTGTGTTGGAAATACTTGAAATAAAATTAACTTCTAGATTACCAAGCCCTTGTCATTAGCAATGGTATTCCATATTTGCATTAAAGTTTTGTTTGGTATTCATGTTTACTACTCTCCTTATTTTTTACCTTCTAAATAATCTATTTAAACTTAATATAAGATGGATTATCAATGGTTAATAATATATAAATGGATAATCAAAAGGATGATAAATAGATATATAATAAGCCAATTAATTTACAAACTCAAATAAATAATATTCTAAATTTATAATACTAAGATATACTAAAAATATAAATTATAGCTATTGATTTACAATATAAAAAATTGAAAACAAGATTTCTTATCTATTTTACTATGTGCATGAATATCTAAGTTGAAACAAGCTATAAGTAGGCTAGATCAGGGTCTTAGAATAGTCACTGGAATTTTACACTTTATGGCCTCATATACTTGCATCATATCTAGATAGTTATGTTGACACTAGTGTTTGAGCTGGATGCAAGTGTCTTGTATAGAATATTGATTTGATTTGTTGGTGACCAATTGTATCATTTTATATTTTTGATTTAATTTCCTTTGATGTCTTAAAATCATATACATAGGCTATCATTCTTTGTCAAATGATCAAACCCTAACTTCCTCATGCTTGGAGTGACTATGAAAAAAATGGTTTAGTGGGCACATGGTGTGGAGCTGCCCCAAAGACCCCTCTATCAATGGGTGTTACCTACATATCCAATGATACAAAGAGGGCCTCATACTTATGTAGTTATCCCCTATGTCTTAGATTATCTATGCATAAAAGTACAATGTGTGATAAACAAGTACATATAATGACCTAACTTGTAACTTGAAAATATGGCTCATGGGATGCTCCTTCACTAATTCAAACATATGTGTATAATGATCCTATGAATGATATATAATAATGATTAATATGGTAGGTTTACTCACTTTAATTCTTGGTTGAGTGTTTGTTGGTAAGTTTCCTCGTGAGTTCCCAGTATTTTATAAGTGAGGAATGAATGAGGGTTGATCTTATATATATACCAATCCCTTTGAAAATACATCACAATAAATCAATTAGGTCAAGCTTTAGGATACATTTCATTTGTAAATTGGATTACTTTTGGGCACTAGACACTTAGTTGTAAAAGGGATACCTACATCAACATAGGCATTTGGCTAGAAAACAAGTGTCCAAGAATCTATAAAATAGGTACATGTCCAAAAATATCAAAAAAGGATAATGATCAATTTTAGAGAATTTTTCACCATATAAAAGGCCCAATTATTATAATAACATATGGTCTAATTAAGATTTAATAAATTTGGCACAAATAAATAGTGAACATAAGCCTTTCAACAATGAGAAGGTCTTCAAATTGAAGGGTACAATCATGTTAGGTATTTGCCAAATGTACAAGACTAAGGTATTATATAATTTAGATTTAGTGTAAACATAATCCAATGAAAAAATTGACAATTTTATAGAGACTTTTATGGGTTAATTCAAAATAAACTAAGGGATTTTCTATTGTTTTATGGGAATTTTTTTGTCTCCCATAGGAAAAAGGAGATATAGAAATTATTTCTCTATGTGTTAATGGGTTAGTTGTGTCATTGGAGGCCTTTAGGATTGGAAAATTATACTTTAGAATTGCATAGCTATAATATTGCATTATGGTAAGACCATATGGAAAAATATTGTACTATATATTGATGGGTCTTTTGTTGCTAAGAGTCTTTGGAACACTTTTGATAAGGTTAAATTGTTTCTCAAATGGGTAGGTGATGAATTCATATATATCCTTTTATTTAATGACCAAAACATCTAGTGGTATCCCATTATTTCCAAAAACATTCTTTTACTTGTTTAAGATCTTAATATTAAAGATAATCATCTTTTCAAAAGAGGCATTTGCACTATGTGATATCTTATCTCTTTTCGAGATTGGAATCTATGGATCATTATGAAGAGAAAGTATAAATTTCTAAAATTGTATATACCTTGTATCATACATATATGGGGACTTATGTCAAATGCTATGATTCACAAATTTGAGCTTTAGCCACCAATTTCATGATTGAAATATTAGATTTGGAATTGTGATACATAATTTAATAACTATTCTCTAAGTCTGCTATATCAAATCATGAGTCCTTTCTCTTCAAATATTGGTAATTTAAATAAACTATAAATTATTAAGTCTTCACAATGAATGTTTCTTTCCCATGTTAACCAAATATGGTAAGCTAATATTGATCCTAAATCTGCCCATTTTCTTTTGTATTTAGTCTATCAAGGTGTTATTCTAGGAAATAAAATCATTAAAATTGGAATTCTTCATCCTAAGTGCCCTATGTGTAGAAAACATGAGACTTTTAAACATGTATTTTATACCTAACCATGTGATTTTGAGGCATGGGAATGTATTTATATCCCTTTCATGCCTTTCCACCCATAGCCCATAAATTGGAGGATGGTGTTGTTTCAAGACTACACATTGATTTTATTTGGTTTTTTTGAGATCTTTCACTCTCTTTCAACTTTAGAAATCTACGAATGTTATTATTTTTAGTAATGAGGATATTTCATAGGATATTTTCACTAAATATATATTTTTATTCTTGATTCTACCTTATTTTATATTCATGCACATGCTAAGAAAGTATCCTTGGATTTTTAGCATTTACAGTAATTACTCAACTATTAGGAGGTGTTCCTTGTACTATATGCAAAGTCCCTTCTAATATCTTATTGTAGGGTTCCCTACCAATAGCTCCCAACTGATGAAAAAGTGCTTGCATGGTTTTCTCTCCACTCCTCATCCTTAGAGGGGTTGGAATCTCCATGCACATAACAAAACTCTTATTGCATTGTTTCTCTATACATCTCCAGACTCTCAATTCTTCACTTTTGCATTGGTTGGTCATTATCAGTAGTTGATAAAGACTTGCATTCGTCAAAATTAACCTGATAATATAAATAATTATTTTATAAAATTAAACCCACCTTTAGGGTTGGTCCATTATCCTATCATATTAGTGGCATAATAAATTATTCAATTAGACATGTATATAAAAAAATCAAGGTCTCATCCAAAAAGGACTTGGGACTTTACGATATACATCTATACATTGTTTCACACTAAGAAAATATACCCTATTATTCCTAGTTTACATACATATCACTAGGATCAATCACAAGCCAATTCTAAAGCATTCAAAATCTATATCAAAGTAAGTGATGTCAAATACCAAATCCAATCATTAGTTGCATACACATAACAAAGGAACATAATTATAAAATCACACTAGGTGGGAGAACTACATGTGGCTTTATATTCTCTCTTTGGATTAATTTATATGTGGGTAATGAACAATCATGATGTGGGGGTTATTGGATTCATCTCAAGCCATTACATTTCCCCCATTTTTGTAGGTTTCTAACCCTCACAAGCACATATAGGGTCTCAAGACAAAGGAGGTTAATGGTTGGGTTTATGAATGTCACCATAATTTGAGATCATAAATAGAGAGAAATAAAAAAACATTCATAGGTGACCATATACTCAATATGTACTAATTTTGTGTAGTTCAGTACTAACTAGAAGGTCAGTATTGACTAGTGCTATTGATTTGATCCTATAGAATTGACCCAGTGCAGATCATGAATCAATTATAGAACCAAATAAACCACATGGCCTACTTATCCATGATTTTCACTTCTAAAATATAGCTAAATTTATATAGTCAATAAAAAAATATATAAGTATCATGATTCTTTATTAATTTATATATTTAGCATATGTCCTTTGTCAATTTCGAATAATCAATCCCAGTTTTTTACATTCAAATATATGTTTGAATACCATAAGAATTGATTTGAATTAGAATTAAAATTTATATCTTAATTAAATTAATTGTACCCATTAATATAAATTAGGGTAAAATAAATTATCGATTAAATGAGCTTTATTTTTTTTAGTAAAGTTTTTATTTGACTTTTAATAAAGTTTAAGCATAGGTATAAATATTGACAGCCCCAAAGTTTAATGTAGTTTTTTAACATTTGAAAGTTAGTATATTGATCATGAAAATGTGTTATAATTTATTTTAGATACTTTGGATATAATTATTACAATTCTAAAAAACATCAAATAAATATAATTAAAATCAAAAAATAATGAACACAAAGAATACTTGTATCTATGGCTTTAACAGGGGAATGTCATCTCTTATCTCTTGATAAGTAATATAACTTTTTTTATCATAACTATCAATTCATTGTGAATAATAAGGGAAACCCAAGAAATATGGTTTACCTATCCACTTAGAATATCAAAATGAGAGCTTGTAATTAAATTAAATTTAGAAAATCCCTTGTAAAAGAAACTATAGCTGATTAGAGAGGACATATCATAGGGATAGGCATTGATTAGAATCTAATTGGATCTAAGAACCTTTTTAATGGATCATGCTAACCATTTTTGAGCTAGAGGATTATAAAGTGGGAAAGGCCCTAAGATTCATTAAATAAATAGACAAAATTGCATATTTCATTATTAACAGACTGGTTTTGAATAGTAGTGGATTGGAGGAGGTGGTGGTGAAAAGTGGTTATGTTTGACAAAATGCCACAATGAGTCTTGGTTTCCTGGTATGCACAAAATAAGAGCCTAGATGAGGCCTTTTGCCTATTTGAGAATATGTCTAAAGAATTATATTTGATTACCTAGAATGAGGTCATTGTAGAGTATGTATAGAATGGGGAAGTGGAAAATGCCTTGGCATTATTGGTACACATGAAGAAAACAAAAGTAAGACTAGATCATATTATGTTGGCTATCATTCTCCCAGCTTGTGCCAAATTGGATTCTCTAGGTCATGAAGATGAGATTCATTGGGATATAATTCAGAGTGGGTTTGGGTCTAATGTCAATTTAGATATTTTTCTTATTGATATGAATGTAAAGGGTGGGAGTTTAGAAAAGGCATGAAAAATGTTTGATAAAATGCATCATCAAAATACATTTTCATGGACATCAATGATTGCGGGATATGCCATGAATAACCAAATCAATGAGGCTCTTGAACTCTTTGAAGTATTTTAGGACTCTGGTATGAAATCAAACTATGTTACCTTTCTTAGTGTTATGTCTAACTATTGTCTTGTGGGTATGGGGGAGGAGGGATAGAAATATTTTGATTCTATGATTAGAGATTACCACATAATACCTAAAAGGAAAAACTATGTATGAATGGTTGATATTTTTAGTCAAGTTGAGAGCCTTGATGAGGCATTTGACTTCATTAAAAAGATGCTATTTAAATTGTTACTATTGTGTGAAGGTGTTTGCTTGGTGCCTCTAGAATACACAAGAATATAATGCTAGCAGAATGAGTCACAGGGCATCTGTTAGAGTTGGACCCTCAAAATGTCATGCCTTTTGTGTTTCCATCAAACCTATATGATGTAGCTCATAGGTGGGATGAGAAGGAAAATGTGTAGAGAATGATGAAATAGAGGGGAGTAAAAAACACACCTAGAGATATTCTTGTTGGCATGAGATCAGGGGTTAACAAGATAGGACTTTAAATTATGATTTGTTCCCTCTGTGGGAATACCTTATGTATATGTGTTCTAATTTCATAAATAGTAGTAGATTTCAAGTGAAAACTAGAGCATTCTCTACAAATCCCAGTTATTTTTCAATGAATTTTGATCCATGGTAGATAAACTCAAGATTGTTCCCCTTTGTCTTTCTATAATATAGGAAAGGACACATATATCATCATGACCTTAAGGCTATGTGGTGGAGTTGTAGGATTGGGACAACCTTCTTTCAAACTAGTGTCTTTAAAGGAAATGCTTAAAACCTCTACCTCCAAATCTAATGTTTTAAATCCACCTCCTCCCACTGGTGCCTATTTTATAGAGCAAGCATAATAGGTACCAACTGTGGAAATATCCAATGAGTATGTGATTTAGTATTAGACCACTTTATCAACTGAATTAGTCATTTACAAATTTAATGGGCTTAAGATAACTAATTTGGCATTATATCAGTGGGTTTATTTGACTTAGTTAAAGCACTATGACATATCTCTCTATGCCAAAGGATTTTTTTATTATTCACTTTTATGCTCAAGAGGACTATCAATAGATTTTTTAGGAAAGCCCCTAGTTTTGGGGAACTGTAGGATTGTACACTACTCCTTGGTTTCTAGATTTTGATCCAAATACTCATTCAATTTTCAAGATTCTAGTTTGGGGTCAGCTCTCAAATCTACCATTACACTTCTAGTATTCATCCAAAGAAATTGGAAATGCCTTGGGCACATTTACTAAGAATGATAAAGTGAGAACTACAATGGTCTTATGCACATATACTCAAATATTCATGGAGATTGATCTTAGCAAAGGATTACTGGATAAAATGATACTCAAATTAGGTAAGCACAACACATTCAGGTTTTGGATTATGATAATACTACATTTAGATGCCAAAATTGCAAGCTACCAAGGCATATCCAAGCTACTTTCCCTTAGGATCGAGCACCACTCCATAAGAAAAAGGGGAGGAAATCAAATACTAGCAAATGGAATGCTCTAGACCAAGATTTTTAGCTTGTAGAAGACATTCAGAGTGAGGGAAATTAGCATCTTACAAAATTGGGAAAGAATAATGAGGGAGAACTAATTCTTCTTGTCGATGAACAAGTGCCTATTCAGGGGGCAAGTATAGAAGACTAGAATATTACTATGAGGAAACCATTAGAATAAGTGAAGAGAGATCACAAATCTAAGAATTTAGACTCAGATAAGGAGTGGATAATCCATTCAACCCCAGAATTCCCAAACTCTAATTCTCATTTAGATGATCAGATATCTAACTTGTAGATTGTCTTGGTTTATCCCTCACAAGGGTTGTGGCAAGATGTTAAAAATAAGAAAGGTAAAAAGGGTCATATCTAATATTTAGTGGGACATATTCCCCACTAACTTGAGGTCCTAATGTATCTTTATTTTTTCCTTGTCATTTTTTTTAGTGTTATCCTTTTCCCTTATGTTTTGGGGTTTGTTCTTCTTCACCCATTGGGATGTTTTGTGTTGGTGTGATTTATTTCCCTCCTTTGTTTGGAACCTTTTCCTTAAGAATATTTTTGCATCTACGAATTGTGATTTCTAATTTTAATTAATATGAAGTCACGATTTTTTTTTTGGGGGGGAAAGGATGTGATATGAAATCCTTATGGGCCTTACTAGAGGGAAATGAGAAATGTATGTGTGGTTGAGTTGTTAAATGCCAAGAGAATCAAGTTTTTTAGATTCATGTGAGAGGAAGAGGTGTCTCTCACCATTCTTTTAATGTGGGAGATGTCTAGTTGGGGTACAATTCATGTTAACCTCACCAAGATCCTCTGCTCCCTTATATAGGCACTCATATGGTGAATTATCTCTTGCAAGAACTATTATTTTGATGAATACCATCTATTTGGAAATGAAAACAAAAAATGAAATGAAATTAGAGAAATGATATCACATATATCAAAGATATTGGGAGATTTCAATGTGAGGGACTTAATTCCCTATATAGACTGGCTTGACTTGGAAGGCATAAAGTGGTGAAAGAAGAAGTTGATCAAGTATTTTGACCAAATTATTGGAGAAATAATAGATGAACACCAACATCACAAGTGGATGTGGAGGATGAAAGTGGTGGACCAACAAACTAGTACTATTAAGGGCATCATTGACATGCTACTAGAGATGGAGGATGGTATCGATGCCCTCACAATAATAACAAAAAACATGAAAGCCATTATTATTGTATGGCTCTTATAATTTTTCCATGACATACCCATTAATATTTAAATTTAATTTGGTGGAATAAATTTTGTAGGATTTGTTCATTTCTAGAGCCAAAACAATGTTTATTATGTTAGAGTGGGAGATGAGTACGGTGCTCAACAACCCTAGCGTGGAAAAAAAATTGTAGCAAGAAATAAAATCCATAGTTGGTAAAAATAGGTTAGTAAAAGAGAGAAATTTGGAAAGCATGGAGTATTTGGAGTGTGTGGTAAAATAAACTATGAGATTGTATCTAACTGTTCCTTTGTTATTGCCCCATGAATCAACTCAAGCTTATGTGGTTAATGAATATTTTATCCCTAACAAAACCAAAATTATCATGAATGTTTGGGTGATAGGAAGAGATCCAAGTGTGTGTGAAGATCCATTGGCATTAAAGCTAGAGATATTTATGGGCAAAAATGTTGATATTAAGAAAGGAAAAGACTACTTCCAAATGGTTTTGTTTGGAGCAGGGAGGAGGGGATGCCCAGGGAGTAACATGGTCATTGTAATGATGGAGCTTGTGTTGGCTCAACTCATGCATTTCTATAGAAATAATCAAGACCAATATTTTTATTGATATAATATTTAAATATTATATATATATATATATATATATAATAAATTAATAAATTATATATAATAATATATTGATATATTATAATATAATATAGGCATCTAAATTATATTAATTTAATATAATATAGACACTTAAATTGTATTAGTTTTAAATTTATCTATAAAAAAAAAGATGTAATATAAGGTATAAATATTATATATTTAATATAATATAAAAAATTAAATTATATTAGTTTTAAATTTATATGTTAAAGATGTAATATAAGATATAAATTTAATATAATATAGACCTAAATTATATATATTGTATAACACAATATGTAAAATAACATATGATATTTGTTGAATAAAAATATTAAAATATAGATTATATAATTTGTTATAATATTAAATATATATACTACAAAATATAATAAATATATTAAATTGTACACTTTCTCAAAAATATAAAAAACAAACTTATAGTAACTCATTAGGACATTTTTATGTACTAAATTGATAACAAACAATATTAACCACTATTTTTATTTACATGTATGTTTATGTGTTTATGTGTTTATGTAAGTTCATTTCAAATTTGAAAAATTAAGACGATCAATGAAATTGATAATTGAATTACGTGACTTAAAACCAAAAATATGTAGTGAAGAAGAAATATAAATACTTAGCTATATATATATATATATATATATATATATATATATATATATATATATATATATATATATATATATATATATATATACATACATTATCATTGTAGTAAACCAAATATGAACTAATTTTATCTAACCTTTGGCTTTTCTTGCACCATAGGGGTAACTGTTAATTTTAATAATTGAGGCATGATAATTAATGCGTCCCTTCATTATGCATGACATAATTAAATTTTACAAATTGAGTTCTAAAAGACATGATAAATGTCTTTATCAACTCCTTCATACCTCTATTGGTATCGTTAGTGGAGTGATGTGACTACAAAGCAATGATATATAAAAAAACCTTGATTTTAATTGAACTAATGAAAGCAATAAAATACCACATGATGATGATCATAGAGTTGGTTGCACCATATACTCATATCATAATCTAAATAATGGTTAAAAGCTCTCATCACTCTTACATTTTAGAATATGTGCATTAAATAACATGTGAGGAAGGGATGTTTTTCCACATTTTTTCATCAATAGTTAGGAAATGGGAGTCTTTTTCTATTGAATGAGGTATTTTAAGTCCAATTATATAGAATCATTTTTTTTTATACTATTGTAGATGATGGTTTCCTTTTTTCAATAGGGTGTTAGCCTTTTTGGATGATCAAAGATTGAAATTGGTTAAGTTCATATATATTAGATAAGGATCTTGATAATAAGATTTATTTATTGATTTATTGTTTTTTTTGTGTTTCTCATAGAAGATTTTGAATATTTCACTTTGGGAGGGAAAGTAATAAGGAAAGAAGGCTTATATTTATATTTTATTGTTTATTTTTTATTTTATCTATTAATTTCTAAGAGTCTTGCTAAAGAGTGAATTTTTAAGGATGCTTCATACCCAACCCAAATTGTTTGTATATAAATCTATTAACATGGATTATAATGGGAATGTTGAACCACTACATAAAATTATTCTTTGTCTTTACTAACATAAAGAAATTTTGATTTTATATTTAATACTTGTTATATTTTTGTATACTAGTTTCATGTGAAATTTTGATGATATTTTTATGTTTTTGTTAGTTCATCTATTATTTTCTCTCTCCTTATTATTTTAGAGGTTGTGTAGATTATAGAGAGGGTTATTGTGATGGTAAATTGTGCATCCTATTTGGATGTCCATGCTCATGATAGGATCTAAAATATAAGTTAATATTTTAATATTCATTGGGTTGTTCTTATTTTATGCCCCTCATATCAAATATATAGCAATTTAATATAGGTTTGTCTCAATTTTGGTTCACATATATACGTATATAATTGAGAATTTTGATATTCCTAGTGAAATAAAATGATATGATATATTTTCTAATGGTGGATCCTATTTTATTTATAATATGTTCTTTTTAATATACTCTAGAAAGTAAAGGTAAATGAACCTAAATTGGAATATTGGTGGGTATATATATTTTTAGTATAAACAATAGAGACCAAGGTTTCATAAGAAGACCCAATTTTTGGATTATTTATTAGAGATTTTTCTTTTAGTAACCAAAGGCTATTTTTCATTTCATCAAAGGTGAATAAGAAATTTAAGGGGGGTTCAAGCTTAAAATAATATCCATTTTCCTTTCAAGTAGGAAAGTTTGGCCTAGTAACTATTTTTTAAGAATGATATTAAATAAATTATGCAAGTTCTATTTTGCATATTTTGATACTCATGGACGACATGAATTCCTCAAAGGGAAAGTGGGGGTGGGACAAGGGGGGAATCAATGGTAGACTAGTTCTAGTTTTTTAATATTTTATATTTAGGAGAAGTGGTGTGAGGAGTTTGATGTGTTGTTTGAAATTATATGAGGCCAAACAGACATGCTAAATAGATATTTTTTATTGTTCAACTTATTTCTAGCTAATTATATATGTTAAGAGTTTATGTTGACCCTTATTAATATTATAAAGAGGTCAACTTGGATTTCCAACATGTGTGTATTGAAATATTGTTTTAAAACCCTAATCCACATATTATAACTATAGTGATTACAAAAGTATTTTCTAATGTATTATCTTAATACTATTCTTATAGAACCTTGAAATTTTAAAATTCTAAAACCTTCATGCAAATCATTCTACTTATATTATGAAATTGAATTATTTTATAAATGTGATGTTAATTTCAATCAATAATAACTTAAATAAGGTCCAACTTTAATCGAAGAATTTTATATTACTTATGAATATCACAGTGAGAATAACTGGTCAAAAATAATTTATTATAAAACTAGGGAATGTCAAAATATTAAGGATTTTTAATTTTTATTTGGTTTGTTAAGATAAAATATGATATTTGGTTTAAATTATGAGAATTCCACTTTGAGTTGGATGAGTTTTATTTTTGTTTTCTTGAAATAATGAATTTCACGTCTCCCACAAAATTAAAAAATAACTAATAAATTAAATAGAAAGGGAGAGGAAACAAAAATAGACAAATAATAAAAAGTGAAGACAAAAATAATTAGCTAATTTTCAATATACCTACAAATAATTGTTATAAGTAGAATAAATAATTATTTAGAAGACTTAATATTTAGATGAAAAATGTGTTTAAAAAATTTAATTAGTTGTGTAGATAATATGAATGTTTAGAACATTGTAAAAAATTAAAATTTTGTAACATATTTGACTTTGTTTTAATGTTATTGTTAAATAATTTTCAGTCAAATTTGATGCATTTATAAATTAATTAAAGATTTTTTTAGTTTTAGTGTTTCTATCATTTGATCAATGTATTGAATTTGAATTAAAAATTGTGTTTAATAAATGACTAGTGCTCTAAAGTTGAATGAAATACTTAAATTTCGGTTGGTGCAATTATTAGATGAATGAACGCGTCAAAGTTGAATAATTTTTTTGTTATTTTTTATAATTACACTTGTTAAATAAGCAACACATTAAGAGTGAATGAAAAAGTTACTTTTTGTTGATGCAACTATTAAATTTATCATCCCACTACATTTGACTAAAAATTTATAAATTTGAAACTTATAAATAAAAAAATTAATAGTAAATCAAAAGAATACAAACTTTAAAGTTAATCTCAAAAATTGATTTATAAGAAAAATCTATTCATTATTATGACCTATAAATTTTCAAAATAATATAAATGTTTATTAGTTTTTTTATTGTATTGTGAAGCTCTTGTATATTTCTAAAAATGTATTTCTAATCCTAAAAAGAGAAATAATATTAAATATAAATTACCAAAACAAAAATAAAAATCAACAATGTGTTTAGATAAAAATTAATTTGTATAACAAATAATACAATTCATTTTAAAGTGGAATCTTTCTAATCATCTTTATTAGTGAAATTCTTCACTAATATGTTTCCTCAAATAAAGTAGCATATAAAGGAAGCAAGCAACCACAAACAAAATAAAATAATAAATAATTGAAAACAAAACTTTATAAGAAAATAAAATTAAAATAAATGTTATTTAACATTTTATTAGTCCAAAGAAAATTATGATTGTTAAAATATTATATTTACTTATGTGATAAGGGTTTGTGTTCTAGATTTGTACCCTAGCTGACCAGAAGATTGTTTAAGTCTTTTACTCAAATCTAGTCCAACATGGGACTAATCCTAGGCTATGGGTATCCTAATAATGGATCAAACCTCTGGAGAAGGTTGGCTTCCTTTTGGATCTATCACCTAAACTAAACCTAAACTAGCACTTGAAAAAGGGGGAGAGATTTTGACAATAAATTATAAAATCATGTAAAAGAGGTGATGCACTAATGATTTTATCACTCAAAATCACACAAAACACACTATGAGACACTTTCAAGACTAGAAAATATCAATCTCACATAAATATTTTAGAATAAGTTATTGATCAGTTATCAAATTACCATGAGAGGGAAAATATCTATTTTCAATTTAGACAACAAACTATAAATTGCGCTTATAATGACTTATGAGAAATACAATCACTTTATTAAGGTGAGAAAAATTAAACATAGACAATGAACATGCATTCTCTTAACCATAGTATATGAGTTCATGGAACACACTTCAACCTAGCTTGTAAAATGGTACAATTCAATCTTTATTGCATCAAAAGGTATTACAGTACAAATTTTAGGAGAGTCTGGTCATACCAAAAAGAGGGATCCATTTTAAGGCTTGGAAGCTTTCATTTATAGAAAAGAGAAGGAGAGAGAAAACTAAGTAGATAGAAAACATTGAATGAAGTCTACTTACTCTTGATAGATTAGCATTCTTGAGGATGTTGACTCATTAACTTATCAATTAGGAACCAATCATGTAAAATAATTGAATGCTCATTGTCCTTATCCATTCCCTGATGTCCTTCTTGCAACCATGTCATTATCTATCTAATCCACTAATGAGGATCATATCTTGAAATTGAATGAATTATTCTACATCTGCTTTAAGTGGCCATCAGTACCTACTCATTAGAAATATGACCATATAGATATGTGAGACACTTCTACATGATCATAGTTATGTTTGTATTAGTTCCAACTCAAATTTGGGTCCATTTTATAGATAGAAAACCAATATTAGATCATTGGTTTTCACACAATCACAATATTCATATAGTACATGCAAATTGTTTAACTTTGCTTCACAATCACTGGTTTATCTTCATCATTTATATTAGGCCTAAAAGACCTATTTTACCTATATGGATCTTTAATGTAAATGATTGGTCCCACTAAAATGTGACCCTAATTCAACTATAGGTTGCCTTCAAGCTTGGCTCCTTGACATTTACTTTATCTAGGCCCAAAATAACTTCTTCGACTTTCATCAAAATGTCCCAATATCACTTTTATTTATTAGGTGTCGATTGCCAATTTAGACCATTTACATTGTGTCTAACTATATTTATGCTTATTGCTCCCATAGATATGTTGGCTTATTGACTCTATTTTCACCGTTAGATTTGGATGTATGAATGCATGTAAGCCATCAATCTTCTACCCATTGAATGTGGTGTTGACACTTGTCATGCATGCATTTATTCTCAATATCCTCTAACCTCTTTGACCTCCACTCACCATTAGATCTAAATGTATGATCAATTTTTTGCCATTAAACATGCTTGGGACCCATGGTTTGAAACCCAATGGCTATTTAACAAGTCTTAAAATTGATGTCATCACTCACGCCAAATGATATTCATGAGATATTTATTGATGTTTACATGACCATCCAATTTAAGCTCAAAAGGTTTTTTTTTTAAGCTTAAACTTGACATTAGCGTGAATGTCTTATGTTGCAAGTCCATCTTTAGAAGCCTATAACTTGAGCTAGAAATCTTAAGTGGGCATGAAAATTTTAGAGGATAATCCTATCATGTAGAACTATAATTGCATGTTATCCACTAATCACACGACACTTTTTGAGTGAAGATAAAAAATTACATAATGAACTGATCTATTTTCTCTTGTATGACAACCTAGTGATGGACTAGATCAAAACATGTATAGTTCATCTTTTGATCAATCCTTCAAGGCTTTGATCTATTCTTAAAGCTTGTACAACCTAGTTCATGTTCCTGGACACCATGAAAAATACTTGGACCTTTCACTTGTAACTATATACCTATCCCCTGAAGATCAATTAGATCACACTTTGAGCTCGCTTAAAGTGTTTCAAAATATTTTCAAAATCTATATGATCTCCACTTGAAGTCTATCTGTTGAAGCTCCTTGTGACATTGGGTTACTCTTCAATTAGGATCTTGCTCCTTCCACTGAACTCTTGGACTAGGTACATTTTAGTATGTAGACCAAATTTGGTCAACAATAAGTTATTTTGATAG